>JANSVA010000002.1:17462556-17475027 GCA_025504915.1 Erythroxylum reticulatum | reverse complement strand
ATATTCTTACACCATAAACTATCATCAAGTTACTTACTTGTTTTAGCTTTTATTTCCAGCAATGAATCCAATGTACAAAGAACATAATAGTTTGTTAATCGGTGAAGAAGAACAGTGAAGAACATAAGTTATAGAGACAAATCCTAACACATAACATCAGACTACATGTATAACATGCATGTCATTCGCGTGTCTTTACACTTTCAAGCCATTTGTCACAACTAATTCACCATTTGTCATCTGCCTATTAGTGCCATGTGTCACTCTATCATTGGTCCATAATATTCCGAATTTTTCAAAGATTTCTAGAATTCACCAAAAATTCCGAAATAATAATATGACTCTCCAAATAATTTTTCGACTCAAAAATAATTCACCAAATTTCCAAAATATCCAAAATATACAAAAATTGCTAAATCACATTTAATACAATCCAAAAATTCTACAATCTCCACTTATAAATCAAATTTACCCGGAAATGCCAATGAATGCATGTACAATCATATGAATGTGCAAAATAAATATGTATATCACTATTAATTTATGCATGACGTGCATTTTTCTAATTTCTCATAAATTTCTTAGAATTCACGATCATAGCTCTAACATGGGTGACGGGATGTTGCAGAATTACTTCCACCCTTTTTTTTTTTCCACAAAACGGTTTTATATCTTGTAAACAAGACATATGTTGCAAGATAAAAATAAGAGCACAATCTATCAAATTAACAAATCCTAACGACTACATTAATGCTCTTTTTAATGACAAATTGTTAATAAAATGAGGGATAATGAAACTCCCTGAATCATCTGCTAACTTGAAGAATTTGTCTTTAAGAAAGTGGGAACCCTCTATACTTAAAGTGGCTATCAATGACTCATAGGTAGTTTCATTGTTTAGTTCCCCCACCAATTATTCCTTAACCACCTTTATCCCTTATTCTTCTTCTTCTTCTTCTTCTTGGAAAAAGCTTTCTAACTCATATTCTTCAATTACCTCCTAACTCTATTTCCTCTTCTAGGATGGAGACTTCCTCTTCTTCTACATCTGTTGTCCCTATCATATCTTAATGCTTCTTTACAACAACAACAGTTACCTACTCATCTTCTTAAAATGTCACTTCATCTGTAAAGTCAACCTTTGTCTTTTCTTCACCCTACTGTATTAATAGGCTCAAATAGTATTCTGTGTTATGTTCAAGATGTTTAAGTGAAAAAAAAACTCTTTCTTTGAATTCGTATCAGCTAGCTTTAAGTTTGGGAAGACATTACATTACTTTATTTATAGTGCTTTCTTCTTCTTCCTCCTCTTCTTCTTCTTCTAGGAGCTTATTTTCATTCTTAAGGATGATTGTTATTCCATGTTGTTTAGAATCTATTTCATTAGGAATAGGCAAATTTCTTTTCATCTCGTCATCTATTAACTATGCCAACTGGTTGATCCAATTCACCATATTTTGAATACAAGCATTTGTTTCCTGATGCCTCACGTTTGATTCTTGAATAAAATTAGTCATCATATCTTCTAGAGTTGGCTCCTTAATTTGAGGTGTTTGGTACGATACAAATTCAGCTGGAGCATAATCATTACATCCATAAGAATAAAAGTTGCTCTATTCCAAATTGTAAATGTTCTTGTATATTGCACCTTGATGTTGATTATACATGCTCGATTGTTCTCATATATAGGTTAGTAATCAACATTCATGATTGTAATTGTTACTCCCAAAAATGTCCTAAAATGACATGGCTATCAGTTGAGCCTACGAAAACAAGGAAACCTCTCTTTCCTATATGGTGATGTTACTTATCACAAAGACACGTTGTAGCTCCCATAAGAATACTATCTGCTCCATCATTCCATTATGAGTTATGGTTATGACATTAAACCTTAAACCTTAAAATAAGCCACAAACACACTGTTAATAAAAAGAAGTTCAAAAGAAAATTAAATGACTAAGACTAATAGCATTTATGTGTTCCTAATATCAACTTCCTCAGCACAAAAAACTTGATTAGTTTATTTCTATATCAATATTAGTACATCTGCAAGTTAACGATATAGCTGTAGTTATCACTGGCAAGTACGAGTCAAATCCCTCAAAGCAAATGAAATACTAGTAATTACCATTATCCTATTATCTAGTATATGAATTTATTTTGGTTTTTAATAAAGAAAATAAAATTAAAAAATTAAAATAAATATGAAACAATATTGAGCAAAGAGTATAGAAACCAATTAGAAATAAATAATATTTTCTCGGTTATTAATCCCCCTAAAACCCTTTAAATAATTGACCTTTTATTATGCAATTATTTTATTGACTATTGAATCGTGGGAATTCTTATTGTATGATAATAACTTACTTAAGACTAATAATAATAATTTTAGAATTATCAACTGATATTATTCATGTTAAATGCACTAGGATTGCTTTACCGATTTATGAATTCTACTATTAGGTTTGACTCTAATCCAAAGGATTTATATTGACCTATCTCTAGGTTTGCAATCAACTTGTTTCAATTACAATAGATCTATTCATACACAGTACATTTTATTCTTTATATTATCATATCAAATTATGTACTAATATTCCAGATTTATAGACACATAATTGAATTACACATGATAGAAAATGAAATCAAACATACACAGAAAGAAAAACAAATAGAAAACAAAGAGTTTATGATTCTAAATCTCTCTTCTTTTCTATCAATTGTTCATGCAAGGTTGACGTTTGATGATGTATTCTATTTGATTTGTTAATGCTTTGTTCATGTTTTCTGTATCTCTGGATCAATATAGCCCATTCTAATCTCTACATCTTGAATTGCCCCTGTAAGTCTCTTCTCTTGCTCTGTCTTCGCTCACTCGTTTTTTAGAGTAAAATTTAGGATTTTTGGTAGATACATAGTCTGATATACAAGCGTTTACTAGACCATGTGCACTTCAAAATCCCCATAATTTGTGGTTTTGCACAGCTTGAGAGATATACATGGCTATATATATTGTCGTGTATCCCTTAATTGCTTTTAAACTTTGTTTTATGGCACTTTTTCATTTGAATTCTTCTCCATTTAGACCTTAAAGGCAATTATAACCTATAAATGTACTTAAAGTGAATTAAGTACCAAATATATAATAAAATTAAAAAATATCAAGCAAAAATACATCAAATATCAGGTATAAATCTTGTTAAATCTATGCATATCATGACCTTATTATTAATTTTTGATTTATTCTACAAAGAGCTCAATGTTTTTGAAGTCTATTGATTTAGATTACCTTATTAAGAATGCTAATACTTTAATTGAAATAATCGATAAAGTTGTGAATAAATTAGGGCCAGAAAATATAGCCAATTCATTACTGAAAATGATTCTGCTTATAAAGCGACTGAAAGAAGATTACAAAGAAAGTATAATTATTTTTATTAGACTGCTTATATTGCACATTATATTGACTTTATGATGGAAAATATAGGGGATTTTAGGTATTTTCTTATTGTTGATGAGATTGTGCTAAAAGCAAAAAAGGTAACCAAATTCATCTATAATTGTGCACAGGTCTTGAATTTAATGGGAAAGGATTTCACCAATAGTAGGAATTTGTGTTGTCCTACTAATATAAGATTTGCAACAAATTTCTTATCACTTTAGTGTTTTATTATGATAAAGAAAGAGTTGAGACATATGTTTACAAGTGATAAGTAAGTTGCATCATAGCATGCTAAGTCTAATGCTAGATTGAAGGTTTCCAGAATTATAATTGAAGATACTAAACTTTGGTCCCTATGTCAAAGTGTCATATGAGTTTGTGAGGATACTTCGTCTGGCAGATAGTGATGAAAAGACAATAATGAGTTATTTTTATGATGTCATAAAGAGGGCGAAAGAAGCAATCAAGACCAATATGAAAAATAGGTCTTCTTTGTACACACCTTATCTTGGAGTCCTTAATGAGAGATGAGAAATACTTTACTCTATGTTGTTTGCAGCTAAGATATTTTTAAATCCTAGTATCTATTTTATACCAGTTTTTACAAAGAAAGCTAAAGTTAATAGAAGATTGTTATTAACTATTACGATAATTGTCGTCCATCAAATGATGCAAGATCTTCTAAGCTTACAAGTGGAGATTTATAAGGATGCTTCTATGAATTTTGGGATGTCAATTGTTGTTCGTCAAAAAGAAAAGCTAATCAAGTGTTTTTTTCTTTCACTTTAGTTACTTGTTGAAAATTAATCATCACTTTATTTTGTTTATAATGCTACTTTTGTTATTTTACAACTTATAATTTTTTGGTAAGATCAATTCGGAAGTGATGTTCTAGAATTGCAGATATCTACAATTTGAATTCTAGGTTAATGTGTGAGTACAACAGGATGTGAAAGAAATTGAAATACATTTGAATTCATTCATTTTAAGAAAAAAAAATATTGGAGCATAAAAGAATTAATGATTTGGTTTTTGTTCTATACAATTTAAAGCTTTAGGAAAAATATGTTTTTTTCATTATTAAATTAGATATAATTTCTTATAATTTTTTAGCACTTTAATTTTATTATTTACTAAGACTCTTAATAGAAAATAGATCCAATTTGCATTGATAATATCTATTCTGTCATTTTTGAAAAATCAGATTTGATAGATAAAATTGACTTGAAAGATAATCTTGCTAAGAAAACATTGACATATCATTTGGTGCAATAAATTTAAATAATAGTAATGATAATACTACTTTCAATGATGAGAATATTATACTAAATAAAAATTAAAGTCAATACGAGTATACAATTAAATAAAAATTCAGGTTTTTATTTTTCATATTTTTTAATTTCACTTCTATTTGATATACATGTTAAATTATATATACATGCAATATTATTGCACTAAATCCAAAAATAATTCTTTGGAATAAACTTTTACGAACCATGGACAAAAGATCCGTAAACAATACCGATTTTAGAATCCGTTGGTGAGTTTCTTGTCTTAAATGGAGATGCCATGTGATTCGTGTTTTTGCTCAGACTCCACTTACAGCGCGCGCACACAAACACAAATCTAAACGAAACTTTTGCTGCTTGTTTTAGTTTTAGCTATATGTCCCTCGGCTACACCAACTTGTATTCATATTCAAAATCAAATACGTAATTATTACTACAACACTTTGAAATCTATCTCCTGCACCTTGACGGTACCTGCTAATAGACAACATACCTTGAACCCATTTTCGTAATTTATGGGTGATGAATTACTAGCTCTGGCAGTCTCAGTCCAAGCATAATCTATAATGCTGGTACTAGAGAGTCTCTTAACCCTAGTTGTTTGAAGTGATTTATGAATGAAACAGTCCGCACCTCACATCAGCAACAAGATGCCGGATGTGTGGGGCATACCATTTTACTCTCTCCACGTGCTCTATTGATATCTCCCAACAGTGACCTGCAAATGATCGGAATCAAGTGTTGGATAGCACAACCTCAGTATCAACTGATTCAACATTCACTAGGTTCCACGAAATTGTACCTTCTAGTTTGGCAATTTCATCTATAGATCTCAGAACATGTTGACTCCAAGAAACCTCTTCCGAGTCCTTTACGTTACCGTGTACATGCAACATTCCACCGTCATCTCTGCAATAGTAGCATCAGACCATTAAATATGAAAGAGAAAGAGAGAGATGCCACATATTATGTAGTAAAAGCTAGAATAACAAGTTATCAGTATTTTATACTTTTCTTCTGCCTTTGGCTCACAATTACTAAAAGCAAATGCCAAATGGTGCATAAAACAGAAACTGTTGTTACAGAAAATTCCAAAGATGTTATACTGTCAAATGTGCAAATGAAAGCAAAAGAACAAGTTTAACTGTTTCAGCTCTAACGTAGACTCAACTCCAAGAAGTTTCACCCCTTCATTGGAGCATAACCTTTTGGACAACAAAGTATGTGGATGTTGTATATCTACATTTCAGCAGTATTCCAAGATTATCGAGACAAACTGAAAACAATGTTACAATTATTCACCTCAATGCCCTAACAGCAGTTACCCAACTGGCCTCACTTGAGGGGAGAAGACCAAGACATACTCGATCAGCCACTCCCTGCAATAAAGCAACAAATAAATTCCAGCACAATCTTCTTCCGTTAATTCAAACTTTCATGGTAGTTCTTTTTAGAACATAATGAAGAATAGTGCACAGACGACAGGAATAGAGCCCCTTAGCTGGAAGTTGGTTGCAACACTAGATTAATAAACCACCAAATCTTAACCTCCATACACCAGGTTTATTGCGATTGTTTAAAAGCAAATAATTTAAAAACACAAGCAGCCATACGGTGAGCAATTAATAAGTATTCATTTAATCAGTTTGAGAACAGGCAACTCCATTAATTCACGGGCCACCATTGCGTCCATCTAATACAATTTTATGACCATCACACATTACATGGAGAAAACACCATCTCAAACAATCCAGTCTTTTGTGTTCAGGAAGAAAAAGAACGGATGGGGCAGGGGTAATTGGGAAGCACCTACGAGGATATTTAGAATATAATCTAAGAAGTGGTGCAACATACTTTAGGTGCAGTCAATCGATTATCTCCTTCAATTACAATGCACCGATCAGAGACAAAATTCTTTTGGAGGTTTCTTTTAAGGGCCTCAACAGCATATGGATTCCATTCACAAGCATAGACCAGCTTGGCTTTAGCCCTAAGCAATAAACAAAGAATTCAAACAGAACAGAAAGAAAGATGTCACTAAAGTAACTTATCAATAGTTAGGAGAGCAGAAAACAATTATTTGGATAACAAGCAATGAAATTATGTGCATGAGAATTTCACAATTTTGGAATGTAACTCAATTTAACATGTTATGCTCAGAAGGTCTTCAAAGACAACTTATCTGATGATAAGAAATTTCCCAGACAAATAGGCATAAAGAATGCCAATTCAACTTGATATATCCAGTTTGGGTGTATATACATATATATATATATATATAGAGAGAGAGAGAGAGAGAGACCTTAAACAAACTATATATAGAGACTAGGGAGAAAGGCAAAGATAGACCTAAAACAAACCGGAAACCTCAACTTATAGCATACTAATCTAAAGTACCTGACAAGGAATGGCAACACAAAGTACCCAATCCCAGCAAACAAATCCACTATAACCTGATCTTCACATTTCAGACGAGACATACGAAGCTTCTCAGAAAGATTACCCCAAGAGAACATGCACTTGGTAGCATCAAAAGAATAAAGAATTCCATTTTCTCGATGATCAACCCAACCATCATATCCAAACAGAATCTCCAAATTACTGTCCCTTGTTCCAGTTTGCGCAATTCGACCCTATCATAACAACATTTAAGAAAAGTGTGCAGGAATGAGAATCAATCTAGACCTTTTGTATGCAAAAAGAACCTTCACAACAAAATTTACGACGACTTCTACATCATCATTTTTCTTTTGATAAAAATTTCTTTTCTACTTTACAACAATTAGAACAGAATAGTACCACAAAATTGCTCAATAAGTGCACAAGATGATGCATAACATGGCCTTATCCTACTAAATTGTCCATAATAATCCATATCCATCCAAGCAAGTACGAGTGACATGATTACATAATAGTGAGTGGCGAAAGTAAGCATAACCAATGGTCTGCCCAAATTATACTTGCTGCACTGTAATATACGATAAAGTTGATGCATGTTAGATCCCTCCATTGTTAGTATGATTGTTAACTAATTTTTCACTCATCATCATAACCCATGGTCTGCCCAAATTATAGTTGCTGCACTGTAATATACCGTAAAGTTGATCCATGTTAGATCCCTCCATTGTTAGTATGATTATTAACTAAATTTTCACTCATAATGTAACTGAACCAAAGATTTTGAACATGTTACAGATTATCAACCATGTATGTGTTACATGGTTACATAGTAATTGAGAGGTAACATAGAATTACATAACCAATGGTCTATCCAAACTGTACATGCCACATTGGAATATGGATCACGTAAAGTTGGCGCATGTGAGATCCCTCAATTTTTGGTATGGTTGTTAATTAATTTGATATTCACTCATAATGGAACTGAACAAAAGATTTTGAACAACACAAAAAATACAATTAACTTTCTATTCCTGTACCATTACCAAAAACTTGCTTCCTACAGCACACAATACAAATTATCATCAGCCAACAAGCAACACGCATCCAATTAACAAACCATAACATACCTGGCGAGCAAGGCGACGAGCATTTAGTGATCTAGCAATAATAGACCAAAGTTCCTTGCCAATGGCGTTCCAAGCTGGATCCTTGAATGATGTCACTGGAAGCACAACAATATCACCAAGTTGTTCCCATCTGAAATTAAGAAAATTTGTTGTCTTCTTCAATCATATAGGCAACTCATCCTTAAATTACATTTAACCTTACGCCGGAAAAGCATAAATTTCTAAGTATCAATGAAGAACATGGACCAATTATGACATTAAAAAAATTCCAAAATCAAAGAGGTTAAATTACAATTTCATACCTAGTAGGCAGCTGTTCTAATAAATCTACTGGTAGACCTTTATGTTCTATTAAAGAGGCTACAGCTTCTTTCATTATTTGCAAAGGAGACTTGGCAGTTTTTCTTATCTGAATACCTTCATCAGCCAACATGGTGGCACCACATTCCTTTAGAAGCTTAAAGGCCATAAGACATGAGGCCTCATCTGACGAAAACTCTTTTTTAAATAATCTAAGCATATCTGCGTCGTTCTGCCCTCCAAGTGCATCTCCAAATTGATGCTGCATTTTGAGGACCACAGCTCGCAGTTTATCAGTGATAGGGAAACAAACATGTAAACCATCCTCCTGTGAATAAATCTTCCTCCCAAGATCTAACCAACCTAATTTCTTCAGTATGTCCTTCCCTAATTTGGCATATTTTCTTTGAAGTATTATCACCCATTGTGAAGCTACCAGTTCATATTTGTCAGGCTTAATATTAAATGTACAACTTTGTGGGGGCACTTCTGCACTTTCAAGTTGACAATCTTGATGGCATACATTCTTCTCTACTTTCAGTTCATCACATTTGGGAGAAACATGATCAGTTCTGATATCAAGTGGGATAATTTTGTCTTTTAGTGACATCAATGGCAGCAAATTCATTTTTAGGGGCTCACTGAACTTTGTTCCAAATGCATAACAAGCTGCCCCACCACCAAGCACAACAAGTTCATCACCGACAATAGTTGTTGTACTGCGCACCAAAAGTTCTTTACCAATATAATCCATTCTCACATGCCTCCACAAGTAGAGCTGGAGATCAAGTAATGCCAACTCTTGGACGTGCTGTGTGACTGGGCATCCCCCAATTACCCCAATAAAATTCTTGTATACAAATATGGAATGGGAGAATCTTGCATGTGGATCCCTTCCAGCTGGCTTCTCTTTTCTCCAAATACATGTTTGAACATCAAAACTGTACAAATCTCCCAGAGCTTTCTCACCATTGTATCCTCCAAACATAAAGATTTTAGATCTATACGGCACCATTGCATGGGAATGACGGGCGCAAGGCCATTCTCCACTAGCCAATACCTCATTCCACTGCATATTTTCAGTATTAAGGACAAGCAAGGATGAAGAGATAACATCATTGTTTAGTCCACCAAAAACATAAATGCTTGATCCAACAACTGCTGCTGCATGTCGATGACTGTAGAAGATGTACACAACATATGAAAGGAAAGAGAAATCAATAGAGATGATGAAGGCAGATGAAATATCGGCAATTTCATGTTCAATATAAGCATAGTCCTTATAATGGCATACGATTCTTATGACAAGACTCACAGTTCAAAGTAAATAATAAAGGAAAAGAAAGACATTAAAGGGAAAAGGATGTGGATGCATAACAAATTAAGAAATTACTAACCGGGAAGGAAAAGCACTTCCTGTAGCTTCTGTTAATCTCCATTCGTGTTTAGCAGTATCAAACATCCATACATCATTCAGTATGTTTAAAGGATCAGCTCTTCCTCCAATAATATATACACAGTGACCTAAAAGAGAAGCCGTATGGCCTAAACGAGAGGATGGAGCAACATCAACATTAACTGCTTTTAGAGTGCCACTTAAAGGGTCAAACAACAAAGGTTCGTTTCTTCGGGCATGTCTTCCAACACCTCCAAAACCACCAAATACAAGAATCTCACGGTCCAACAAGCAAGCAGAATGACCCCAAAGAAAAAGCTTCCCCGTAGGTTCACCAACAACTACCATTCGACTGACAGAAAAAGGGCAATTTGAAACTCCTAACTTATCGGCAATTCCATCATCACAATAAGATGCAACATTTACATTCTCTGACAAAGTCGTTTCGGGGCCCACAAAGCCATTGTCCCTCAAAACCTTCAAAAGCCCTTCAGTCCTCTTCCTATTAGCTTCCATCTTTCGGTTAGCGACGTCCACGAGGAACCTCACGTATTCCTGCGACACAAGAAGGTTGTCGGAGTCCCCCAACGGAACCTCCATTCTGATTGAACACCGAATTCCCGCTATCACCCTTTTCTTGCCCGCACTAGTAATCCCCGATTCCCTAAACCCTGAAGAAATCGCCAATGAAACCAAAAACTGAGCCGAATCAACGTCCTTACACTCCACGGCGATGATCAACGGCTCAAATCGGAAAACCAGCTCCCCGGCGGGAGAAATATAATTGGGGGAGAGGAGGGAGACGACAGAGTCGGGATTTGCATGGTCGTGGGTGATAAAGAGCCAGGAACCGCCACGTGCCTTCTTTTTAGTGAGAGGAGTCGAGGAGTGTTGTTTGGGTTGGGAGAGGATAGAGATACGGCCGGAGCAGGAACTGGTGGTGAAAAAGGAGCGGTGGGCGTTAAGAGTAATGAGGAGTGGGATTATGGGGGCGTCTAACGTGCCCTTGGGTGAGTTGTCGGTTTCGGATGATCCCAGTGACTTTAACGTCGCTGCTTTTCTCTTCTCGAACTCCATTATCCCAAACCGTCTCCGTCACTCTGCAACTCTCTCTTTCCGGTGATGGAATTTGTAAGGATACTAATCTACCGAGCAGGCAGATTACGCATGCATGGAGGATCGGCTATATTTCAAAAATTCAGAGGCAGGTAATCAGGGCAGCTGCAAGTAGGAAATATCCAATATCCGAAGGAATGCGAGTAAAAGCAATCCACCTCCTCGGTGGCAAAGCAACAGCTAAATAAGAGGGATAATGTAAATCAAGTTTACCTTTAACCTTAGTGGAAGCTAGCAGTGAGAATTCGAACAACTCTCCACGCTGTCAAAGAACAGAATCTGGATCATTTTTGGTCGGACGGTGAAAGCACCCAGATGCAGGTTTAAGCTTTCCAAGGAGCATACAGAGGAACTTCTCTTCAAGCTACGGCAGCTGGTCCTATTAGGGCACCGGGACTATTTTCGGGTAATGGAATTAACCAAGAAGGTTTGAAGACGCGTGGCGCCTTGGCATTGCACCACAATCGTCAGTTTGAGATCACCCGCTCCTATTAAATTTTTTTAAAATTACAAAAATAATCACTCAATATTTTATAATTTATAATTTTACATTAATTATATTTTTAAAAATTATAATAATAAAATTTTGAAATAATAATAGTTTATTTATTATTATTAATATTACATTTCATACATCTCACGTATAAATAATAAACATACTTCATATGGAAAAAGATCATTTAATTATTATATAATAAAAATTAAGAAACATACAAAATATTTTAAAATATTTCAATTTTATTATATAATAAATAATAATATATAAAAAATCAAATAAAAAGAATAATAAATATTCATGATTTTCTATCTATTATAATTTACAACAAGAGTTTATGTCAAAAAACGATCAATTAAAAGTGAAACTTGCACCAAAAATATTTGTAGTTATACTTATATTGCATATATAGAATTTAACATATACATCAAATATAAGTGAAATTTAAAGAAGATGAGAAAAAAAATCTAAGATTGCATTCAATTAAATACTCGCTCAAATCGTATTGACTTCAACTCTCATTTATTACAAAATCTTCATCGTTACGAAGAGTTTCATATTCTTCATCATTCAAATTCATTGTACTAAGTGACATGTCAATACTTTCTCTTCCAAGTTGCTCTCTTCTATCAAACTTAGTCCCATAAAAAACTCAATCTATCAAAAGATTGATATGATCAAGAAAAATTAGATTAATACAACTACTTAGGGGGCGGTTGATTAGCATAGGGGAATGGTAATAATAATGGGAATGAATATAGTGAGGTATGAGAATTAATATTATTACTATAATTATGATGGTTGGTTAAGAGGAAGGAATGATTACCATTACCATTGATAGTAGTTGGTTTGTAAAAAATATTGTAATTAATTAATTACAAAATGAATTATATTTTAATTAATTA
>JANSVA010000002.1:17427238-17439724 GCA_025504915.1 Erythroxylum reticulatum | reverse complement strand
TATGCCAATGATGTGGACTTTGCTAATGTCTATACCACTTATGAACATGGTTCTTTTGAGAAATACTTTAGGCATGATGGTTATTTATATTTCCAGAATTGTTTATGTGCGCCAAATTGTTCATTGCATGAATTATTTGTGCTTGAAGCCTACGATGGGGGACTTATGGGGCACTTTGGTGTCGCTAAGACCTTGGACATATTACATAATCACTTTTACTAGTCTGGAATGTGAAAGGATGTAGAAAGAATTTGTGCCCGCTGCATTGCTTGTAAGTAAACTAAATCAACCACCAAACCTCACGGCCTAGACACGCCCTTACCCGTACCTAGTCACCCTTGGATGGACGTTTCTATGGACTTTGATGTAGGGTTGCCGAAGATAAAAAAGGGTGTAGATAGAATTTTTGTTGTTGTGGAAAGATTTGGTAAGATGGCTCACTTTATTGCTTGCAAAAACACTGATGATGTCTAGAATGTTGCTAATTTGTTCTTTAAAGTTGTTATGAGATTGCATGGTATTCCTAGGTCAATAGTTTCAAATAAGGACACAAATTTTTTGGGTCATTTTTTGCGTGTTTTGTAGGGAAAATTGGGAACGAATTTATCGTTTTCTACTACTTTTCACCTATAAACCGATGGGCAAATTGAAGTTGTGAATAGAATGTTAGGGAGTTTACTACGTGTTATGATAGGAAAAAATTTGAAAATGTGGTCTGATTGCTTGCCATTTATTAAGTTCTCTTATTTTGGATTTAAAAATATTATGCATCTTTTATGATGTCTTATAACATAATAAAGAATGATGATGCTATTTTTAAGTGAATGTTGCGAATGTTCTAGCGTGCCATTATTATGGGTTATGTACTGGAATGTCTTCAGGACATTTCAGTACATACCCCGTGGTAATGGGGCACTATAGGATGAGTGTCTATGGAACCTTACAGTTGCAATACAACACCTCCTAGATGCTTTTAAACATCCTTCGGATTAAAGACTCCATGAGGTGCAATTTCTCAACCCACATTAATGATAGGCGAACTACTCTCTTTTGGCATGATCAATGGATTACTCAGGGTGCCCTTATTCACATAAGGGGAATGAATCCAATCAAAGAAATCATCATTAGTATGTTTATAGTAAGACAAGCACTAACAATGTATAGGGTCATTTTGAACAATTTCCAGACAACCCAATTAGGGAAGATATACTGAAATGCATCCTTCCTTATAGTAAGGAAGACAACATACATTGGAATCTTCAATTGGATGGTTCATTCACAAACAACTTCTGTAAAGAATTCCTTAGGGAAAAATTCCCACCAGTTAATTAAGCAAGGCTCATATGGGATTCTTATAACAACCTAAGGATTGTTTATCACTATGTGGTTAGCCTTGAGGGACAGATTAAGCACAAGGGATTGCCAAGACCAAGTGGAAACTAGAAACCGTCTTTACTTTGAATGTAAGGTCTTGAATGACCTATAAAATAAGGTTAGAAGCATTTGAGGGTTAGAAAAGGCAGGATATAACTTGATGTATGCCTCTTTATAGCTACAAATTAAGAAAGGAATCAAAAAGTAAGATAGAGCTATACAAATGATAGCTCTAAGTAACACAATCCAAGCCATCTAGCAAGAATGAAATGTGAGAATTTTTAAAGCTCAGAGGAAATAAATTCTTCCATGGTACTTAGAGGTGATAAATCATATTAAATCATAGACTATGGTATATGATTTACACATAGCATGCAATTGAGAGATGTGATAAGAATGGGCATCTAAACAGGCTATAGAACAAGGAAAAGCAAAACACATGAAACTTGCAACAAATCTAGAGGAAATCACATGTAGAGCCTCAGACTCCAACTACTATTGGGAGTGATGCGTCGGAGAAGGATTCATAAACATTATGGCATGTCTGGTTAAGTGGAATAGCTATTATATTACTGATGTATTCCTAATGAATAGTTATTCCTTTGTTTGGTTAAAAAATAACATCAGAATAACTAATCACAGCTTTAATTATTCCTACACTTTCATGAATAGCTAAAGATACCTCCCCTGTCTTTTATTGTTATTATTATTATTGTTGTTGTTGTTGTTGTTGTTGTTGTTGTTGTTGTTATTGTTGTTGTTGTTGTTGTTGTTTTTGTTGTTGTTGTTTTTGTTGTTGTTATTAATATTATTAATATTATTATTAATTTTCTTCTTCTTCTTATCATCATCATTATTATTATGCTTATTATCATTTTTGTTATGATTATTAATCTTCTTCTTCCTATTATTATTATTATAAGAAAATTAATAATAATAATAATATATTATTATTATTATTAGATATTTTTGGTCTTTTGTTGGTTATTGCTTTATCATCACAATATTATTTTTTCAAGTGAAACATTGGCATGCATCATCATTAGAAATTCTTAGGAATAAACAAAACTAAGTAATACTTATTCCATTCTATTCATAAGCATAACCATTCCATTCATTATCTATTCCAGCAGGAGAATCAAACACCCTATAAATTCATAGATAAAGGGCAAGAGAGAAGTAACCCTAATTTGGCAAAGTCTAGCTAATATGTTGAGCTTCCGAAGTCCATTAACCTCATTTAGGTGCATTGTGATGCTTTTATAAAATTAGTAAACTAGTTGGGTACTCGGTACTACCAAATGGTCAGCCTAATGCTCCCTAATTTTAGTCATTAATGAATACAAAATCTTTTGATCTTCTAAAAAGAATATGAGAAATATAATTATTATTATATAAAATTTATATTAAATAGTTGTTCGATTGAAGTAAAATTAAAACTGATGTAAAGAAATATATTAAAAGACTATTTTATAACTTCATAAAATTTAAGAATTAATTCTATAATTGTTGCATTTTCTCATGATAAATTATTAAAAATAAAATTGATATTATTGAAATGATTTTTATAATTGTAGAAAAATAATATAATGTGTCTATATTGACAAAAAAAAAACGAAGTGAACAAGTAAGCTTAGTCTTACAAGAAAGACAAAGCTAACAAGTGCTTACTTGTGGGAATGTCTAACCCTTTTTCTGTTTCTCTAAATAAGTTGCAAAAGAGAGAATGTATACAGAAGCTTCTCCTTCCAACACTTAAGACTCTCCCAAAAACATTGAGTTCTTCCTCTTGTTCTTATCTCTTTGAGCCACCATTCACAAGGCTTGGGATTTGGGGTGTAAATTAGAGTAAATCTAGTAGTTGCTCACAACATGGAGAAAGGGCAAATTCGAGCTATTTGGTGCCCTTAGAGCACAAGGTGGACTTGTAAAGTAAGCATAAGAGTTGTCAAGTTTGAGAGGTAAGGTTTCATCACACCTTCCAACATTGGTATCAGAGCGAGTATAACTTGCTTTTGTCTTTGAAATTGTGCCTAATGAGAATAATATGCCATATATGATGAAATTTATTCATGAATATGTAACATGGCCATCAATGGCAAACTTTCATGTGCTTTGTTCTAGCTTGAAATTTTGGCATGGATATGTTCCTTCTAATGTCATAAACTTGTGGCTAAATTTTGGTGAAAAACCGATTTGAATTGAGTGAGATATTGCATAATGAAATTTCAGTTCATGCATGTGTTCCTAAAAGTTTCGGCCCATTTTCTAACCTATTATAGTATTGTTTTGCATGAAATATGTATGTGGATATGTTCCTTGTCACATGAAACAATAGCCCAAAGTGGGCATCGTGAACATGAAATTATAAAATTTTGGAAAATCTGGGTTTAATATAAATGTATTCATTCGCAATATATGCTTTTTGAAAGTTTAGGCCCATTTTTTGAACTGTTACAATGTTGTTTTACATGAGATATGTACATGGATATGCTCCTTTTCACATTATCTTTCCAATGATATATTATATGCTCGAATTGGAGTTAAAATGAGTGAGAAACAATAGCCTGAAGTGGGCATCATGGTTATGAAAGATTGGAATTTTTGAAAAATCTAAGTTTTTCGCAGCCACACATCCGCATCTCACAGCGGACCTTGGGGACACCTGGGGCCACTCTAGAGGGTTGTTAATCAAAATTTTTCAAATTTTGAGTTATTTTTTAGCCCAATTTGAAATTTTACTTAAATACATAAGTGAAATATTTTTTTGGCTATTAACTTGGGTTTTCATGCTTGATAATTATATATTATATCCATGAATTTATGAAATATATGTTATGAGTTATATTTTATTATTTATTTCATTTATGTGTTAAATGATTATTGTTTATGTTAGGAGTAAATTGGCTAATTATTTGTCTATTTGACTAATTGTTAATTAATGCCAATGGACATATATTAAATCAAGATGCATTGATATTTTGAATTAGTGCCTATGTTGTGTGATGTATGCTTTTCAAAATAATTTTATATATAAGGAAGAAAGTGTGACATCCTAATTTAATATTTGTTATTCAAATGATGTAACAAGATTTACATTGTAATTATTAATGTTTTGTATCATTAATATTGAGGCTTTGTAAGGGGATGAAATTTCACACTAATTCTCAGTATATAATTTTATTTTGGACATTAGGTACCAAAATATCAATGGAGTCTTAGTGTGAAACTCACTAATGCATACATGATTGGTTAATGATATATTTAGTGGATATGTTACCTATAATTTAATTAAAATTAATCATTAGGCTAAATATAATTTAGGCGCTTAATACTACTTATATTGTTCATGATGATTACTAGCAAGTTTGCAAAAATTTTTAAATGATAATGTAAGTGGGAGTTGAGCTAATTAATTAAAATTAGCATAAATAGATATGTGCCTTAATTAAACCTATGCAATGATGTAGTGAAATGGAAATTGAGAGTTCGAATATTGAGATAACCAAGGGAGAGAAACTTGATGGTAAAAACTATGACATCTAGCATAGGAAGGTTTAGTACCTTCTCAATGGGCATGAGTTGCTCGACCATCTAACTACCAAAATGAGCCCACCTGAGACTGGCAATTCAGCCCAACATCGTCATGATCATGAGGCTTATGCCTTTTGTCAAAAGAAGGATAGAAGTGTGCGCTTTATGTTGTTAGCTTGCATGCACGACGACCTTATTGGGGAGTTTGAGAACTGCCCAATTGCTATAGAGATGTAAGAACAATTGTGCTTAAAATATGAAGGGACAACAACCACAATAGTTGTCACTATGGAGATAAGTGAAGTTGGTCTTTACTCATAATGAGGCCACTAAGAACTTTGATGACATTTCCCACCATTTGGAGCTTCAGGCGAAGCATAGAAATGTAAACAGCAGTGCAATTACATTAGCTGCACAAAATGGGTGCAAGGATGATGGCCCTAACCACAAAAAGAGAAAAGCTAAGAACCAAAGGCCTCAAGAAGGGTAAGTCGCTAAACATCATAGAGGAAAATACAGGGGAAAGAAGGATAAGTTCAAACTCATGTGCTTCAACTGTAGAAAGAAGGGACACTTTGCTCAAGAGTGTACTAAGCCCCATGAGGTTTGTCCTTACTTACATTCTTTTGTACCTGCCTTTGTTTGCACACATGCATTTTTGTTCATTCTCTCCGTGATTGGATTATAGATACGGGAGCAACAAAACACATGACTTGCAACTGTGTAGGATTTGTAGATTACCATCGATTACCAATGAGTAAACATTTTGTAACAATAAGAAATAGAGTGGAGGACAGGGTCTTAGGAACTTACCAACTTACTTTGCATTAGGAACCTACCAACTTACTTTGCACAATAGACACAAACTAATCTTACATAATGTGCTTCATGTACCCACTCTTTGATATAATTTATTTTTAGTATCAACACTAGTAGACTTGGGTTTTTCTTTTCTTGTTCGTAGGAATGGTGTGTCCATTTATGTTGATGATACCCTTTATGGGCCTGGGTTTATAAGGGACTTAGAAGATGTATCTGAATCTCATAAATATTTTGCTCATGTTATTTCTTCTTCTTCTGTTGATATTGAATATGAGCCCATTAAATGACATGCTCGATTAGGACATATTGGATAACATAAAATATCTAGATTGGCTAGAGGAGGGCAATTAGGCTCTCTTGCCAAAGTGAGTCTTCCTACTTATGAGCCTTATGTTGCTGAGAAAACTAGTAGAAAGCCTTTTGGTAAGGCTAAAAGGGCTTCACATCTTGTAAAGTTTATCCACTCTAATATTTTTGGGCCTATAAATGTGAGACCACGTAATGGCGTGACTTACTTTATCATATTTGTACATGCTTTCTCACGATATGGCTTAGTATTTTAGTTGTCTCACTGCTCAAAAGCTTCGTATTATTTTAAATGCTTTATAGCTGAGGTTCAGAATTAGAAAGGGAGGAGATAGATCTAGTCGACAATACTCTTATCCTATTTTCTCTTCGGTTATTATTCTTTCTTCAACACTGACAATGGCAATGGAGGGGATGGTGCAATCGAGGCTGAGGAGCACATTAAGAAGATTATTATTGTGTATTGTTTTCTTTAACTCTTTTTGGATTGCTTATGTTATCTTGTATTGATTGATTGGGTATTGTATGAGAATGATTTTAATGCTTTATTAAATCGTTTTTCATGGAAACCCATAACTAGAACGTGAATACGATACATAATAGTCATGTTAAAGGTCATATGTGGCAACTAATGATATTAAATTGTTAGAGATAACATAGCATAAGATAAATAGTCTGAGCTTGTGTGATTGTTACTCATATTGATATTTTTTCTCACTTGTAACATAACTATTTGGATAAACTTAGAGAGGTTGTTTGGGGTTTCTCGATAGTTAGGGTTAATTAACGAGCTCTTCTTAATTACCTATGATCTAAGGAAAAATCGGAATTAACAGAGCTTATTGTTAGTTCACAATCAATAGTCTTAAGAGAGCTGTAAAGACAATAATTCAACATCTGTGAAACTGTGCTTAGGTCGAGATTAAACCAAAGAACCAAATTTCAACTAATTCATCAACTTTATCACTTTGTTGATGTTTAATTTAATTTGCTTTTATATATTTAATTTTACTTTGTCTTCTAATTTGCTTCAAACCAAAAAAAAAAACCCTATTTGCTTACACGTATAATTTAGGAAAGTAATTGGAATTAATCTCTATATAATGGACCTAAACTTACTGCTAACTATAGTTTAGTCTAGTTATTTTGGTAGTGTTATGACATGTGACTAATTATGGCATCGTTGCTAGGGATTAATATCCTTTCTTTCCTGAATTTATTTTTTATTTTATTTTTATTAGTGGTTAATTTCTTTTCTGGTTTGGTTAGTTTTAGTGTATGTCATAATCTTCTCACACTGGTGAATTGAAATCTGATCCAAAACATGAAAGAACATTGTGCAGAGCCTGAAGACAAGTTGTACAAAGTTCTAAGGATCCATCGACATCTAACAGAAAACTTGACTCTTCATTAAGAATTCAAATAACTTTAGATTTATTTTCTAATTCTTCTAGTGATTCCATTTCTAATATTGCTTCTAACATGGCTTAGCAAAATAATGATCACACTCTAAAACAATTAGCTAACCCTGATTTTAATTATCAACCATTGTGCATTGGTTTTCCTACTATTGATGTTGCTTTTAAGTTTAAATATGGTTTCATTTAACTTTTGCCTAATTTTCGTGGTATGCTATATAAAGATCCTTACAAACATCTTAAGAAGTTTTATGTGGTCTGTTCTAGTATGAAGCCAACTGGGGTGAAAGAAGAGCATATTAAGTTGGGAGCATTCCTATTCTCATTGGGAGACACTACTAAGGATTGGCTATATTACTTTCCCTCTACATCAATTACCAATTGGAATGAGATGCAGAGACTTTTTTTTTAGAAATACTTTCCTGCATCTCGAGCTACAAATATTCAGAAGAGATCAATGCAATTCGATAACATCATAGGGAAACATTATATGAGCATTGGTAGTGGTTCAAGAGGTTATGTGCTAGTTGCCTGTATCGTTAAATCAGTGAGCAACTCTTGATACAATATTTCTATGAGGGGCTTCGTCTACAAGAAAGAAATATGGTAGATGCAGTAAGCAGAGAAGCACTGGTGGACAAGACACCTATTGAAGCTAGAAATCTCATTTCCAACATGACTGTTAACTCCCATCAATTCAATATTCGAGAGGACCCCCGCCCATTAAAGGTTAATGAAGCTAGTACTGGTACATTGGAGTAACAAATAGCTAGGTTGACATCTTTGGTTAAGCAAATGGCTGCAAGTGGTGCTATATAAGACAAGGTATATGGAATTTGCATAATGGTAGGACATCCCGCTAATATGTGTCCAACTTTGTAGGATACATCTATAGAATAAGTGAATGATTATGGAAGATTCCCAGGTCAACCATAAAGGAATCCTAACTACCTATATGCACAGAACTCAGGATGAAAGAATCCTCTATTCAACAGATATGGGCAACAAGGACAACAATAAGGTTCCTATCAACAACCATATCAAAGACAAGCTCAACCATCGAGTTTAGGACCTTCACTAGAAGATATAATGAAAAGGTTAACTCAGAATACCGCTTAACTCTAGAATAATACCATACAATTCCAACAACAAACAAAAGCTAGCATCTATAATCCGGAGAACTAACTGAGCCATATAGCTACTACAGTGAGCCAATTAGAGAATCAGAATTCAGGTAAGCTTCCTTCTTAAACAATTGTAAACCCAAAAGAGAATGAAAGTTCTATTACTTTAAGAAGTAGTAAGGAAATAGAGGCACCACACGAGACTCTTATTATTGGTGATGAGGCAGAAGCTGAAAAAGAACATGAATTGCCTCCAAAAGAAGTGAAAATAAGAACTTAGGTAAATTTTAAATCTCCTATGATTAAAAGTTTTACTTATAATTTTTCTCCTTTTCTTAGCAGGATTGCTAAATCAAAGAAAGAAGAGCAAGATAGGGAAATTTTGGAGATGTTAAAAAAGGTAGAGGTGAATATACCTCTAATTAATTCCATTAAACAAGTCCCTTGATACACCAAATTTATCAAGGATTTATGCATGTATAAAAGGAAATTAAGGGGAAACGATAAAGTTAGTGTGAGGGAGAATGTGTCTGTAGTCAGTCAAATAAAGCTTATCCCAAAGTGTAAGGATCTAGGTACATTGACAATTCCCTGCAAACTTGGTGATACCTGATTTGAAAAGGCAATGTTAGATCTAGAAGTTTCAATTAATGTTATTCTGTATTCCATTTATACTTTCGGATTGTTGAAAGAAACACGTGCTATAATTCAATTGGCTGTTAAATCTAATTCTTATCTGGAATGGGTTATAGAGGATGTTTTAGTGCAGGTTAACAAATTGGTTTTCCTAACTGACTTTTATACGTTGAACATAGAGGGAGAACCTTCATCTAATTCTGCACTTATCTTTCTAGGTCCACCATTTTTTAAGACATCAAAGATGAAGATCAAGGTGGATGCAGGAACATTGACTATGGAGTTCAACAATGAAATTGTTCTCTTTAATATTTTTGAAGCTATAAGGTACACTAATGATGTCCATTATGTTTTTTCAATTGATTTCATTGATTCTTTGTCTCAAGATATTTTTGATATGGATGGTAAAGATGTTAGAAGTCATTCTTTGCATGAGTTTAACGAAAAATATGTTGCAAAATTCTAACTTGCTCATTACAGATGAAATGGAAGAAATGGTGCTAGTATTGCAATCATTGCAAACAATACCAAAAAGGTTTGTATTTTAAAATATCGAATTGCCAATATCTAATATGAAATCTTTAGCTTCAGTTGTGCAGGCACCTATAATTGAATTGAAGTAATTGTCAGAGTGCTTAAAATATGTGTTTATGGGAGAAGAAGAAACACTTTCGATAATTATCTCCAGGAACTTAAACAAACTTTAAGAGGAAAAGCTCATTTGAGTGCCTAAGGACCACATTATAGCTATAGGGTGGACTATAGTCAACATCAAGGGTATAGCCCTTCAACGTGTATGCATTGAATTCTTTTGGAAGAAGGATCCAAACCATCAAGAGAATCACAAAGAAGGTTGAATCCCGTGACGCTGGAATTGGTAAAGACAGAGATCTTAAAGTTACTTGATGTTGGTATAATCTATCAAATTTCATATAGTAAATGGGTAAGCCTAGTCCAAGTAGTACCGAAGAAAATTAGGATTACTATGGTGAAGAATAAGGATAATGCATTTGTGTCTACAACAATTCAAAATGGATGGCGAGTGTGCATCGATTACAAGAAGTTGAATGCTGCTACACGCAAGGATCACTTTCCACTCCCATTCATCAATCAGATGCTTGAATAACTTATAAGACCATCTCACTAATATTTTCTAGATGGGTATTCAGGATATAATCAAATCGTGATAGCTCCAAAGGATCAAGAGAAAATAACTTTCACATACCTATTTGGTACATTTGCTTATAGAGGATGTCGTTTGGACTCTGCAATACCCTAACAACTTTTCAAAGATGCATGGTAAGTATTTTCTCTAAGTATGTTAAACACATTATTGAGCTCTTTGTGGGTGATTTTACTATTTATGGGGAGTCATTTGATGCATGATTAGATAATCTAAATTGCGTACTTAAACGTTGCATCGAAACTAATCTTGTTCCCAATTTAAAAAATGTCATTTGATGGTTGAACAATGAATGGTTTTGGGACATGTAATCTCAACTAAAGGAATTAAAGTTGATAAAGCTAAGATAGAAATTGTGCAAAACTTACCCTACCCTACAAATGTGTGGAAAGTTTGTTCTTTTCTTGGCCATGCAAGTTTTTATTGCAGGATTATCAAATACTTCAGTAAGATTTCAACAAAACTCTATCATTTGGTACAAAAGGGTGTACCCTTTGAGTTTGAAGAGGGATGCAAGGAAGCATTTGACAATTTGAAAGAACTTTTGACTTTAGCACCAATCATTCAACCACCTAACTAAAGTTTACCATTTAAGATGACTAATTCTATTTACTACACTTCTCGCACACCCAATCAAGTTAAATGCAACTATTCAATCCAACTCACTGAAAAGGAGCTTTTAGCTATTGTGTTTGTTTTGGATAAATTTAGACCTTATTTTTTTGGTTCTAAAGTGATTGTGTATTTTGATCTTGTAACATTAAGGTGCCTTTTATTGAAGAAAGAAACAAAACCAAGGCTGATTAGATGGATTCTCTTACTTTAATAGTTTGATTTAAAGATCAAAGATAAGAAAGGTGTAGAGAATTCAGTCGTAGATCACTTGAGTCGAGTGCTGAAGGAGGAGGATTCATTACTAATGCAAGAATTGTTTCTGGATGAGCAATTACTAAAACTTCAAGAATTTGTCAAGTCTAACATTTTTTCTAGGTTTGGAACATCGAGAACATTGATAGTGATAGGGGTACTCATTTTTGCAACCAATTGGTAAAAACCTTTTTAAAAAGTACCATGTCACTATAAGGTGTCTACGGCCTATTATCCACAGACAAATGAGCAAACAGAGGTGTCAAATTGAGAAATCAAGTCCATTTTTAAGAAAATGGTGAGCCCAAGTTGTAAAGACTAGAGTTAGTGACTTAATGATGCTCTTAAGGCATATGGGACTGCATAGAAGACGTTAATTTTCATGTCTCCATACCAACTGATATATAGAAAGTTGTGTCATCTTCCAGTAGAAATTGAGCACAAATCCTTTTAGGCCATTAAACAATGCAATATGAAGATGGATACAGTGGGTGAACAGAGAAACCTGCAACTATAAGAATTAGAAATTAGGCTTGAATCTTATGAGAAGCATAAATTTACAAGGAAAAGAAAAAATGATATCATGACAAGAAGATTGTTAGGAAGAATTTTATAGTTAGACAAAAAGTTCTTCTCTGCCATTCATGACTTAAGCTTTTTCTAGGTAAATTACATTCTTGTTGGATTGGACATTTTGTTGTTACTAATGTGTTTTCACATGGTGCAGATGAAATTGAAAGCTTATAGACTAACAAGAAATTCAAAGTCAATGGCCTTCGACTGAAACCATTCTATGAAGGATCCTAAGTGGAGGATGTGGAAGTGATAGGGTTAGAAAACCCTTATTATGAAGACTGAGCAATGTGGAGTCAAGCCAATAACGGTAAACAAAGGCGCTACTTAGGAGATGACCTAACAGAAATCGATTTCTGTCTCCTTACATTTTCACAATTGCTATTTTCCTTAAATGCACCATTTCTTGCATTTGATGTTACATTGTGGACAATGTAAGTTCTAAGTGTGGGGTGGGGATCTTAGTTTGATATTAGCTTTTATGCATGTTTTGAGCTTTATTGTTGCTTACGTGACATCTTGGACAATTTTTAAATTAAACAAACAAAATCAAAAATTTTATTATTTTCTATTGCTTTTAAGATTGTTTAGTCATAATTAGAATGTGAATTGACCAGAAAAATCCATGGAAACCTTGGCATGTACTTTT
>JANSVA010000002.1:17393979-17412949 GCA_025504915.1 Erythroxylum reticulatum | reverse complement strand
AAGCCCTCCATATTTCTTTTGGTGAAGTAATTGATGTGAACAAATCATAAAGTCGATCAGAAAGATTGTTGAGAATGTGCCCCCGGCATAGCAACTCATCTTCTTTCCACTTCTTGTGTGCAACTTTTGTTGCTTCATTATCATCCAGTTGTGGCGTTGGAAGATCTTGCAAATCCGGGTCCAAGCAATATGCAATTTTCAATGTCGTCAAGAGAAACATCATTTTGTCCTTCCATCATACGAAATTCGTGCCATCAAAACAATTCAACTTCATATAATCTTGATTCATGATACTCTTTGAATCCATTGCAAGTTATTTCCTTAAAATTGTTAGAAAAGTGGGTTCAAATTGGATGGCTTGAGGAATAAAAAATCACTATTTTTAAGGAAATATTTGCCCTCACTAGTTGTTACAGGGTTTTGACAAATTTCCTTATAAGATACAACAAGCCTAATGTTCTCTAAGACAGCAAAATCAATGGAGAACCAAAGATGAACTTAAATTCAGAATGAATATGATAAAGATGAAGAAGAAAAGATTTGATTGTGTATTAACCATGAATTGGATGCTAAATCAGCCTTGTATAGACTTAAAGACACCTTATTCATAATGTACATGATTGTTCATGACACCTCTTGAAAAAACATACGACTATTCATGACATTTGAATTGAAAAGACATGTCTTTTCATTTACACTTCTTCATTCAATTCCTTGCATTTTAAACTATTTTCCAACATGATGTTCTCCTATAACACCTTAGATGAATGGTTAATGCAAGAATGGGAAGATTCATGAGGTGTTTTCCCGTAGAAGTGAGAAATGCTGGACTTCTAGCAAAGCAAATTCGCTGTAAGCACACTGATCAAGTTATTAAGCAAGCTTGGCTTTTTGAACGGGATAAAGGATTGAAGAAAATGACTGATGATATAACATATACCAACTTTCGAAGTCATTCTAACACTCGTGAAGCTATCAAATTGAAGACATTGGCAATGGTCATCCTAGTCCACTTGTTCAATAAGGTGCGAGGAACATAGTTTGACGTACGTTGGCAGACTATAGTCCAGGGTGTGCATTCACCGAATCAAGTGTTTACAGTGACTTAATTTGTACATATATATCTATTGTTTCACACCAAAATATTTACAGTCAGTAGAAAACAACTTGGGTACATATCATCAGGGCAGGGTAGGTGTTCTGTCTCCTTGTCAATCATGAAAGTGATATTTCGTCTTAACAAAACCAATGGAATTCCCACAATGAACTGTGTGGCTCTATTTTTTGGTCTCCATCATTATTGTGGCTGATGCTGCCAAAATGACTGACTGCCACGTGTTGATATGGTATGAAAATGATCTATTTATTTTTATTCATCTTATACGATGAGATGAACAAGATCACTGAACTTGGCTGCAGTGAACTTGAAGCAGTCTCTAATATTCATAAACGTTAGCAATGCATGGAACCTACCATGTGATAGCTGATCCGCTGTCACGCCACTTCACTTTGGACATTAAGGCAACGTAAAGAGTTATAGGTCAAGTGAATCATCTTCATGTCCCAACCAATCTCCAACGGTCAAAATCCTTATCCCAAAACCTCATCCACTCTATTCCTCTCCCTCCACACATTTTCCTCCGTTGCTGTCCTCCATAGCATAAGCAAGAAAAAGAGATAAAAGACACCCACAAAAAAAACCTGCTAATGAAAGCAAAACCGGCATAGCCAAATCTCTCATCTTCTTCTCTTCTTCATTTCTCTTGCATTCCCAAGCTAGACCCTCCAGAAACTATCATTGCCATCATGTCTTGCGCAAATTTAACGATGTGGGTGTCCTCCAAGTCTTCTCTTTCTGACACATCTTCACTCTCTTTTTGCTCTTCTCTCAACCCTTTTCAACTTCCTACCCACAGTTCAACTCCCAACAACCCCTCAAGATCCTCTTCTGTGACCCCAATTCAATGTGGTCTCCGTGAACTCCGGAGCCGCATTGATTCAGTGAAGAATACACAGAAGATCACTGAGGCCATGAAGCTTGTTGCTGCTGCAAAAGTGAGGAGAGCTCAAGAAGCTGTTGTCAACGGTAGGCCTTTTTCTGAAACTCTAGTGGAGGTTCTGTACAACATCAATGAACAACTCCAGACTGAGGACATAGATGTTCCTCTCACCAACGTTAGGCCTGTTAAGAAGGTTGCTTTAGTTGTTGTTACTGGTGACAGAGGTCTTTGTGGGGGTTTCAACAATAACATTATTAAGAAAGCTGAAGCCAGAATTGCAGAATTGAAGGAACTTGGACTTGAGTACACAGTTATTAGTGTTGGAAAGAAAGGTAACTCTTATTTCATACGTCGGCCTTACATTCCAGTTGATAGATTTCTCGAGGGCAGCAATCTTCCTACGGCCAAAGAGGCTCAGGCCATAGCAGACGATGTCTTTTCATTATTCATTAGTGAAGAGGTCGATAAAGTGGAGCTTTTGTACACCAAATTTGTGTCACTTGTTAAGTCTGATCCTGTTATCCATACGTTGCTTCCACTGTCACCGAAGGGTGAAATATGTGATGTCAATGGGATCTGTGTTGATGCCGCTGAGGATGAATTATTCAGGTTGACTACAAAAGAAGGGAAGTTAACCGTAGAGAGGGATGTGGTCAGGACACAAACCGCAGATTTCTCACCAATTTTGCAATTTGAGCAAGACCCTGTTCAGATTCTTGATGCCTTGTTGCCTTTGTATTTGAACAGTCAAATTCTGAAGGCATTGCAGGAGTCCCTAGCCAGTGAGCTGGCTAATAGGATGAGTGCTATGAGCAATGCAACTGATAATGCGGTGGAGTTGAAGAAGAATCTTTCCATTATTTACAACAGGCAGCGTCAGGCAAAGATTACTGGAGAAATATTGGAGATCGTTGCTGGTGCCGATGCTTTAGTTTAGAGAACTTAACATGAATGTTTCTGCTCTGCTAAATATTCCAAGTTCTGCCCTTGTTCTCTAATACATTCAAATATGCTTTTTAACAATTTTCAAAAGATTCTTTCTCTCAAAGTAATTCTCCATCTGCTTCTAATTTGGCGCAAGGTGAGAAATGCGATGTAGTTCAGAACAGAGAGTACTCTGCTCATATTTGTTATATTAATACTAGTAATAATCAGTTACTCTTTCCTCCAAGGACGTTTTGAGCAAGAATCTTCGCACCAGGGATTTTGTTTGTTATTGTAAGTTCATGTAGAGATCTTAGTGAAGTTCTTGCCATTCATTTTAAGTTGGTTTACTCAGATGAGACTCTCATGCTTGTCATGTCATCCGATCCTCTAGTGACAGAGTGTACTTATGCATACCTTCTTCCCTGGATCCATTGATGACATCTTGATCTATTCTCTAAGAAAGGAGGCCTATTATGATCATTTGAGGTTGGTTTCGCATACACTTTGGGATAAGAAGTTTTATGTCAAGTTTTCAAATGTTAGTTTTAAAAAGACATAGTAGTGGATTGGCCTATACCTATTATAATAACAGAGGTCCTCAGCTTCTTGATTCTAGCAGATTACTATCGTGATTTGTCGAGGATTTTTCCAAAATTGCATTACCAAAATTGCATTACCTTTGACTTTTCTGCTTTGGAAGGAAAAGAAGTTTGAATAAACAAATGCTTATGAGGCTAGCTTTAAATAATTAAAGGATAAGCTAGTGATTGCTCCCATCCTTATTTTACATACTTCGAGTTTAAGATATGTTCTATACAGTGATGCTTCTAAACACGGACTATGTTGTGTTGTGGGTCACAAGGTAGGAAGGTAATTGCTTATGTATCTAAAAAACTTAAACCTTATGAAGTTAATTATCCTTCTCATAATTTGGAACCTGCAGCTATGGTTTTTATACCAAATTTTTAGAGATAATATTTATATATTGAGTATTTTGAGATCTACACTAATCACAAAAACTTGAATTATTTATTTTCTCAAAAGGATTTGAATATTAGGTAGTAACGACAGATAGGGTTTCTTAAAGATTATAAGTTCTCCATTAATTACCACTTAGGAAAAGCAAATGTGATAGCAAATACACTTCGTTGAAAGTCTTTAAGGTTTGTGGCTAGTCTTTAGGTTATGAGGAGCAGGTTGCGAATAAAGTCTCAAACTTTAGGTTTAGATATGGAGTAGACTGAGAGGGTTTTCTTATTTACTTTCAATGTTCAACCATTTTTATTTGAACATATTAAGGAAGCACATGTTGATGATACTAAGTTGAGCAAGTTCAAGGCCAAGATGAGTGAGAGCCAAACTTCAGATTTTATAGATTGTAATAGATTGTTGAAGTTTAGAGGTCAGATTTATATACCAAGGGATAATGTGTTTGAAGAATAAGGTTCTAGGTGAAGCTTAAAATTTTTCTTACACAGTCAATCCTAGTAGGACAAAGATTTATCGTGAACTAAAGCAATTATATTAGTGGCCTGGTATGAAACGAGACATTACTGAGTATGTCTCTAAATGATTAGTATGTAAGTAAGTAAAAGTCGAGCACTAGAAACCAATATGGTTAATATAACTATTGCTTATTCCTAATTGGAAATAGGAGTATGCAACTATGGATTTTGTATCTAAATTGCCACAATTAGTAAGAGGTCACGATACCATATGGGTTGTAGCTGATAGGTTAACTAAGGTTGCTCAATTCCTTCAAGTTAAGATGACTTATCTGATAGACAAGTTGGCTAAGCTTTACATTGATGAGATTGTTCGGCACTATAGGGTTCTAGTGAGTATAGCATCTGATATAGATCTAAGATTTTCATCTAAATTTGGAGTAGTCTATAAAAAGAATTAGGTACTAGACTCAACTTTATTACAACTTTCCATTCATAGATTGATGGATAGACGAAGTACACAATTCAGACATGGGAGGATGAGGATATGCTTTAAGCTTTTGTGCTATACTTTGGAGGTAGTTATTATTCTTATCTCAAACTTGTAAAATTTGCATATAATATTGGGTATTAATCTAATATTGGTATGAAACCATATAAGCCACTCTATGGTAAAAAATATTACACTCCATTTTTTTGGAATGAAGTAGGTGAGAAGGAACTTTTGGGACCTAAGATTGTGGAGAATACAATAGAATATGTTCAAACTATTTAGATTCCGATGAAAGCAGCTCAAAAATAGACAAAAGAGCTAGGTAGATCACTACAAGGAGTTAGCATTTTAGGCTGATTACAGGATTTTCTTGAAAGTCTCCCCAGTCAAAAAGGTGGTTCGATTTGGAAAGAAAAGGAAACTAGCTCTGGGATTCATTGGTTTACTTTAGATTTTGGAAAGGATAGATCGAGTGGCATATCAACGTGCTTTGTCTCAGGAGTTAAGCAATATTCATAATATTTTTCATGTTTTAATGTTAAGAAAATATGTTTATGATTTGGACCATGTTATTACCCACCAACCCTTGCAAGTCGAAGAAGATTTAAACTTTGAAGAAAAGCCAGTTCATATTGTCATCTCTAAAGCTTAGGTTCTTTGCAACAACGCCATTTGAATGTTGAAAGTTTTATAGGAATTTGAAAGTTCACAAAAAATTACTTGGAAGCTCGAAGATGACATACAAACCAATTATCCATATTTATGTAAGGTATAATGTATCTTAAGAATTTGAGGACGAATTTTTTATAAAGAGAGAGAATTGTAACATCCTAGATTTCTAGCTCTAAATACTTAACTTGTGGACTTGTATTTCTCTTTTATGTGCTATGTACCAAGCGTTTCTTATTATTTCATACATTTTTTTATGTATCTTTATATGTTTTTTTGGATGTTTCATATGTATTAGTTCAAGTTGGAGTATGTTTTGGAATTGATAAGCCTAAAGATCGTATGCTTATTTTTAGGAGTGTGTTCTAAAGTTGTCTACGAATAAGGAAGTACTTTTAGATAATAAAGTCGGTCTAGTCACTCGAGCATAATTGTTGGCCATGTTATTTAGAAATCACCAAGCTGTAATTGAGTACTTTGACTCTTGGAGGAATGGGAATTGCACGTTAGCACTTTACTTGATGACTTTATTCTTTTTCCAGAATAAGCAGTCTTGGTGCTAACCAAAGTAGGATTCATGGTCGAAAATGTCGAGTTTCCTCCTCTTTCTCGATGCTTTTGGTACTTTTCATAGAACAAAGCTAGATTTTAAAGAATTGTAAAATGTAAAATTTGTAGCTTTATGTATTTAGTTTATGTAAGATAAAAAATCAAATGATTATGAGATTTATAAAGGAAGTTATGACTACTTTAGTGTGCAAAGGTCAGCGAAGGATGAGTCATGTACTTACTTTAACTTTTTAAGTCATTTTAAGTAGTTTTATTAGGTTCTAAAGTAAGAACCTCTCTTAAATCAACCACTTACACCTTTTAAAAATTTTATAAGTGTATATGACCGTCTCTTATTTCTCCTCCTCCCTTTCTTAATTTCTCTTAAGGGTTTTTCAAGTTTTCACATTTAATTTTAGGTTTCTTCTATTCCTTTTATGTTTTGTATATTCATACCTATGTTTCTAGTTATCTTACCTAGTTATCTTTGTGTTTTTTTATTGTTTATGATCAGTATAGTTTGCTATTTGTATTGGTTTTAAGTTCACAGATTCTTGGTTCTTGTTGGATTTCTTCCTATTTGTGAACATCCTTGAAGTAAGTAAATCGTACTTTTTTTTTATGGTTTTAGAATTCATACTTTATCATATTGAGTTCAATTTATGGTCTATAGATCTTCTACATATTTTTATTTAAAGGTAAAGTATATATTTCAAATGATTTATTCAGGCTTTAAAATGGTTAGAAGTATGTGATTTTGTATATAATCAATAAATCAAATTAATTTTTGGATAATTTATGATTATGGAAGTTTTGTGATGAATTTTTTGTATGTATAAATAATGAAAATGGTTTGAGAAATATTCTTAAATTAAAAAAAGTTTTGTAAAATATGAGAAATAATTTTCACTATTTAAGAAAGTTGATAAATGTGAGATATGATATATAAGAATGGTGATAATTATGCAAAACTTTGCTTGGAATTGTGTGGAGTCTTGGTTTAAATATGCGGGCCTATGCATAAAAGAGCTATATGTTATAATGTTGTAACTGGAATATAGAACCCCTATGTAAATGTGGATGGTAGAATCCTCACAAAAGGCCAACAATCCACCAGATGGTAGAATCCACGCATGGGATCAGTTTATGATTTGATTGAGATAATAGACCTTACAGATGATAAAATCTCTGTAAGTAATCACTTGATAGTAGAATTCCTATATGACTTTTCATCATATCTAATTGATAGTAGAATCCCTGTAAGTAATCACCGGATGATAGAATCCCCGGATGATTTTCTGTTACCAAGTCTTGTTTGATTAAATTTGGAACTTGTTTCATACATAGTTATTGCTTAAAAAATATACATGTTTTATAATTTACGTGAAAACCTATTTTGGATATCTTATAACGAATCAAATGTAAATTATGCATGAGAATGATTTTCTTATTAAGCCTTTTGATTAGTTTTTTGTGTTCAAACATTTTTTTCTTTGTAGAGGAGGGCATATACCTTAGGAGTAAGTTAGAGTAGGACGATCCATCTGATCTGATGGCCTAGGATATTAGTTATGAAGATAGATTTGGAAATCTTCTACCTTATTTTGGGGCTTGTGTATATAGTTTAAGGATATTGGAGCAAGTTCACATACTTGAATTTGAGGAAACAAATTGGTTGTATTTTATATAACCTTGTGGCTTAAAGAAGAATGTAAACTATAATGTATGTATGTCCAGGAAATGGATTATATATAAATATATATTTCCTTTAGAGTTCTAAATTCTCATTAATAATTTTAAATGCTATTGACTAGATTATATAGTTTGAGTGCTTGTACAGGTTGGTTAGTTGATGTTTTGATTTTATATACTCCTTATATGAATAATCTGATATTAGGGCATCACATTCTAACCCTAGCAGAGGTCTGTGTTCTCTATCAAAGAGTGTTTTCCTCTGATAATGATGATTTTAATGTCGTCAATACGGTAGGGATTATAAGGTTTTGCTTTTTGGAGATCTAAGGACTCCCACATAAGATTTTCATTAAAGGCGGGCTCAACGTACGATTGAGAAGAATAAGACATGCCATCTCCGAGTTAATTGAAGAACTTTTCTCACAACAGTTATCATGTATGATTATTCTATCTACGTTGAATCAATCCTCGTTTACTTGACCGGACAATCAACCTATAGATTGTGATGCTTATGGTACCTTCTTCATGCATACAAGCTCACGTATAAAGATAAGTGGATCAAGAAGATGGTGGCACTTTCTCTTAGACACTGAAAGTGAAAGCTTTGATCATATACGTTCTCTTTATATATAGTGACAGTGAAACTAGTGTCAGCCGCTATAGGGTTTTCAACTCTGAGAGTGATGACATTTTGTTTTGTGCTTATGGAGGGGACTTTGATGCTTTTGTAGATGGACAGAATCTCATAGATAGGAATGAGAAGTGGGATAATCTAGCTTGTGCATTGTGAAGATGTTATATTTATTGACAATAAAGTTACTCAATTATCTTACCCCTTCATCATTCCCTTCCATTATTTATCTTGCCAAGGTTGAGGGAACAAAATTCATGTCCCCTTTTTCAATATGAGCTTCCTAATAATAAAGATTATAATGAGCAGAAGTGATGCATTAGGGAGAGTGTGTTTAATTTGAGTGAGTGGGACATAAGGACTCATAATGCCACATGGCATTATAGATCCCACTTAAAGAATAAAAATAAAAAAGTATCACATTAACGTTAGTAACACTTATCTGGTAGATCTTTAATCCCATTAAACGTTCTATCAATTCAGAGTTAAATTTGAATGGTTTTAAAATTTTAATTTTTTTAAATACTCTAAAGTATTAAGGTATAACCTATACTTTGGGTATAATGTTAGGGTCAAAATGACACTTTTTGTCAAATAGGTATCGGTAGACCTAACCATAGCCTCCATTAACATTGATCAAAATAATCAAATCCATTGATAGTGTCCACTGAAGTAAACCTTAGCTTAATTTATTTCCTTAAATAGTTAACAACTCCTTATTTTCACTACCATTGGATGCTTAATACTTCAACTTTATCAAATGAGATGGCAGGAGCAGGTGTGGTTGTCGATACTCAATTTTGCTTCGATAGAACCTCACTGTTCACAAAACCTCAATCTGTTTTCCCCAAGATGGTTTCATCGTCTACAATCATAATTGCTAACTCATCTTCTATTTTAATTAACTTCCCCACTGTCACTCCGATGAGCTCTACCTCATAGATGCTTTCAACAAGTGCCCCCTCACCCTTCTTCAAAAGGTTATTTACAATCTTATAGTCACACCTTCACTATATTAGATAATTTTATATTCCTGTTGTATATATATATATATGTAGTGGTTAGTTTGATCTTTTTGAAGTAGAAACCTAGTCTACGTTACTGATAGGAAGGCTTTGTAAGGGAGAGGAAGGAGAATCAACATACCACTTTCAATGTGTTAAAATCAAGTATAATTAGGAGATAACATTTGGTGGTAAGGGTAGGCAGTGATGATAGATGTGAAGGCTACCATATCAAGGGATCCTACAATTCATGATGACCGATCACAAAATGTCTTATTTTCTTGTAGTGTCTTATTTTCTTGTAGTGTTTCTAAAATGGTAGGTCATCATGAATTGTAGGATCCCTTGATATGGTAGCCCTCACATCTATCATCAACGACACAAATGTCTTATTTTTTTGTAGTGTTTCTAAAATAGTAGGTCATCATGAATTGTAGGATCCTTTGATATGATAGCCCTCACATCTATAACGTTATAGAATGTCTAAAAACGTTGCAGAATGTATTATACGACATTTTAAAAAACGTCACAAGAAATGTCGTAGAATGTAGTGTAGACAAAAAGTTTCTGCGATGTTTTATGTATAACATCACGGAAAATATTGACATTTCACTATGTTTATAAAAACGCCAATAAAAGTTTAGACATTCCGTGACGTTTTTAAAAAACATCATGGATTGTCTAACAATATGAAAGAATCTGCGTCGTTTTTTGGAAACTTTGCAAAATGTCTTTCGCGACGTTTTTAGAAACGTCGCAGAATATCTTCTGTGATGTTTTTATTATTATTTATTATTATTTTTTCTATTTTTTCAAAAATCATATTAATTTAATAATTTTTAATTTTAATAATTATTTTTAAAATACAATTTTAAATCTTATTTGTTTAATAACTATTCAATATTATTTACGAATTTTATTTATTTAATAATTTTTTAATTTTTTTAATATATCATTAATTTTAATAGTTATTTATATATCACAAGAATTTAGTACCTGTAGATAATATATTATTTAATTGCAATTCACCAATATATCATAATACACTTATAAAGTGTGGTGACAATTAGCTAATAAAATAAAATAATTATGAAAAATCATCATTTTTAAGAAGCATTAAACATATTTTGCATATTTCATAGGAACAATAGATATGACAAGAGAACAATTACATGGTAGGTATTCTTTTGGAAATTACAAGTACTTATTATTTCTAATTCACACAATTTCTTATTCTCCAGTTGAGATATCCATGTAATCCATCGTGAATCTACTAAGGGTGCTGCAGTATATGTTGGTTCAAGACTTTCATTTACTCTCTTTGTTGGTCTCTTTGGCCTCTTGGATCTCTGCAATGGTTAATCTGCACTTGGAAAAGGATGATCCAATTCACTGTCAATTGAAGTTGATTCATTCATCCTCTGCGAATTCCTTGACTTTGATTAATTAGTCTACTTGTCAGAAGTTTTTCTCTGAGAAAGAGCAAAACTTTGTAAATAAAAAACAGAGGAGCCCATATGCAGATGAATTGTGACCTGTTATATGAAATAATGGCACAATGGCTTTGTCATATCGTGGTGAGCTTGAAAGGAAAACAACTTCAATGTTGGAAACCACTTGGATACATCCAGAGAATATGAAGGCTTCAGTCATCAGAGTTTGGCCACTTTCCAATTCATTGTCCTACAATATACTCATTATTGCCAAGCTACATTGCACATGATAGTTAAATCAATACCTTTTTCTTTTGCTTTGGCAAACTGTTCCCATTTCGTAGGAAGTTAGGCTTTGGAAGCTGAAACCAAAAGATGAGAAGTTAAATGGATTTTCAAGCTAAAATATTCAGAAAAGCACTTTTTCTTCTAGCATCATATATGTCTAATTTAGAGAAATGGCGGAGAGAAATAAAATAGATGTGATGCACAAATTATTCTTCCTAGAAGAGGCATGCAATTAACACCATTCACTCCTCCCCTCACTCTGCAGAAAAAGCTTAAAAATTAGCTAAGAAAGACCATGGATCTTAGGCGAAAAGTGAAAACATTGCACTTTTTAGATTTAAGGGAAATTTGACAACGCAGCCAAAGAATGGTTATATAAAGTGGAAGGAACATCGTACATCGCATTCATGGTTCCCTCCAAGCATGAAAAAGTTCCCTAGGAACTTTATCTTGTAAACTAGGAGAAGGCAGTTTCTATACTTTGTTTTCCTTTATCCACATAATCTCTAAGGAATAGATGATTGGCATCTAGTGAGAACCTTCCATACTTAAACAATCTTAATAAATCTACATATTGACCATGTATATCACTTGTTGATTCACCATAACAAATCCTCAAAATTCTCCAACAACGTATATTACACACTGAACAATATGATATTCAATATAGCTAATTTAAACCTAAAATCAAAGTGATTTGTTGGAACTTGCGATTCATATTCACATCATCAAAATCGGAATAACTAGACCAATAAATCTGAGTGTTTTTAAGCATGTTTATGTGCAGAAACAAAAAAATAACAAGGAAGAGATTGGACAACATACCACATATATTGATGGAAGCCTCTAATTGAAGAAGAATAGGCTAAGAGAGGAAGGGTTGTTTGACGGTGGCACAAAGCTGACGGATTTCATTTTCAGATAGCTAAATACGTTTCCATCTGTTATTCCTTCCTTCCAGTAGCCTCTGTATCATCCCTTCCAATCCTTCCATTCCTTACGCAATTCACTTTCTTTATGATAATAGATTTATTAAGCTTTTACTACTCATTTATTTTTCAACATCATAAAAATAAAAGAAAGAAAGAACAGAGAAATGAGTAAACAAAATTAGATTATCGTAAAACCTAATTCGTTCTCCAAGCTTTGGAGGAGAAACAAAAAATGAGATAAAACATGTTATTGGAAAAGAAAGCGCACAAAGTAAGGAGATTTGTATTATACATATTTATGGTCATGTTAAATCTAGGGTCGCGAATTGCTATGGTGAGGTTTTCTAGCAAAACAAACCTCCCAATTATACGGCTGCTCCACCAATTTAGTTTTTTCCCATTTTATAGTTTTTTATTCTATTATTGCACTTTTACACTAAAACATTTACCTATAAACTGATTTTTCTTTCAATATTCTTCCTAATATAGAATTGATATTGTTATATTCATGTACTCCTACTACTTATCAAATACCGTATCAAGAAAAGCATATAAAATGAGTCAATGGTATTGTATAAAGCAGAAAAAGTTGACCTCAAATTTGTTTTAGCCTTTACATAAAGCAACCACCAAACCTTTTTGCATCATCACTTCAGTTCTATTTGCTCCATTTATTGTTTACAGTATATGATAAATGTCAAAGTTTTGCATCAGTGTAAGAGAAACTAGTACTGAACTGAAAGAAATGTTAGGGACGTAGGCTATCCAAAACGCTAAGCTATGGAACAAGTTAAATCATGCTTCATTTAATAATAGAAGCATAACCATTAACCTATTAAGTTTTTGCAAAGAAATGACTCGCCCTCTTTGTTCTGTAGTTTCATAAGAAGAAGAGATTGAGTTTGTCATGCAAAGAATGCTCAACGTCACATATTGGACAATCAAGTGGATGATTCATGAGCAGAAACTCCATCACACCTTCGCGTGCCTTCTTTGTGATGGGTGTATCAGTTTTAATCTTCATTCCTAAAAAAATGAAAATCCTCAAGTAAATAAGCAAACCGAATCAAACCCAAAAGTTAAATTATACATAGTGTGAGTTACTAAAGAAACCTCAACCAGAAAATCCACAGAAAAAACGAAGATGACATTGAAGCAACATCAGAGTATTCTTTGCATCTTACATCGCTCGTCAATTGGAATGAGCGAGTCAGAATTGTTTGTCAAAGAAAATTAACATTTAAAGTTCAATCGATGCTAATTCACAAGAAAAAAAGGTGAACAGTAATAGAATATCGAAGGCAGTACCTCTATATAACTTATATAGTTAATGATTTTTTTTCCAGATTTAGTTACAACACAAATAAAAGTATAGGAATGTGACATGAAGTTTGTGTGATTATTATGATTACCAGGAAGAGCAGGCATGGCACAAGAAGCCACGGGCTTAGGAGACTTCTCGATTTTGACAAGGCATATACGACAGTTGCCGGCGATGGAAAGGCAGTTGTGGTAGCAAAATCAAGGAATGTCGACGCTAGGGACCTCACACATTTGGAAGACGGTGAAGCCCTTGGTAATTTTGACAGGATACCCACCCACAAAAACCTCGATTGCATGCGCCTGCCACTGGGGTTCTGCGTGGAAGATCTGGGGTGGGTTTGGGTGCTACAACAGCAGCAGCAGCTTCTAGTGACTAACAATGAGAGTTGGAGAAAATGGAGTAGAAGAAGAGACGATTTGTAGGGATTCTGGACACCCTCGACGCCAATAACCTTAACCCCATTTTCTATACTCTCACATTCTGATATTTCTATTTGCTACTTTCAAGAGTAATTAAATACTGATTTGATAACTTTATTTACCCTTGTGTGACGTTTTCTCTAGCAAAAAGTCGCGGTTTTTATTTTACGATGTTTTGTTGCTAAAATGTCACAAAAAGTAAGACAAATTTATAACATTTTTATAAAACGTCAGAAAAGTAAAATCTTTTCGTAACGCTTTTAAAAATGTCACAAAAACTCTAAACAATTTATGACATTTTTTAAAAAACGTCACAAATTCTATTAATTTGTTGTAGTGAAATGTCTATGGGATTGATGAGCTTATGGCTCGGACTATGAACCACTGGGCTAGGGATAGGTCGGGCCAACTACCCAACCATATATTTTTTTAAGAAAAATGTAAAAAAATGACTTCATTTTTAAAGTAATGATTGAATCACAAGTTGGTCCAGGCTAGGCCGTGCTCGGCCTGTGGCCCAGTTAATTCTAGCTAAAATCAGTCTAAACCAAATTTGGCATCCTTACACCATTTCATCACTTCACCAAAATAAAATGTAGTTGAGATTTAAAAATAGTGGACCCTTCTACTTAAGTTTTTCTTTCTTTTTCAATTATTTCAAATATAATTATTTAATATATTACATAATTATTGATATGTAAAGAGTTTCACTTACATGATAGCCCACATCAACATCGTTAATAGAATAGTTAATGGTGGTCTGTTTTTACAATAAATAAAAAGTTCAAGATTTTTATTGATATTTTTGATAGTTTTATCTAGTATTGCGAAACCAAGTAAATTTTAAGATTTTAAATATAATTTACCTTATTAATAATAGGTTTGTCAATTAGGTCTGGGCTCGACCTGACTTGGCCCGAAGTTAATAAACTAGGCCCAGGTTGACCGACCCAATCTGAGGCTTAATAGACAAAGAACAAATGATGTCATCTTAGATAAAATGACATTCTTTATGAAATTTTTTATTAAAAAAACAAAAAGACAGTTCAAGCTGGACCTACCCACCTAAGGCCCGATCAGGCCCGAGCCTAAATTAAAAGAGGTGCCATCCTGAATTAATAATGTCAAATCTTAGATTTACTCATCTATGGACTGGCAATAGAATTATGATTTTCTCTAAATAAAGTATGTGATTCATATGAATAAATAGTGACTCATATGTAGTGTGAGAAAATAATTTAATAGAATTCAATTTAGATTGTCAACTTTAATTTGACATACAAACAGATAGAGTCGCTTTAGAATCCTTGTGAAATATCTTAACAAGCATGCTTTATAGTTCTTTTCTATATTAACAAATGTTCAAGCAAGAATATAAATCCTGTTAATTAAGGTTAAAACACTTTAGTAATGATTATTAAAACAAAATATAAATTAATTTGATTTTTACTCATATTCAATCATTCAACAAATATAATATCATATCCATCGTAATAAGAGATACAAATTATACTTAATATTTAATCTCACTTAGGTCATAAGACTTTGTGTTATTCATATAAAATGCTATTTGCATCATCAAGTTTTTGATATCTAATACGATCATTCTATATTTTTATAGTCAATAAGTTTTTCCAACATATTTTAAATAATTTACTAATTTAAACTTGCTAAATTATTTTTTCAAATTGGAGAAAACCTTGTAAATTCATGTTTAAGTTATAATATTATTATCTATAATGTACTAACCAAATGTGTGGTGAAATTTTTTATATAAATTTTCTTTAGAAAATTGAAAATTCACATTAGACGAGCTTTATAATTAAAATAATGAATCTATAAGAACGAGTTTATTATTTAATCATATTAAAGAAAATAAAATTTAAAACTAAGAAATGAATGTTCATAATTTAAGATAGTGAAATGATTAGCATATAAATTTAAATATGAATATAAATATCTATCAACATCTTTTCTAAAAGTTAAAGATTAAAAAAAATAAATCAAAGATCACCGTAAGGTGCCTACAAGGTAATAGCCAAATTCATCAAAAGACAACCAAGTAGCTAGCCATAGACAATGAGATAATGTGCAATAAAATTCTAAAACATTAGGCTTATGAAAGAACTTAGAGTGGAATAGGCTATAGGAACAAAAGATGTAGGATATTCCTAGATCCAAAGGAAACTTTGGTGAGCAAATTTGCAAAATACATGAATTGTTAGTGTTGTCCTAAAAACTATTGATTTACTTAAGAAACCTATATAGGCCATCTGTATTCGATTTCGTAAGGGATCCTGAGTAAATATAGAGCTTATTTTACTTGTATCTTGAAGAAAAATTAAAGTAATTTGATATTTTTAAGTAGAGCTTACTATTATGTGCAATTCCCTGAAAAGCTCCATCTTGCTACCATAGGTGGAATTAAGAAGTTAATAATCCTTTAGCTAAGCCTAGTTACTTGATCCATATAAAAAGGTAATTGTTCAAATTATTGGCATCTAGTTGCTCTATTTTGAAGTTTCTAATATTGATTTTTGCCTAAATGATGTAAATAACATTGCTAAAGGCAAGTTCAAACAAATTAAGGTCTCCTTGATGGAGGTCTCTAACCCTTAGAGCCTTTGAGATGAGTTTAGCTTGGTAATATTTGTAGAAAGGTGAATGGGGTTTATACCAAATTTACAACGTGGATTAACAATTAAAAAATAAATGACATGTGATTTTTACTCAATGTTACATAAGTAAGTGTGTTAAAGGTTGCTCCTTTAAATCTATCTCTAGTTTTAATCCTTTACTAGATAGTTAGCCAAATTGGAGAAGAGGATTTATGGTGGTTTTGTAGAAAAAAACCAAAATTTTCCAAGGCACCAAAGTAAAGGTTCTTGATAATAATTCCTAGCGTGATTTATCAGTGAAATTTCTTAATTTATATCTAATCCAAAGTCATTATGTCTTCAACATTTAAATTGTGGGAGTAATATGAAAGTGTAATGATGATGGAAATGAAACTTTTTATGTTGTTGAGTGACCAGGACCATGAGATATCATGAATCATTATTGAGACTTTAATGTTCGTTTACATTTTTTTCCATGAGATTGTTAGAGTTAGGTAAATTATGAAGAGGTTATAGAGAGTGTCAATTATCAAGCTACAACTAAGTTTGTTCCTCATTCCCTATTTTGACTATCATATAACATCTGTCAACTTTTAAATTTCTTAAAAGACCATGAGGTGTTTGTTTGAGAAGTGTTCTAAAGGCAATCACCTTTAGCACTTATTGTACAAATCATTTTATGATTAATAAAAACATTTTTCATTATTTTGATGTTCATACATTTATGGATTTGATGTTGATCTTAAATAGATTTAATGAAGTTCTTGATACAAAATATAGCACGGAGGAAGTCATGATGAGATCATGATAATGAGATTCCTATCATGTGTAATTATGTTAGTATTTGAGCTATCCCTGGTAATATGATCAATGAGATGGGATATCATTACTTCGGATAGACTAGCATATCTTATACCCCTTGATTGGATAAAGTAGTCGATCTCATAAGGTGTAGACATGAGTTGTTTAGAGTTAACATATGGATGCTTATTAAGGGTCGTAAGTACATTAGATTGACCTACTATGAGAAAATCATATGGATATTCTATTCCATTGTCAATGATAGTCTCATCATAGCAATGATGCAAGTATCCTTTGACTCGAGGTGCTCAATGATATCTCTGATACTGATCCTATGCTTTGACTTCATTCATCGGTGCCTTTTAGGGGTTACTCATAGGGTGGTGATTGGGTACAACTTGAGGTATTTAGAGATAATTGAGTAGCCAATAAAGGATTCACCACTCTTGATAGAAGGAGATGATACCCACGGCCTCTTGTTGGGGTCATTACTCGGGAGTCTCTGGCCAGAGTAGTTATGTGTTATGAAGAGAGTCTTCAATGATATATAGAGTAATAAGATCCTCAGGCCAAGATCTAATATCACTTGGACTAGATGTGACATAGTCAGTCTTAACCAAGTGGGGTATAGATGGTGAAAGGACAAATTGCATGGCAATATTACGTATGAAAGGGTTCGTAGTCAAACCACTGACTTTCTGGTCAATTGGAGGTCATGACGTGTTGCTACATGCCACTCTTGACTTAATTAAATTAAGTATTAATTCGAGTAGCCAACATAATTGGAAACCTAATGGGTCACACACATAGGAGATTTGAAGGATTAGTAAAATGTTCTTGAATAGTGATTCAAGATATGAGAGAGTATTTTTGGATTGTATCGCACTGTGATCGTGGTAGAAAACATTGCATGGAATGGATTAGAAAGAAATGTTGTTGGCTACCAATTTGGTCATTAACTTCCCAAAACTTCCATTAATGCATGCTATTCATGGTCATTAACTTCCTAAAATTTCTATGTAATGAATTTTATTCATGGTCACTAACTTCCCATAACTTCTATTAATGCATGCTATTCATGACCATTAACTTCCTATAACTCTCCATTAGTGATAGGCTTATGGGAAGCCAAAGAGGGCAGAAAATAATCATCATTTTCGTGCATCGTGTGTGAGACACAAGAGAAAAAAAGAAAGGTTCTTTCTTACATACACACTTTTTCTCTCTAACTCTCATAAGAGTTCTTGCATTTTCTAACACAACGAAAGAATTCTAACCATCTCCTAGTGATATTTCATCCTTCTATCTTCATGTGGACTTTCAGTAGAGACAGTCTACATTGATCATTATGGTTTATGACAACCAACACGAAGAAGATTAAAGAACGAAGGAGATCATCGGAAAGGTATATAAACATCTTACATTTCATATTTTTGTTTTCCTATATCTATATGTAACAGCCCAGTTCACCCACTTGCAAATATTGTCCGCATTAGGCCTCAGCCAGCACGGTTTTGCTTTTCCCCTTCTGACTTGGAGGGAAGGGATGAAAACACGTCTACAAGGGAAAGGTTTCCACACCCTTATAAAGAGTGCTTCGTTTTCCTTTCCAGTCGATATGGGATGGCAATAATCCTTCATCCTCCCCCCTTAGGGGGCCAAACGTCCTCGCTGGCATATCGCTGGGGTACTGGCTCTGATACCAATTATAACAGCCCAGTTCACCCACTTACAAATATTGT
>JANSVA010000002.1:17371120-17381206 GCA_025504915.1 Erythroxylum reticulatum | reverse complement strand
ACTTTTGGATCAAATTATTTTCTAAAAGATACATCAATAAAGTTTTCTTATTAAATCTTTTCTTGATCCAAATTTTTTTATTTCTAAATCTAATGATAATTATTATTACTCAAAGGGGAGAATATTAGAAATTTTTCTTAATTGAGCTATTAGTTATGGATTTCACAATTCAAAGTTTATTAAGGATTAGAAGATATTTTGATATATTTCCTAAGTATAAAGAGTTTGATAATTAGTCTAACTAAAGTGGATCAAACTCATGGAGTCCAATTTTGGATTATGTAGCTTATCATTGGGGGTTGTGAAAATTTATTTAGATTGTAATGAGGAAATTAAGAACAAACAATATGTATTGGGGGAGATAAACATAGCAGACTACCTTTGTTTTAAACTTTGTATTAAATTGATAAACTCTTATTAATTTAAGTGTTAATTAAAGTTGGGATTAAATTCTGAAACTTTTATTTGTTCCAAAAACAGCCCGACTTTAATGTCCCTATTAATGGACTGAATTAAGAATAGACATGTAGTTTGGAGACCCAATTTTAGTTGTAGATATTAGCCGATATAGAAGTGTATTTTTATTATAGGGGGACCCTTATTTCAAAAGGAGGATGTCCATTTTGTACGAAAAATTCTGCCAAATTTTCAATAGAATCCTCGTAAAATTTAACAACTGTTTTTTAATTAAAACAATAGCTCATTAGTATTAACTTATGATCTTATTGTGGAGGAGACTTATAATTATGCAAATTATTGAGGATAACACCTGATGATTGAATTATTTGAGTATAGTTAATGACCTTCATTGATTATAATATTTCATGGCAATTGTCTTAATATATCCTACTTTCTAAACTGTGAACGATTTTGTTTTTGGTTGTAGGAACTCATTTGTTGCCAGTATTTATATGTTGAAGGAAATTAAAGAGAAGCTTTCGCAGGCATTCAAATGACATTCATTTACGTATATGGTGTGACAATGTCAACAATGAATTTTCACACATTTTAATGACATTTGAATCAGTTTCTATATTTTTCATTCTAGCTTCGTCATTATCATCTTCCTTCACATACTTCAAGAAGATCCTTCAACGTTTCGGTTGAGGTAAGTGATTATGTTTTTACTACGTTTTTTTCTCTCTTGGTATGAACTTCCAATCTGAACTTCCAGCATTTTTAATTGATAAGGCTACACGATGTGAAACTTGTTTGTAGTATGAACTTTGGTTATGTATGAATTTATATAGGACGAGTTTGACTTATGTTATTATTCCAATTACCTTAATTATGTGAATCTGTTATTTCATTAATGCCTCTTAAATGATGAGGTTTTGTTTACTTTTTATGTGCTCATTTTTTCAAGGCATGTTTTAATTAAATTGTATATGTTAAACTAATTTATTAAAATAAGTATTCATATTTTTATGAATACTTATTTGATTAGGCAATAGTATATATTTAATATCCATTAAATATTAAAATTTTAACAATAATTGTCTTATGACATATATGATTACAAACATATATGTTGGATATTCAGTTTAAATATATTTTAGATGTGAACCTATAAACCTTAACCCAGAACCTGTTATGGAGCTCCCGTGAAGCTTATCGGTGAAAAATACTAGGAGCCTAAGAGTCAGAACGAGAACTTCTTATGCTAAATCACAAGTCTTATCTTAGATGTTTTGTTATCTGTGGTTAACATGAATGATACTAACTATGGATTCACTGGTTTAAATTAACAGTTTTCCAGATATTAGTTTCTGGGATAGATCTTGGATGTATAGTCGATTAACCCCTAATGGTTTCATTAATCCTGAATTTGTTGAGGGAGTTGAAGCTTTTATTCATTATGCATGTTCTTAACCTACACATATGGATGGGCCAAAGATCAAATATCCATGTAAAAAGTGCAAACACAAATGTTTCCTTACTATTAATGAAGTTAATTTACATTTGCTGAGAAAAGGCTTTGTCCTAAATTATTTTTAGTGGACACGACATGGGGAACCATTGATTTCTAGCACCTCAAGGGGTAATAAAACACAATCATTTGTCAACTTAAATGAGTATGAAGGGGAAATTGGATTTAGAAGAAATTATGTTGATGGAACTGAAAATTCGTAGATGTAAATGGTTTATAATGGGGCCGATTATACCTTTGAGGCAAATAGGGAAAATATTTAAGAAAAACCTAACCCACAAGCAAAACATATTTTTGACTTACTATAGTCAGTTGACCGAGAATTATGACCAAATTATAAGACAATGACCCAATTGTCTCTAATTGCTCGAATATTGAATGTAAAGTTTACAAGGCATATTTCAGATCGTAGTTTTGATAAAATTCTAGAATGTTATAATGAATCATTGCCTACTAATCATACAATGGTTGATAGTTTTTACAATATGAAGAAACTTATTAGGGGTCTTGGTTTGCTTGTGGAAAAGATTGATTGTTGTCGATTGGGATATATGTTGTATAGGGGAGATGATGTGAACTTAAAAGAGTGCAAATTTTGTGGTCAATTTAGGTTTAAGCCTAGAAAGCGTTCAATGAAACAGAAATTAGTACTATAAAAGCGGATGTATTATTTCCCTCTAACTCCGAGGCTTCAGAGACTTTATGCTTCTGATGTTACTACATCTCACATAAGATGACATGCTGAACACGAACAGGAAGATGGAGTAATGAGTCATCCATCAGATGCACTGGCATGGAAACATTTCAATGGCACCCATCATGATTTTGCAGTTGAATGTCGAAATGTTCGGTTAGGATTATCAAAGGATGGATTCCAACCTTGTGGTCAATCTGGGCAGCAATATTCTTCATGGCCAATTATAATTACTCCTTATAATTTGCCTCCTTGGATGTGTATGAAAGAGGCATATATGTTCTTGACAGTGATTGTGCCAGGGCCAACAAATCTAAAGCAAAAAATATATGTTTTCTTACAATCATTGATATCTGAATTGCAGCAGTTTTGGGAATATGATGTTCAAACATATGATGCCTCTTTAAAACAGAATTTTATGTTGAGAGCGGCTTTGATGTGGACCATTAGTGATTTTCCAGCATTTGCCATGTTATTTGGATGGAGCACAACTGGAAAATTGGCTTGTTCTTATTGTGGCAATGATTCGGATGCGTTTTATCTTCCAAACGGAGGCAAAATATGTTGGTTTGACAATCACAGAACGTTTCTTCCTTCAGCTCATCCGTTTAGGAGCAATAAACATAAGTTCATTAAAAATAGGATGGTCAAAACACCTCCTCCTCTGTTAAAAGATGTTGAAGACATTTTGCAAGAGATTGAGGAATTAGGCTTGTTAAAAGTAATAGAATTTGACGCCGATTAAGTAAATACAAGCATTAGTCAAAACTTTGGTTGGAGAAAACGAATTTGATACATCATAATCTAGATGTGATGCATATTGAGAAAAACATTTTTGACAACTTGTTCAATACCCTTATGAACATTGAAGGGAGGACAAAATACAATGCAAAATCTAAAGCCAATTTGCAAATTTTTTATAGAAGAAATGAGTTACATAAAGATCTTTGCACCGGTAAATATCCAAAAGCATGTTAGACTTTGGACAAGAGACAAAAGGAGCTTTTGTGTGAATGGTTAAAATGTCTAAAGTTTCCTGATGGTTTGTTTCAAACTTGGCTAGGCGTGTAGATATCAGGAAGTACAAATTATTTGGGATGAAAAGTCATGATTGTCATGTATTTATGCAAAGGTTAATTCCAATTGCATTTTAGGAGTTGCTACCGAATAAGGTATAGGAAGCTATAATAGAGTTAAGCTTGTTTTTCAAAAGCTTAACATCATCTGAAATCAAGTTGGATGAAATTGAAAAACTAGAAAATGAAATTCCATTTATTTTGTGCAAGTTAGAAGGGATTTTTTCTCTAGCTTCTTTTACTGTATAGAGCATCTACCTGTGCATTTAGCACACAAGGCAAAACTAGTTGGTCCAATTCAATATCAATGGATGTATCTGTTTGAGAGGTAACTTGACAAAAATTATTGCAATAACCATTTTTACATGCTTTATCTACAAAATTGTAATAACCATTTTCTCTAATATAGGTATTCACATCACTTGAAAAAAATATAAAGCCAGAGTTGAAGGTTCCATATGTCATGCTTATTTAGTGGAGGAAGCTAGTACATTTTGTGGACATTATTTTGAGCCGCATGTTCATACAAGAGAAAGAAAAGTTCCTCGTAATGACAATGGGTAAGGAACGAGTGGTGCTGATAAAAACTTGTCCATTTTCACATATCCTAGACGAACATATGGACATGCAACAAGAAGAATGTTAACAGAAGAAGAAATTGAGGCTGCATATGGTTATATTTTATTGAACTGTCAAGCGGATCTTCCCTTCGTGCAGTAAGTTGAATATGATTATTTCTTCATTTAAAATTATGTGTTGTTCATTACTGAAAAATGTCATTATATATTTAGATTATATAAGGCATTGTTACGCGACATAATGCCGGGCACCACAAAGGATGATATAAAAAAAGTTAGAAAACACTTTCCTCGATGGATCGAGAGATATGTAAGTTTTTACTTACAAATATTCTTATAGTTCAAAACCATATTTAATGACATTATACTCTTTTTTATGATAATTTATTTCTGTAGGCCTTAGAAAATCCAATAGAGAACAAGTTCATTTGTGATCTTACAAAGGGACCTCTACAAATTGTTAAATCATATCCGGTTTATTTCGTGAATGGATACAAATACTATACAAAATATTATAGACATAGCATGTCAACGATAAACAGTGGAGTTTCAATACAGGGAGAATTGATGGATTACTATGGTACAATTACTGAAATACTTGAAGTTGAGTACCCTCCTTTTCCAATTAAGCGATGTGTGATATTTAAATGTGACTGGTATGACCCGACACCAATTGTTGGAATAAAATTGCATAGCCAATACAATCTAGTTGAAATCAGCTATCGAAGAAGATTGAGACAATTTGAACCTTATGTTTTATCTATACAAGCGAAATAGATGTGTTATGTCTCTTTTCCAAGCTTAAGATGAATAAGACAGATTGGTTGGCGGTTTGCAAAGTTAAACCTAGAGGTGTTTTTGAATCACATAGAAAAGGAGAGCAGAGAATTGAAAGTGAAGTGTTTCAGGAAGATGTCACTTTTATAAATGCATCTATCACGTATGACGATAATGAACCTTTAAACGATCCATCTAACGAATATGTCGATATTTCATCTGGAGAGGATGACAAGGGTTAGAGATCTGAAGAGGAGTCGAGGTTTGATTCTTATTCTTTCGAAGAAGAAGATGATTGTAATTTACAATTAAGTTATGATAGCGATTAATTTGTGTTTATAATTGAATATTTGAATCAACAAATACATTATTTGCATTTCAGTATATTATGTAAAGTCTTTCATTAAAAATCTTATTCAAGGAATGTCGATATGGCGACTAGTTCCGGATGGTAGTAATTCTTTCCGTTGCGAGGAATGTGGCAAAATTGTCCTAACCCAAGGAATAAACACTGCAGGAAATATCGTTGGTTCATACACTAAGAATCATTTGCCTTCCATGACCGATCTTTTACTTCAAAGTGTTTAGTATGATCTGGACAACGTCTCTTTCCTTATTATGTATATCTCATTTCCTTTGTTGAAGTTGTTATACATATTCACATTTGATGGTCTATACTACATGTTGCTTTAAGCTTCCTTTATTCTCAAAGAGGACATGTATGTCAATAGAGGTAAGAGCGATGTCACAATGACCTATAAAGGATTAGGGAGATCGGTTCACGTGGAAAATTCATCAGTTCCTCAAACCTCGTCTGGACAATCACTTATGCATTAATATCCAGTTTTGGTTCGTTTAATGGTTTTCTAATATCACAGTTTCAAAAGTTCTTAACTGATTTTGTTTTATGTAAATCTGTTCCCCTTAGTAGTTCATCTGGAGAATTAGTCTCCCATACTAAGAGTGATGACTCATTCACTGTTTTCTCTACAAGTATAGCTATATCGGAAATGCTATTGTAAGAAGTTGTTCAAAAGCCTAAACCTGGTGGAAGAAGTGTGACTATTTCTATTTGTGCGTTTGAACATGCTAGGACCCTTCTCGGAAATCCAGACATCGGGGACTCATTTATCTTTACTGACTCCCATGTCACATGGAATCAAACAAAATAATTATATCATTGTGATTTATCGATGCAATACATTATTAGACCAAGCTTTAAAGTTGATTTATTGTTGTATCTATAATAATTTGTTAAACAATGCATAATTATATGATTGTTAAAGTTGATTTGTTGTTGTTAAGAATTTGTTAACCTTCAACTCCATTGCCTTATTTCCTTCTCCATATATTATGTAAAATATTGAATTCAAATTATTATATTTGTAGAGAATTCGATAAACATTGAATTTCAGGTAAAAATATGGGACCAAAGAAATAGTGTGAGGTTATGCGGCCGAGGTTTATAGGCATGTTCGGAGCAATTTACTGTAAAGGTAGATCATCACAGTCTGCAGCTCGCACTGACTCACCTCCTCCCCCTCCAGGGTCGATAGTTACAGATGAGGCATCACCTACTGCTCCTCATGCTACACCATCCCCTTCTTCAACTCATATATCATCCAATATCTCTTTATCGGATGGAGGAGAGGTCTGCCACCCTGGAGCTAAATGACTTGATAGAAGAAAGTATATAACAATTGACAATCAATAGTAAGTGAAATAATATTAATCATTATTTTCTTTTGATTAAGTCTTAGGTTGATCAGTTTTTTGCCAGTATCAAATTACTTCTTATATTAGGTTGGTTCCGTCTGAACCGAGTTCTAAAAATATGACTTCCACATTTAAGGAAAGGATTGATCCTAATGGTTATGTGTGGAAAAATATATGAGGTCACAAAGCAATTTTACTTTTAGGAGTTTGAGGTACAATAAATATTTATTTTCTTTTTATATTGATTTATATACACTAATTAGATAATTATTATTACATTATATATACTAGTCTAATTTTTTTCTTCTTATTTCAGAAAGTATTTTTCTGGGATTCTTGTTTCGACGCCAACATGTATAAGTATGGGAGAAGTGAGCTCATACACGTTATCGCGACTTCATTGGTGCGATACACAAGGCTGGTGCACGACTACGTTATATTTCGGAAGAAATTTCGAGTCGTTGGCAGGAGTATTGGACATCACTAGAGGTAATTTCCATCTCAGGGTGTAACTTCGCCAACAGATATGGAGGCCTGGGGGGAGAGAGTCTTCTCGTACATACGGGAGGATCAGTAACCCACCACGAGCATGCACATAAACTTGTAAGTATCTAAACTTGACACTTATTTTATAAATATTTTGCTTGGCTGGATTATAGATAATGATAATGATATAAATGTCTGGTGCCATATATGACTGTGTTGAGTTATTTTCTTTATTCAACAGGGGGTAAATATCATAAAAATATAGGAAACTCTGTCGAAATTATTATAAATTGTAGTTAACATTTAACAATTTAGGTTATACATGTAGGAAAAGTCATTGGGCATCAGGCCTACACCTATTCAGTTGTTTTTGCACGCTGACACAAAGAAGCATGATGATGTGACATTCATCAATAGCTGATGTAGAGAACTGAATGTATGTGAAATAAATGCATTATTATAATTTCTTAATAATAACCCTTACTACTGTAAACATTGCTTCCTAATTGGTCAAATATAATAAACAATTCAGTCTCAGGAGGAATAACCTGTAGATAAGACTCAAGACGTATCTTAATGTTGTGGGTGGTAGGGACCGTCGTGGAAGGATATTCGGGCTAGGTTCATATTCACAATCTTCCATGTCCAGTACAGCAGCGTCTGTTAGGCCAACATATAGCAATGAAGTCACCGAACTTCGAGCCACAGTGCACACATTGATGGAGCAGATAGCTCACATGAAAGAGGAGTAGATGGCTAACGTGAATCAACGAATGGAATAGATGGCTAAGATGAGAGAGGAGTTGGAGTAGATGGCTCAACTAAGACAGGAGATGGAACAGTTGAAGGAGAGGCTTAGTAGCTCAAAGCACCCGCGATCACCACGACATTAGCTTATCCTAGTCATTTGCTTTCAATTATAAACATATGTTATGTACACTGTAATGTTTTTATTATCAATTAAAATAATTTTAACTTTATATCATCAATTAATTTTCTGATTAAACAAATTATATATATATATACAAATTAATTTATTATGCATAGACAATTGCTAACTCTTAAAATTATGCATTTATTACAAGATCATGAAACCAGATTTTTCTAAAAACTTTTTTTACTTCTTATTACCGAAGGAATATAAAAAACTGTCAGAATATCAATGCATTTTACCAATGGAAATCCAAAACCGTTGGTAAATTAAATTCCTGTTGCAACGATATTATGTATTTTGTCGGTAAATATCTATACATTTGTAATTTTATTAACTTGATTTACCAACGGAAACCAGTCTGCCGGTAAATTAGATTTGTTTTTGCGACGGTATTTTATATTCCGTCGGTAAATATGAAAACTTTTTCATTACATTATCTTCAGTTTACCGATGAAAAGTCGTCCATTGGTAAAAGCTACTGACGGTTATGTCGTTTATTTTTTCTGTCGGTATACTATATCGATGGAACATCGTCCATGGGTAAAATTTTGTTTCCATTGGTAAATTACTAACAGAATAGTAAATTTAATGTCCGTCGGTAACTTTAACTACGATTGTTTTAACGATGATTTCGTCTGTTGTTGATTTCTGTCGGTAAACCACTTACTTCTTGTAGTGCTTGATAACTAATAGTTGACATAAAATAATACAACAAGAATAACAATTTGGTGAAAATCTTACTCATATGAAGAGTCTATAAAGGTTCAATAGTACATAACTTTATATTTAATTGATAGAAATGTTATTTTTAATAGATTCACATGAAATAAATAAATAAATAAAAATAGTACATATATATATGTGTGTGTGTGTGTGCATATACATATTAAATAATAAAAATAAAATACTTTAAAATAAAGGAAAGGAAAAATAGGCATGAAAGATAATAATAAAATAATAAAATAAATAAATACGTAATAAATAAAAATATAAAAATAAGTAATAGAATAAAAATATAAAGGTAAAGAGTAAAAATAAAAGATAAAATAAGTAAATAAATACACACAAAGAACGAAGACAAGCAAATAAATAAATTGAGCAAGTTATTATAGGAAAATATTTAGATTAAGTAAAGAAATGTTTAAGCTTAATCATTAGGAGGGAAGTACTATAAATTTAAGGTTTAGGTAAAAATACAAGAGAAAAATGTTTTAAAAGCCTATGAGGATGAAAAGAATCTCTCTATGTGAGATTTTTTATTTGTTTCCTAGTACGTTAAAGTTTTCTATTCAAGGTAATATTCACAGTAAATTCCAAAATAGTCATATCATTCTTAATCACCTTCCTTATAGTTTCTAAATGCAATCTTTTCGTATCTTCTTACTAGAGCATTTGAGTATCTCCTCTTATCGTGCATGAATTACCTAAGTCTTGTCTTTCTTAATTTTTCATTAATATTAACTACTTTAATTTGTCTCTTTCCATTATATTCATGACTTTATCTCTTCGAATAAGGTTACACATCCAACGAAACATACGCCTTATTTGGCAATCGGCTGATTGTATTAGCTGTTAGCTGATTTTATCAGTTGTTAGCTGATAACTAATTTTATCAACGGATTGCATTAGCTATTTGTTAGAGATGTTTGGTAAAATTAGCTGTTTAGTATTAACCGTTTATGTATAAAATGACTCCTAAGGACATGATTTTAAAAAAATAAGAAAAACCAATTTGTCTTGTCCCTGCAAATTTGATTTTTAACTCTTCCCATTAGTCTAAGTATGTCTAATCATGTCTAAGAAGTCATATATTGGGGCTGAATGCATCAAAATAAAAGTTATTAATTGATGTATTAATTTACATATAATTATTTTTAATAGAAGTATAATAATTT
>JANSVA010000002.1:17349988-17363791 GCA_025504915.1 Erythroxylum reticulatum | reverse complement strand
AATAATAATAATAATAATAATAATAATAATAATAATAATCAGTTTAATAATATAATTAAGAATAATTAATTGATAATTTAATAATAAGTAGAAAATTTATAATAATAATGATGATGATGAAAATGATGATGATGATGATAATGATAATGATAATAATAATAATGATAATAATAATATAATGATAAGGACATTTTGGTCTTTTTGTCACTTATTCCTTTCTTATTCCACGTTTATATTTTCAAACCAAACATTTGAATAGAAATTCTTTTTGTATTCCATTTCTTAAACCAAACAAAGTAATACTCATTCTGTTCTATTCCTCATCTTTTCTATTCCTAAGAATAACTATTATATGTCCTTATCTTTTTTAATCTTCTCTTTGCTACTCTTTATATGTTTGAGTTAATAAATATACTCAGGTTCTCTCTACACTCTTTAACTATTTTTGTTGTATAGATACTAGGCCTCTTAAGAACCTTATCTTTAAAATGTCTCCTTTAGAACTTATCATAAACCTTCTTTTGTTTGTTAATTGTAAAACAATTACGATTAGGTTCATATGTCTTCACTTTGAAACTTTTTTCATTCTTGCCATATCCAACATACAACTCCAACTGGAATCCCTCAATATGCCCAATTCTAATCCTATTACTCTCACTTTTTTTCAACTTGATATTGTATACAGTTTGCACTATATAATCTACAGTAGTACCTTAAAATTCTTTTGCATTTTCAAGCTTTATGCCCAATCTTTAATGTTATGTTATACCAATTAGATATGTCTAATATTTTTACTTAATTTTTGCTAATGCTTCACCTAGCTCCTTTCCACTTAGATATTCATTACTACTAATAAAATTATCACAATTAGTTGAATCAATTTATTTGGTTGATGGTCATTAGAAATGTATACTTAAAAATCAACTTATATATGCTCATCATCCTGGTCACAAATTTGTTCATCATCTTAGTCATCAATGTGTTCATCATCAACATAGTCCACCCTAACACTACTACTTCCTTCTTCAGCTTGATTATCTCCATCCTCCCTAATAACCTCCTCTCCTCTAGTTACAGATAAAATGTCAGGTGTAAGGACTGAAATGTCAAACTTATAAGTTACACACACATAAACCATTATATGAAATTCGTCATGTTATTATCTAATACATCTTTCACTTAGTTTAGTAATTCTTAACAACTCACTATATTTAAAACCTAATAAGTTGTAAAATGCCTTATCAATTTGAAGGTATCCTAAGTCCTTCCCTATCTCATGTATTTTCCTATATTTGATATAATTAAGGTTAACTTTTTCAAAGATACTTGCTTGTCCATCAACATAATGTAAGTTTTACTATGAACTTCTCACTTGGACATGGAAATTTGGCCAGACCTCGATCCATTCTGGTTTGACCCAATACAAAGTCAATAGGCTTGGCCTGAGTTGATTGATTTTTAAGCTAACAAGGTTTAGAATTGAACTTAGGCTTAGACTTTGACTTCGTAAACCAGTTTAATATAAAGCTCAACCATATATATATAGAAAAACCCTAGTTTTTCTTTCAATTTTGCTTCTTCTCAACTTCTTCTTTTATAACTCTTCTGCTTCTTTCTTTTAGATATAATATTGAGCAACTAGATTAGAAGTGAGTTAGACAAATTATACTATAGGGGAACTGTTAGAGAAGATCTCAATGGGTTTCCATTCCCCCATAGTAACTTTCTTTTTTGTATAAAGAGGCTAGATGCATATCTAGAGCATAGGTTAGATGATTTGGAACTAAAAGATCAAAACATGGGTTAAAGGGTATTATTGTTATTATGGGTTAGATGTTGGTATAGGATTGGCGAAGCTTAGATATTTACAAATTTTTGCCGATGCCTTTGTCAGAGACGAGGGATCTATATGGTATGTCAAGTCATATTAGGTGAGAGTTCGCAAGTTCGGGCTTCAAATGGCCAAATGCTTGATTAGGCTCTAGACCAGGTGGTATAAGCAAGGTATAATCAGACTTTGGGCCTCCTTAGCCTATTTATATCATATTCCTATTATAAAATAGACTTTTACCTCTATATTGAGCTATTATAAAAGATATAGAGAATTTTTCTGTTGATATTGGGCTACACCAAGGCTCCTCTTTGAGCCCATTTTTGTTTGCAGTAGTGATTGATGAGCTCACCAGGAATATCTAACGGAATGTGCCTTGGTGTATGCTTTTTTTATGATATTATTTTAGTGGATGAGACAAAAGATAGTTTCAATTTCAAGCTTAAAGTTTGAAGGGATATGTTACAGTCAACGAGCTTTAAATTGAGTACAATTAAAACTGAGTACGTATAGTGTAACTTTTCGGGGCATAGAGTGGCTATTAATGTAGATGTAAAGATTGGTTCAGAAACTATACCACAAAAGGAGTGTTTTAAGTATCCAGGATCTATCATCCGGAGCACTGCAGAGATTGATAAAGATATAGTTCACCAGATCAATCAAGGTGGCTTAAATGGAGAAGTGCCTCAAGAGTTTTATATGACAAGAAAATACCACTCAAGCTTAATGGTAAATTATATTGCTTAGCGATTAGACTAACTATGCTTTATGAGGTGAAGTATTGGCCCATCAAATAGGTACATAGTTATAAGCTAATGGTGGCAAAATGAAGACGCTACATTGGATGTGCAATCTTACTAAAAGAGATAAGGTCATGAATTTAATGGTAAGAGAAAATTTAAAAGTGGCTAATATTATTGAAAAATTAAGAGAGACAAGCTTAGGTGATTTGGACATATTAATAAGAGACACCCAAACACTCCAGTGAGAAGATGAAAGAGAAGATTGTACCCAGAGATTGTAAGAGAAAAAAGGGAAAGCCTAAGAAGAATTAGTTGAGTTGATCAATAATGATATGACACTGGAACTTATCGAGAACATGACCCATAATAGAAAACTTTGACATACTATGATACAAATAAAAGATTTGTCATAAAGAGATCTTTGTCGTTCTCATAGGTCTTTTAACCTTTTCCTCTTGTATCTAGCCTAATCTTTTAAATATACAATACTTATCTCTTAGAAATTTAGCCTAAGCATTTTTCATTATTATTATTATTATTATTATTATTATTATTATTATTATTATTATTATTATTATTATTATTATTATTTATTTTCATTTTTCTTTCTTTATTTTGTAATATGTGTCATTCGGAAACAACTTCTCTACTAGTTAAAAGTAAGATTGCGTATTACTGGACCTCCCCGGATCTCGCATATTAGCAAGATTTTTATTGGGTTGTTGTTGTTATTGTATTGAGCTATTGTAAACCTATTTATAATTATTAGAAAACATTAAAAGCAACATAGGTCCATGTTTTAAAGTTTTATTATCAAAGCATATTCTCTATAAATGTAACTTACAAAGTGCAATATATAGTTAATGATAACAATTTATATCAATAGTATAAAAATATAATGAACTCTCTGTCATATGGTTAAAATATCAACCTAATGTAAATAAAATCCTCTCCTTCGTAAGGGATATTGCATCTAATATCTCACAAAGAAGTTTTTTTTAATTTATAAAGGGAAACTAAAAAATACAATAAGAGATCTAACGCAACGATCTGCGGTACAGAGCGCCGTGTTGATCTCGGTGGAGAAGTTCCACTGCAGTTAGTGGTGGCTCTTGCAGATAATGCAGACTTGGGCCGGTAAGGACTGAGAGAGCGATAAGGTAATCTGCACACTAGTTACCTTCTTGATGCACGTGCTGAATGTTGACCTCCCAATCTTGTTGAAGAAGCACACGGGTACCTGTCAACAAAACAAAATTAACAGGAGACACAGTACTGGAAGAGGAGAGAAGATTAATAACCTTTAAGGAATCCACTTCAATAATGACACGACGGTATCCATGTGACCAAGCCAATGTGAGCCCCGAGTGGATACCCCAGAGTTCAGCCTCAAGCAGAGTTCCCTACCCTATGAGCTGCAAAAACCCACCACACCACTTGCCATGCCTGTCTTGAATTAAACCCCCAGCTGTAGCGAAGGATGACCCTCGTTAAACTGATCTGTCAGTATTGAGTTTGACCCAGTCTACCGACGGTTTGGCCCAACCACACAGCTCTCCATCACCCTTGCTTTGATTATCCACTCCACATACTCCAGAACTATGCGTGTACCGTCTTCCGTCCAAGCAAATTCAGCTTCAAATAGACTTTTGTTGTGCCAATTCCATAACATCCAACATGCTACTCCAAAGATAGTATTCCATTGTTGTTGCGTCACCTGTGAATATTTCAGAAGGTTGGCTTTCTCCCAAACCTCCACATCTTGTTGGTAGAAGGCTAAATCCACTATGCTCGAGGGAAATTTTTGCCAGAAAGCCTGTACTCTTGGATAGTCACATATGACATGGAGAGTGGTCTCCTCCTGTCCATATGCATGGCATTTACTATTTGTTGCAATATGGCGTTTGACTCTCTGATGGTTAGTGAGGAGTTTTTCCTTGTTTAACAAACAAAGAAAAGCCCTGATCCACTGGGCCCCCGCCTATCTCCATATTTGGTTCCAAAGGCTAGCATTATCTTCCAAGGTGTTCCCTTCGATCAAATTGTAAGCTGACGCCACAGTAAAATGACCATTCTTCGTTAGACCCCACTGGAATTTATCCTCGGCGACACCGTCTATAGAAAGAGTTATGTCAGCTGTATCTAGATAGACAGGGGAAGGGTGGTAGGGTTGGATTAAATTCCATTGCCAGCTGTCAGCTGCAGATTTCATGTCCTACTGTTGTGTGCAGAACAGACTCAGGGATTGGAGACGACGCCATACCGATTAGGGGTCCCCAATCCTTCACCCAGTTATCTATCCAAAGGGAGATATGCCTACCATTTCCCAGACGCCATTTTACCCCTTGTCGAACGTACTCCCAAATAGCTGAAATTCCTTTTCAAGTACGCGATGCTTGGCTCCCTTCAATGCTGAGGGGGAGATAGTGCGGGTCCATGCGATATTTTGCCCTAAGGATCCTGACCCAAAAGGTGGAAGGTTGGGTGATCAGAGCGTAGCCTAACTTAGTTAATAATGCATTGTTAGAAGATCGAATATGCTTCAAGCCTCGTCCTCCCACCTTCTTGGATCGGCAGACGGTATCCCATTTAACTAGGTGCATTTTCTGTTGTACTCCCATGGAACCCTAGATAAAATTTCTCATAATTTTTTCCAACTCATCACAAAGATGTCTAGGTAGATGCACAGTTTACATAGTGAAAATGGGTAAGGCCGAAATCATAAATTGTGTTAAGGTGATGCGGCTTGCTAATGACAGTTGCCTTGCACGCCATCTGACTAGACGCCTGTGCTTATTGTCCAGGATATGTTGATATGTATGTCTCGTGGTACGCTCATGAAGCAACGGAACACTTAGATATTTCCCCAAATTATTCATACTCTAAATATCCAGGGATCTACTAAGCCGAAGGATAGTTCCCCAAGAAACATTCTTGGAGAAAAAGATCCAAGGTTTATGCGTATTGACTTTCTAGCCAGACGCCTGGCAAAAGGCCTCTAGAGTACTTGCGATAATTTACGTCTGGGAATCTATTGCCTTAGCGAAGAGGATCAGATCATCTGCAAAGAATAGGTGGGAGATAAGGGGCCAGTGTGGCTAAGCTTAAGTGGACGCTAAAGACCTTGTCCCACTTTTTTCGAGATAAAATGGCCTAGTCGTTCCATGCAAAGGACAAATAGGTAAGGGGATATCAAATCACCCTGATAAATTCCTCGTGAAGGCCTAAAGGGCTTTGTAATTGAGCCCTGCTAATCGACCTGCAAGGTCACTGTCGTCACACACTACTTGATGACCCATGTGAGGCTATCTGGAAGTCCTATATCCTTCAACGTGTCTAGGATGAAGTCCCAACGAAGCCGGTCATATGCTTTTTCTAGATCTACTTTGATCACAAAGTACCCCTTCCTCCCTTTTTTTCCCTCATGGAGTGGATGGCTTTATTGGGCAATGATGATATTGTTAGTGATTTGACAGCCCGGGATGAAACTGCATTGGTTTTCCTACACTAAATGGTCCATGTGCAATTTCAACCTATTAACAATGATTTTTTATATGATCTTGTAAATCACGTTGCAAAGGCTAATCGCTCGGAACTGGGTGATACTAGATGGGGAGGGAACTTTGGCAATTAGGATGAGGATGGTATTGTTTAATTCCTTCTCCCAACGTTCCTTCCCGAAAACTCCCTAGATATACTCATCCACTTTGGGGCCAACCCGACCCCATTGCTTTTGAAAAAATAGAGCATTAAAGCCATCCACCCTCGGGGCTTTATTCGGATTCATGCCAAAAATTACATTCTTGATTGGGCTAAAATGCAGATGCTGTCCTCATAGAGCAGAGGAAAGACTCCTAGAAGCAGAGCCCGGTGGAGAGTGCCCTCCTCTTGAGTATACAGACGAAGAAAGAAGTCTCTAGCTAGCAATCGAAGTTGAAGAGGCTCGAAGACAATGTCCCTATGGGAGTCCGTGAGGCTCTCTATCGTCAATTTCTTTCTTTTGGTAAGAGTGACGGTGTGTAGTAGTAAGTGTTCCGGTCGCCCTTCGAAATCCAATCACATCTGGCTTTCTAATGCCAAAAGAGCTCTTCCTTACTCAGAAAGCGCAGTAGTGCTCCGCTTAACTGGTTCTCTAATTATGAATGATAATTCATATTATCCTCTTTCATGGTTGTCTGGATTCATTGCAACTGAGCTAATAGACATTTTTTTTCGCTGAAATATATTGCCAAAATCTGAGCAATTCCAGTTCGTGAGGTGTTAGGATAGGTGGGCTAAAGACTTGCTCACAGAGACCTCGACAGGGACCCAATGCTCGTCTATTACCTCATTAAACCCTAGGTGGGTGAGCCAAGCATTGAGGAATCAAAATGTTTGGGAGCCTGAGTGACCAGGGGACAGATGGTGGAAGCGAAGTAACATAGGACGATGATCAGAACCTAGAAAGGGTAAGTGGTAGTTGACCACTTGCGGGAAATTTTGGAGCCACTTCGTGGAGCCAAATACACGATCCAACCTAGCCTGAACTACTCCTCAATGCCACGTAAACTTGGATCTCACGTACCCAAGACCATGAAGGCTACATCAATACACCCACGCTTGAAACTATTTGTTCACCACTCGCGTTGCCTTTGCCCCTCTTCTTTTATTAGTTACTTCCAGTTTGGCATTAAAATCGCCTCCAATTATCCAGGGCCTTTGTTGGAACCTGTCTATCCATTCTAAAGCCGGCCATAGGTGCTGTTGGGATGTAACTTGAGGGCTTGCATAGACAGCAGTAAAATAAAAAAAAGGTTCCAATCATACTGGATGGAAGTATGGATAAATTGTCGGTGAGCTACAAGGATCGAGATCCAGAAAGCTTCTTTCCATAAGAACCAGATCCCTCCCGAAAATCCTTCTGCTTCTACTCGAAACGAAAAATTGAACCTTAAGGTTCGGATAACTTTCTGGGCTCTAGTGCCACTAATACGGCTTTCCATTAAAACGAGGATACCCGGATCATAAGTCTTAAGGTAATTATGCAAGACAATATGAAATCTAGACCCCCTGCCCCTTGACAATTCCAAATTAGAATAGACATAACAGGAAGACTATAAAATAGGAAGTGTACCTCCTGTGGGAGCGTCGGTGGTCTCACTGCCTAGTGCCTGCGATGGCTGCGTAACTTGATGATCTGACTGAGGCTCGGCTTCCAGAGATGTTAAAAGTCCTACTATATCCGGAGGATCAGTAGGCGGGGTTAAAATACTATCCCTATTGATTGTAATCCCCTTATGGGCTTCTATACCTTTCATCAGATGAAGGCTCGCCCCTTCTTCCTCCGTTCTGTCCTCTAGTATTTAGCTCTCATATACCATTTCTGTGTGCGACGGTATGGTGATCACTATGTTGGATTCCAGATTGGTGGGTTGGATATGTATTTTTTCCGGTCCACTGGTTTGAAAATTGCATGACCGGGAACTTTCACCTTGGGTTGGGCCTGCTAAGGCAGCCTTTTTTCCTCTGGACCCCTTGCCAGACTTGGGCCCAGTAGCTGTAGAAATTTGGTTAGATTTTTGCGGGAGTTTCCCAAACCTGAAAACTTCTCCTACACCCAGTCTCGTACTTGTATAAATTGAGTACCCTCAGTTGAAGTCCCATCCACATTCTCCATCATAACAGTGCCTGATAGAGCTGTGAAACGTGATCCTATCCCTGGCGGCGACCTCTTGTTATTTTTCACTGTTGTGTAATGTTGGGTTAGAGTGGGAGCCTGCTGCTGCTATGGCCATTGAGGAGAGGGATGTTGTTTGCGCTAGACCTGTACCCACGACCGGTAGCCGTTAGAGGAGGTAACAGGTGTTGAAGCCGCCATTGCTGGTCTTCCAAACACATCGTTGACTGTTATCTCCATTGAGGACGCTGGCTCCTTCAGACCTGCACCAGAGATTGGGCTCGTGCTGTTAGCATATTGGCATTGGGGGCATGCAGAGTTGTCATGTCCCACCCTTCCACACGTGAAACGCAGCTGCAATAATCCCTCATACATCACTTGGATAGCTTTCCCATCGAGCTCCACTTTCGTTTTCAAAAGGCTGCGTAAATCTAAGTCAACTGTGAGTCTAGCAAACTATCCCCGTTATGCTAGCAAAGTCAACTCATCAATCTTCACCGTTTTTCCAATGGTGTTACCCAGAGCAGTGATAATTCTGAGGCGATACTAAGCGGTGGGGAGGTCCGAGAATTGAACCCACGTGACTGCTTAGTGAATTGGCCCCTGCATTGGTCGAAAAGTAGGAGTCCACTGTTGCACCGAAAGAGTTTGCCCGTAAATGGTCCATGGGCCGACTGTTAATGCATGGAGGTAATCATCTTCGTCAATAAAACGAACGAAGAAATAATCATGCTCGAGTTCGGCCACTTTCATCGGACCTCTAGGTTTCCAAAGTTGTTTCAGACCGGAGCTGATGGTTTGGTACCCTAGCCAGCGGCCCAAGAGCTTAACTACGACAGCTGTGGTCCATTACTGGTCGAGTTTCTCTTGAAAAGCCTTGGACAACTGAATGCCACCCCTTAGTTCGCTGGATATCGGTAGTACGTCTCCTTCTTCTAGTTCAATAACTTCCTCAACTAGGCAGACGTTAGCTTCCCTTGGCGCATCGTCAGCCTGTCCCCCTGATACGACATCATGGTAGGATAGCGGCAGTTGGGGCAGAGCTACCTCCTCTCTCTTCCTCGTGCGCCCTTTTTTGGGCTGGTGTCCCTCGTGGTCAAAGGACACCATGGTCAGTCCCAAGACTGAGCTGGAGAAGAAAACAAACAGGACTTAAAAGAAACTAGCAAGGACATAAGTTATAGCACTCTCATAAAGAAGTTGATTGAAAGGAAAATAGTAATGATAACTAACTAGCAAAGAAGCCATAGATAATTGATCTTGTTAGCATAAAATTTGTGTCAAATTACACCATGGAATAGTTATTAAATATGTCAAATTTCAATGTCAAATGCTTATTGATCATGTTCTAAAACGTATTACATAACATGCTTCAAATACATGTAATAGGCTATAGTAAATACTTATAAGTTTAGGCTTCTAAATGTAATTAACCCTATAATTCATACAATTATGTAACAGGTTATGATTGTTTGTTCTTTTATTTTCCATAATCAAGTTGTAACTTTCTAAAATGTAAATATCATGGTTGATAATTTTCAATTACATAATAATGCCAAATAAGCCACTGTTGAAGCTTTTTGGGCATATCAATTACGTAACATCACTTGGATTTTCACCTCGACAAGATGGACATCCTTTACTTATGTCATAATAATGTTTAGATTAAATGTTAAAATATCGACAAGTTTACTTGCGTACATATCTTTAAGATAACCCTTGATCCTCGCTCTTATTAGAATCATATAAGATGTGTGCATTATATTGATGCAAAAATAAAGACATCTTTTATTGTTTATTCTATTTTGTATAAAGAAGAGATTATAATCAACACTGATGCATTGAATATGCAATTGTAATACTATAAAATCTATTGATAAATTCTCTTGACTTGTCAATATTACATATGAAAGTGTTAACATGATATTGATGTCCACAATTAAGAAATGTGTTTGCAAATATGATAAGCATCATAAATGTAAAGAGTATAGTGATAAACAAAAGTCAAAATTATACTATTACCATAAAACCTAAATGGAATTTCACCACGAAACAATTACAAGCAATAGAGAAGTAACTACAAGCACTATTAAATAAGTACAAATAAAAAGAAATATCATCGACACAACTAAACTAAGATTTATAATATAGTAAGGACCACATTAAATACAGTAAACATGTGATGTGAAGACAACCCGAAAAAAAAGTTTAAAATAATTTTTTATGACATATAAAAAAAGACGTAAACCTATCATAATGTATTATCTCCTTGTCACCAACTTGTGTCACCGAAGTCATGTGAAATTGAAAATGAGAAGCCACATGATAAAGGGAATGATGTTGTATGAGGGAGACGATAGATGAACAAACTTTAGCCAGATGCCTAAGAAATTTTTAGTGGAAGCTCCAGTGCATGAGGGAGCAACAAATGAGTGTCAACTTTGTTTACACAATCTAGGATTAGGGTTTGGTAATTTGCAAATTAGATTTTTTAATTAAATTTAAGATAATTACGATTAAGAAAGAGTATTTATGTTAATAGTTTTATATATTTAAATAAAAATATATAAATTAATAAATAATTTAAAATTATGTATAAAATGAGTCTTATCATGTCCCGTATATGCCATATGAAACAATGAGGTCCACACTACAAATGAAAAATAATAAATTTGTTCCACATTATCAAAATGGACAAAACTTAATTCCCTCCAAATTTCTGTCTATTCAAAATTTAATTTAAACATTTTCCAAATATTAAGATTCATTTTAAACACTTTGAAATATTAAATTTAATTTATATTTTAATGAAAACCTTGTAGTTAAAAATACATTTTTTTAAGAAACCATTTACTCTTTAAATGGACTGTTAAATCCCTTAAATTTAATTATAATTTACTAAACTTTTGTAGTTGTTGTAGAATCAGGTCGAATCCTAAGAGAATTAAGAACTAGTTTCTTAATTTTAATTGATAAAACAAATTAGGGAGTTTATGATTAATTAAATAATAAATTAAATTTAAGGAGGAATCAAAATAAATCAACTAAGTATTAAAGTGAGAACTTTAATGATACTTAATTATGATTCAAGGGAAAGATTTCATCAAATTTAAACTTTGATTACTGATCTAAAAAGAATAATTTTTACAATTCAAGCAGTTGATTCGAAACCTGTTAGGATAACCATAATAAGTTTCAATTTTTTTCCTAAATTAATTTGTTCAAACTCAACATTCAAACCAAAACTTACTATAATTGATTGATACGATAACATTCCATATCAACTTGATGATAGTAATAAGGTTGATGAAAAAGACTACACCCTAAATTAAATAATTGACATAGTTGTAACTGTTAAGTTTAGTTTTCTTGTTTCTTAAAAACTAAATATGCAAATTTATAAATAACATATTTACTAGTTATACCAATTATTCATGACAATTACAAAACACTAAATCCATATATAGCTATAGAATAATAAACATAAAATTAATTTTTCAGATCAATCAATATTGATTACTTATTAAATAAAAGAACAGAAAATAAAAAAACTTGAATTAAAATAAACATCTAGGTTTAAAACAAAACTTCGCAAGGTTACAACTAGTGTTTTCACTATCCTTAAATTAGAATATTTGGATTTTTCCTCTCATGGATCTAGTTATACCTCAATAATAGAACAAAAAAAGAAGAGAAAACAAAAGAAAGACAAAATGGAACTATAAAGAGACTATATGATGTTTTCTCCCCTTTTCTCCCCTACCCAAAAACCAACTTCTTTCAATATTCTAAAGAATATTTTCTAAACAAATCCAAATCCTCTGCATAATAGGGTTGGGAATAGGTCTCCTAATTAAACTAAAATTCTTGTAGTGAATCTAGCTTTAGTTGTGATCTTGCTAATCCATTATAACAATCTATCATCTTTTTCCAAAATTTGTGACTTTGACAAATAAAGCTTCAATTTGACGCAATTTCAACTTTTACTTCCTAAAACAAAATAAATATTAATTTCACCAACTAAGCACCAAAATCAAACTGAAAAGAAAGAGATAAGTTTGATTAACCCAACCAAATCAAATCTTATCAAATTCACCCACCAAACTCATGCTTGTTCTCATGCATACATCAATTCAATGCACCAATCAATCTCATAAGAACCTTTTATTTTATTTCATGTTATCCAAAAATATCCCAAAATCTAATACACATTAAAGGTTTAAGATAAAATAGCAATTAAGAGAACAAGCACTTATAGATAAATTTTTATAGTGAAAACATAGCATCTAATCAATTCCATCAAAACTAAATGAAATAAGACATTAAAACCCTCTCGTAGATTTCACTCCATACACTTAAAGTGTTTAGGGTTTGTTAGCTCTAAAAAAAACATAGCGAGTTATTCCGTAAGCTTGCTAATTAATTATGTCTCCATAATTTAAAAAAAATGAATTTAATCCATAAATCTAAGTTACTTGCTAACGGTTATATAGTGGCTTAGGTAAAAGTATTGTTAAAAGAAGTTTTTAGGTTAAACAAATTGAAGGAAACCATATAAACTTATCCACATAAGTTTTAACTCAAATTACTCCAAAAATCAACTTGATTCAAATAGCATCCTTTCAATCAACTCGTCATGTTTTCTTTTCTTTTTTGAAAAAGAACATCAAGAGGAGTTTTTCTTTTACTATACTTCTCCCCTATTATATAAAATTTAAAAAATAAAAATAATATAACTAGAATCAACTAATTTATTTTTCAAGAAAATAGTTAAAATCCTATGCAAATAAGTTTTTTTTTTTTACAATTCCTTCAATTTAGGGAGTCAAAATTATCAAGGACATCAACAAAAAGAAGTGTAAAAATGGCTTGTAACAAGGTAGTAGACACGAAAAGAAATGTCAAAGGCTTAAATTGGTTCTCTATGGATAAAAATTAAGGTAGGTTTTTATAGATTAAAATTTGTCATCTTAAATGCGCCTATGATCTCCATGCATAAATTCACTGATAATATGGTCTCAAAATGTATTCAAAAGCTCATATGTGTGTCAAAATGCATCAAGTCTTACACATTTTCGTTTAACAAAACTAATAAGATAATATAAGTAATTTAAAGAAAAACACTAATCATGATCATCTCTCTCATTCATTATTGTTGGGAAATCGGGTCGAGATCCGATCCGACTGCAGAGGAATAATCACGAAAATTTTTCGTGATTTTTGATTTCTCGAAAAATAAGATCTATTTAATTCTATAAAATGATTAACACGAATCAAAATAAAGCAAAATTTTAATTCGTACCTTATTCCGAATCTTAATCTTTATCTTGATTTATCCCTTGAATCGTTTCCAAAATCGATCCGTCTCAACTACCGTAGCCGTACAAGTGTCCGACCTCTAATGGTATCTACAGAATAGGTTGAGAGAACTCTGTAACTTTTACAGAGAGGGTTAAGCATGAAGTGCTAGCTTCATAGAGCTCAAGCCTATTTATGATAAGCTTTGGACGATTTAGTAATTTAATTGAAATTAAATACTAACTTCAATTAAACTTTAATTAGAATTACAAATA
>JANSVA010000002.1:17305689-17349888 GCA_025504915.1 Erythroxylum reticulatum | reverse complement strand
CATCAACCAATGTTCCAATTAGACATAGAGCATGGAATTAATGTCTACTCTATTTTAAGTCCAATTATATTAGTTCTTTACCATTAGCTATTGATTCAATTAATGATATTTGTAAATTATTTACAAAATATCATTCTACCTTGGCCAAGGATTCCCCGAATCAATATTAATCGAGAACAACGGAACATTCTTCGTAATTACTTTAGGGTGATGAATCATATCTTGTTCATTCAACTATCTTCATATAGTTCATACTACATCCAATGACTAACGTTTAAACGACCTTTGATAAAATAGATAACGAATAGTATCAAAACATAACAATCCTTATACAAGATAACTTTAATGACCTCAAGTCAAAGGATCACTTATACAATCATCACAATGGGAATTCCATAGACATATAAGTAATGTTCCAAATAGATTTCTCATATCGAGTCTGTTCAGTGCACTTGATCTCTAGCAAGTATCCACACGTTTATTTAAGTATCTCTATACTTTAACCTATGAGATCGACTACTTCCTTCATAAGGAAAAACAAAACGTGTGCTAGTCTTTTTTCATTCTATTAATGTCCAATCTTAATAGAACAATGACTAGGAACATTTAGGAATAATAGATAAATGCAATATGAATCTCATAATTATAATATCGTTTGTAATATACAATTATCCCATGGACTTTATCATATACATCTAAACATGTATAAGATAAAGAATTTCTTTTAAATAATTTGTCACTAAATTACAACCAAAGCGATTGACTGTAGGGCATAAACCAACAATTACAACTTTAACTAAAAATTTATTCCAACTTATGGACTATTTCTAAAAAAAAAGAAAAATTTTAATACCAACATGAGGAATAATCAACTTATAAACCACACTATTCATGAGTTCAGGCACCAAAAATAGATTTTTTAATGAAAGATAAAGATTTATTCAATTATAACTGTCCCCATCACCTAAATCATACATTGCCCCCAAGAATAAAATGCTCACGTTTAATAAAATAATATCATAAAATAAGTTAGAGACTAGAATGCTCCCTTGAATTATAAGCATCAAAAACAAAATGCACTACGGTGTAGGTAGACATGGTGTCAATTGAATTCGTCATAGAGTTATCTCTTACCAATGTCCTATTGGTGCCTTTCGTTTTTTTTCATAGCAATGACAAAAAAGATGGTCTGGATTGCTTGAGACTTCTCGTTGAAGTTAGTAAAGTGTGGCTGTTTGGAGCTAGACATTTGTGGAATTGTTATCGCAATTGGGAATTTAGTATTATGCGATAGTGTGTTTTTGTTTTAGACTGCTGGGTTAGTTGCCGATGGGATCTGGGCGAGTGCACTGATGGAATATGTTGCTGAAGATACTTGTGGCTGATGTGTTATGGCCCAGCGATAAGACGATGGTAAGGTGCTTGGGATGCTGATGCAGCTTAGAGAAACTGGTGTGGTGCTGGGGTGTGGGTAACTTGTGCATGAAGTATGGTTCTTAGTGGTTGAAAGATAGGCTGGGATGTGTGGCTTACTTAGTGTGGCATAACTTTTAGAGTGTTGCGGCTATGGACTACTAGAGCTTGGTGCGTGTGGCTCACCTGTATGTTGGAGCTGGACGTGTTGCTGCTTGGGATGCTGCTTAAGTACAATGCTAGCTTCTGTAGGCGCGGGGACAAAAAGAAGAAACAAAAGTTAGGTTAAACACGTTATTGTGTTTATTATTTATTTTTACAACATAAAAAATATATACAAAAATAATATGCTATTATCATTATTGTTATTATTATATTTTTTATTTTTAGATGTAACAAATTATTTCCAATAAAACAGACTGCTAACACCTACAAGACATAATCTCACCTTATGAACATGAGTATTTTGGAATTTAATGGATTCTATTATGAAAAGTTGAATCACATAAGGAGTGATCATGCCTTATAAATTTCAAAGATAACTACAACTCTAATTTGAGTTACATAAGGTGTGATCATACCTTTTGAATTTTAGCAATCTAAAATTTTATGTTTTTTATCTTGAAAGTTAAATTATATAAGGCGCGATTTTGCCTTGTAAATTATAGTATTATGGAATTTAAGACCTAATTTTTTTCCTTTCAGTAATAAAATACCACAAAAATAAACATATAAACTTATGAATAATTGAAATGAAACTAATAAAAAATCATCATGTTTGAATTGCCTCCCAAAGAGCGCAATTGTTTAAGATTGTCATGCTTGAGGGGACTTTTTCTTTTTAACCTTCTATGTATTAAGGAAGATCCAAATCAATATCCATCACAATTACAATTGTTATATCCTTATAAAATAGTTTTAATCTATGATCTTTCACCTTGAAGAATTTTTTAGTATATAAACTCTTTATTTCTATTGTACCATAATAAATACATTAGTGTCAGACTGAGTCATCTAAATACGTAACTTTCTTGACATGATCTTTAATCAATAATTAGATAATAACACTTTCTCTCCTAGCTTAAATTGCTTCCGCAAGATCATATAATTATCATAGAATAATTTGGTTTTCTCTGTGAAAATTCTCAAATTCTTGTAAACATCCAACCTTATTTCCTCTAACTCTTACAATTGAAATTTCTTTGCTTCTCAAGTTTTTTCCAAATCAATATTGCAACATTGTACCACCCAATAAGCTTTATGTTCAATCTTCACAAATAAATGACAAGCTTGACCAAAAATCAATTAATAAGGAGACATTCCTATCAATGTTTTGTAAGTTATACAGTAAGCCTAAAGAGTGTCATTTAAATGTAAACTCCAATCCTTTCTTTCTAGATTTACCATATTTTTCAAAATATATTTCACTTCTTTATTCCACACTTCTGCTTGTTCATTCATTTTTGGATGGTATGTATTAGCTACTCAATGATGCATTCCATACTTCTTAAATAAAGCGACCACTCTATAGTAAAAGTGGCTCCTTTGATCATTAATAATGGCTCGTATAACTCCAAATGTATTAAAAATATTGGACTTTATAAAAATTGCAATAGTTATAGAATCATCAGTCTTGGTGACTTTTGCTAGTACTCACTTTGAAACATAATCAACTACCAAGAGAATGTAAGAAAAACCATAAGATGAAAGAAAAGGGCCTATAAATTCAATGCCTAATACATCAAATTTCTTAACTATAAGAATTGGGGATTGAGACATTTCATTTATATGAGATAATGTACCTATCTTTTGGAACCTATCACAACTTTTACAAAACACATAAGCATCCCTAAATAAAGTTTTCTAATACAAATCAGTATTCAAAACTTTTCTAGCAACTCATTTAGGACCAAAGTGATTACCACATGCATAATCGTGACAAAAAGTTATGATAGAATGATGTTAATCCTTTGGCTCAAATGTCTAATAGTTTAAACAAAGCAAAACTTTCACAAGTATGGTGTCCCAAACATAATATTTTGCCTCATTCCTGATCTTTTTGCTTCCTATATTTACTAATGTATTTAGGTAAAGTTCCAGTTACTAAATAATTAACAAGGTCTGCATACCATGGAACCACATCTTTCATTTGGAACCATTTCTCATTAGGAAAATTTTTCAGAAATAGGTTAGATATCTTCATCCCTTACTAACCTACTTAGATGGTCTATCATTAAATTTTTTGTTCCTTTTTTATTCCTTATTGCCAAATCTAGCTCTTAAATTAGAAAAATCCATTATATCAACTTGGATTTGGACTCCTTCATTACTAAAAGGTATCTCAATTATTTATGGTAAGAATATACAATAACTTTAGTGTCAAGCAAATAAGATCTAAATTTATCTAAAGAAAAAATAACTGTTAAAAGCTCATTCTCAGTTTTAGAATAATTACATTATGCAATGTCTACTGTTCTTGGAGCATAATAGATGACGTGGCTTTGTTTCCCAATCTCCTGACCTAATTTGCTAACATCACATGCGATCTTGAATGGTAGATCCTAATTTGCCAGCTGACTAATCGATGCACTTGTCAATAATGCTTTGTGCTTATTAAAAACCTTTTAACATTCTTTCCTTAGTTCAAATGGAACATCTTTTTGCAAAAAGTTTGACAACAGTATAGCAATCTTGAAAAAATCTTTAATAAACCTGCAATAAAAATCTGCATATCTAAGAAAATATCAAACTTTCCCAACATTTTTAGGGTAATTTAAGTTCACTATTAAATCCATTTTGCCTTATCAACTTCTACGAACCTCAGTGAAATCTTGCATTCTAAAACAATGCTTTAATTAACCATAAAATGACATTTTTCATAATTCAACACCAATTTTGTTTCAATATCATCTTTTGAGAACCTTAGATAAATGATTTAAGAAATCATCAACTGGATCTCCATAAACAGTGAAATCATCCATGAATATTTCAATGCAATTCAATATGCTCTAAAAATATACTTATTATGTACCTTTGAAATGAGAGCATTACAAAAACCAAATGACATTCACCTAAATGCATACATTCTAAAAGGGTATGTAATGTAATATATTTTTTTAAATCCTATTAAGCAATGGCTATTTGATAGTAACCTGAAAAACCATCCAAAAAGTAAAAACATGATTTGCCAGTAAGTTTTTTTAACATTTGATCTACAAAAGGTAATAGGAAATGATCCTTTCTAGTGGCCAAGTTAGGCTTCCTAGAGCCTATATATATTCGCCACCCATTTTGCACCCTCATTGTTATTAACTAATCATTTTGATTTCTTATCACTATCACCCTAGTTTTCTTTGGTACAACATGAATTGAGCTCACCCACTCACTATATGAGATAAGATAGATTATATTTGCATCCAAAAGTTTTATAATTTCTTTCATTCCCACATATTTTATTATTAGATTGACTCTCCTTTTTGGTTCTCTTATTCTCTTCCAAAGGAATTCTATACATAAAAATTACCAAACTTATATTGTTTATATCAGCCAAGGTCTACCCAATCTCAATTTTGTACTCCTTTAAAAGTGCTACTAGCCTTAACTCTCGCCTTGTAGTCAACTTTTTTAATACGATCGTAGGTAGTGACTCTCCTTCCCCCAAATAGACATACCTAAGATGATTAGATAGTTTCTTTATTTCTATCTTTGAAGCTTGCAAAACAAAAGGCAATATTTTCATATGAGTTATAGTAATTTTACTATTTAAAGTTTTCAAATCTATTAGCATCGCTGATATTTATTCTATAACGTCATAAGTTTCACTTGCTCATTTCACTTATAGTTTAGCATTAAACTCCGAGTCATCATCAACAATTTCTTCTTTAAAAATATCCTACATATTGCATCCATAATATGCATATGATAAACAAAGTGCAAGTTGTTAGGGTACTTCATTTCTTCAAAAATACTAAATTTCACCATCTTTTTATCAAACTCAATAGAAAGAGGACGCTCATCCATATCAAATTTTGTTTTAGCCGTCTTTATGAATGATCTTCCCACCAAAATCAAAGCTAAATGTTCTAATCTACCTCCATTTATTTTCAATATGTAAAAGTCCATTGGAAATATCAAACCATTAACTTGAACTAAAGCATCCTCTATAAGACCAATAGAATACACGTAAAAAGCAATTAACTATTTGAATAATCACATAAGTTTCTTGTAAAGAATTCAAATTTAAAGCTTGATAATTGAGTTCGACATGGCATTGATAAATACACCTAAGTTTAGCATAACATGTTCATTTTTCTTATCAACAATGACACAAAGAAGTGAAAATGTACTTGGATCTTTGCATTCTTTGATAAAATTCTATTTATCATAATTCTTACCAAAATTTATTCCCTCTTTCCTTCAACTTCCTTTTATTTATGCATAGTTCTTTTAAGAACTTTTCATATTTTGGAATTTTCTTGTTGGCTACTATAAATGGTATATTGATTTTCACCTTTCTAAAGGTCCCTAATATCTCTTTTTCATATTTCTCTTCTTTTGATTTAGCCAACCTATAAGGGAAAGAAGTTGCTTATGCAATAGATGATACATGTAAAGAAAATCATAGTTTACCTTAGTTGCATCTTGAGCTAGAACTTCATCTTTCCTCTCCTTCTTCATGCTTTTCTACCTCTATTAGTAAGGAAGATTCATATTGAATTTCCTTCCCACTTTTTAATGTCATTGCACTCACTCACATTCTCCTTAGGATTCCTGATTGTTTATGAAGGTAATTTTCTCGATGCTTGCATTTCTAATTTACTAATAGAGGTGGCTAGTTGCATGATTTGATTTCCTAAGTTCTGAAGGCTTGTTTCATTTTCTATCAAAATTTCTGAGTATTAATAGCAAGTGCCATAACAATTTTTTCCAAAGATATACTTGAATTTAAAGATTGAGATTGAGCATATATACGTACTTAAGGTTATCTATTGAAATTGTGAGATTCGTACCTTTGTTACCCTCTTTGATTTCTATAACTAAAGTTTGGATGATCCCTCCATCCTAGATTATAATGATTGGAACAAGGGCCATATTTCTATTGAGGTTATAGGAAATCCCCTTATTGCATTAGCTTCTTAAATGGAATCTTGTTCCAATATAGGGCACATATCTGTAGGATTCCTAAGAAATGAGCATATTCCATATACTCATGCCGATTGCAGTTGATCTATAGCCATTTGGCAAGCTAAAGGAGTAAAATCCAAAAATTTATCCTTAAGGTTTGTATTACTTACCTTATTCACGCGTTTAACAACTGTATCCATCATTGTCCTAAATTGTTAAGAAATTTTTACCATGTTTGAAATCAATTTTCTAGAGGTTTCTGGTGTTTCATTTGCCAAAACTCCTTCACCAACTGCATTTATCATACTTATATCTGTTGGTAGTAACCCTTTATAAAAGTACTAAATTAAAAGTTGCTTAAGAATCTGATAGTGTGGGTATCTAGCAAATAATTTCTTAAACCTCTCCCAATATTCATACAATGTTTCTCTGGTAAATTATCTTATCCTATATGTCTCCTATCTTATATTGGAAGCTCATGATGCAAAAAAGAATTTCTCTAATAATAATCTTTTCGTCTCATTCCATGCTGTCATTCAGCTAAAGGGAAGATAATAAAGTCAATCCTTCCCCTTATCTTTCATTAAGAACTCAAAAGCTCTAGGATCAATTTTGTCTTTTGTCACTCCTTGTGGCTTTATTCCAAAACAAACAAAATGAAATTCTTTCAAGTGTTTTTGTGGATCTTCACCTAAAAGACCACGAAAAATAGAAAATAAGTCTTTTTTTAAGAAAAGGAAATAAGTGAATCAAACCAAATTTCAATTCGAAATCTACCTCAAAGTCTAAAAATTTTATGCATAAGGGTAATTAATTCAAATTTGGTGTCGTTAACTCCCTCAACATTTTAGTATTAGCATTTGCCATCTTTCTTCAACATCTTGAGAATTAGAATCTCTACCAATTGTTAAGTTTGTTTTAACTTTCACTTTTGGTGGTGAGTAACCTTTTCCTTGCTTAGTCGGTTTCCTTAAACGATACATTGTCTTCTCAATTTCTAGCTTATATTGCAATTACATGTTTGAGAAGAATGAGTAATACAAGATAATAGATTACCAATAAACTATAAAATAATATTAAGAAATTAAGAAATTTAAATAGTTCATTTACAACGGAACCAAAATTTTTATAAAATAGTTCATTTACAACGGAACCAAAATTTTTAATAGGTTGTCAAAGTCCTCAAAATTAATTCAAATTGTTAAACCCTTGTAGTGGTATTATAACTAGGTCAAATCCTAAGAAAACTAAAAATTAGTTTATTAATTTCAATTGATAAGCTAAAATTGGAGGAAGGGGTAGGGGGTAGGAGGTTTATGATTAATTAACTAATAAATAACTTTAATAGGGAATCAAAATAAATCAACAAAGTATTAAAGTGAGAACTTTAATGATACTTAACTCTGATTTAAGGGAAAGATCACATCTACTTGTAACTTTGATCATGGGTCTAAGAAGAACAAAATTTGAAATTAAAGCAATTACTCCAAAATTTATTAGAATAGCCATAATAAGTCTCAATTGTTCCTAAATTAATTAGTCCAAACCTACCATTTAAACCAAAACTTACTATAAATTGGTTAGGTATGATAGCATTCCATATCAATTAAATGATAACAATAAGCTTAATGAAAAAGACTAAATCCTAAACTAAATAATTGAGAAGACTATAACTATTCAATCTAGTTTTTTGTTTTTTATAAGTTAAATATGCAAATTCATATATAAAATGTTTGCTACTTGATATATGCTGAATTGATTATACTTTTACTCCTTAACACTTAGTAATTGATGTTATGAAATGTTTAGGAAACTCATTTTTGGTTCATATTTGATTTTAGGACAACTTGAAATTTCAAAAGCTAAAATAAGTTTAAAGCACATTCATTGAGCTATTCTCTTGATTTCAAACTTATTTGTCTTTGTGGAATAATAAGGAGATAGATTAGAGTGAAGATAGGACAAGAAAATGCAAGAAATGAAGAATTCACCATTTAGTGCATCTTGGTGATTGGAGACATTTTTAGTTTGCATAATCGTGCACTACTTGTACTAGTTATTCATGACAATTACGGATCATTGAATTCATGAATAACTATAAAATAATCAAAATGAAATTAATTTGTTAAATTAATCAATATTGATTTCTCCTGAAATAAAAGAATATAAAACAAGAAGTGCCTGAATTAAAATAAAAATCCACGTTTAGAACAAAACCTCACAAGGTTATAGCTAGAGTTTTGAATCTTTTTGAATCAAAATATTTGGATTTAGCCACTCATGAATTTAGTTCTACCACAGGAATAGAAGAAACAAGAAGAGAAAACAAAAGAAAGACAAAAGGGATTTATGAAGTGTGTGTATGTCTTTTTCCCCCCCTCTTCTTTCCTACTTAAAATCTAACTTCTTCCAATATTCTAGAGTTTATCTTTTAAACAAACCCAAATCCCTACATAATAGTGCTAGGAATAAGTCTCCTAATTGAATTGAAACTCTTGTAGTGAATATGACTTTAAACAAGATATGGCGTTATCCACTTTAGCAATATGTCATCTTGTTCTAAAATTCGTGACTTTAATAAATAATGCTCCAATTTGATACAATTGCCACTCGTCACATTCTAAAACAAAACAAATATTAATTTCAAAAATTAAGCACCAAAATCAATCTAAAACAAAAGAATAAGTCCAATTAACATAACCAAATCATATCTTATGACTCTCCACTTTGAAAGGCTTATAATCAACATTGTAAATTGTAGGTTTCATTAGGTAATGTATTCCCAGATGAGATCCAACACTCAGGTTCTTTTTCATTGATTTCTAAGCTCATCTCATTTCTCCATCTTTGTCAATAAATTTTAAAAGAAAACTTACTAAATTTTGCTACATTCAAACTCGATTTGTTGAAAATTTCTTGAACTCAAAACAAGATTGAAGTTTTCAAGTGAACATCAATTAAAAGCTTGAAGTTAGATGTTCTTTTTCTTGATTTGTGCGAGAGATTCTTACAAAATACAAATTTTATGAATTACAATTTATAACATTGGAATAAATGTAAAATGGAATTTGTTCACATTTAAAAGATAAAATCAAGTTAAATTCTAAATGCATAAAATAAAATATCTTACCTTTAGTATTTCAAATAAATTTATAAGTCTATTAATTCAAATACATACAAAAATTTTGTAACAAATACTTAAATTCTAAACAATACAGTGAACACACTAGACTTTGATTAAGTTAATTAATGAGCCGCTTTAAGGACTTCAACTTTTTTATTTTTACAGGGGTGGCACCCTAGAGGGGATAAGTACCCTATTTATTAATAAGAAAAACGAAAAGAACTGAGCAAGGAGGCATGAACCTTACTGACCCGAAACAAATAAAGTTGACATTAGCAAATAATCTAGTACTAGATGCCAACCATCAAAGACGTGAAAATATAAAGAAATTACAAACTTCAACAATGCTATTATCTATTATATTTAAATAGTTCTTATTCTTAATAAAGGTAAGTCTGACCTATCTAAAGTTAATATACCCCACAAGGTACGAGGTATCAGTGATTGAGTACTGTAAGTGGTCAAACCCTCCAACGAATATCCCAAATTTGCCAAGAAATCTACTGCTTGATTTGTCTCTCTATAACAATGAAAAAAACCATCTACAAAAGAGAACTTCAATACCTCAACTAACCAATCAGCCAGCTTCCATGAAATCTGAATTCTACCAAAGCAGCACACGTCAATCAAAACTTTAGAGTCCAACTCAACTATTACCCAAGAATTGGGTAACAATTCAGCACAAAGCTTCAATCCTTGCAAAAGATGTTGTGTTTCTGCTTATACGTTTGTAACATGCTGCATAGGGAATGTGAATGCAATACATAGCTTCCCAACTTATCTTTGAAAATTCCACCGCATCCACTTGGCATTGAGTTCCTTCTCGACGCACCATCATTATTCAGCTTCAGAAATCCGAGGGAGGGGTTACACTAACTCACTAGGAAAACCTTGCAGGAGCCAAACCTACCTTTCAACAATATGCACCACATCTTGCAACAGTTTGCCTGAAAAGGCTAAAGAAAGAGAATCTTGTAAAATATAAGAGATAGAATCAATAAACACGGAACGACTTGAACTTGACTCATTTATGTCCTTATCCAAATAAGTCTAAAACTTTTAAAGAAACTTTAGTTCATTCATTGCTCAATCCTTACTTCCCTTCTCCAACCTAGAAATCACAAAGTGTAGGAGACTCTGTTTCTCGCATATAAAAGACCTTTTCTTAATTGGTGATCAATTTACAAAATGCACAGTACAAGTAATCCTTTTATGTATAAGAAAGTCAAAACAAACGGCAAACCTATGTCGACAGAACATATTGCTTTTAATGTTAGAAAGATTACAAAACGAAAGGGTTTCAGTTGCTAAAATAAAAAATCTTCATTCATTTTGGAAACTTACTATTAGATTAATTTTGATTTTTTTCTATAATTAAATTGACGATATGTTTTATGCTGTATAGATTGAATTTAAAATAATAGATGAGATCAATTTAGAATTAATTGATAACAACACAGACGTTTTAAAAAGGGTAAACGACGAAAGGGTATTTAAGACCTTGGAATTTTCGTTGTTCTACTTCGTTTCAACCGATGTTTTCTAGGGCGGTTGTATTGATACGAGGCACCAGTTCCAGCGTCCATGGAACTATTGTTATTGGTGTTGCTGTTGCATTATCACTTTTTATGGTTATAAGAGTTGAGGCACGTCGCTCACGCTCTGTTGTGTAAACTTTTGAGAATATTTAAGAGTGCAGTTAGTGGGTGCTTTCATTGTTTATGTTCTCCATCTTGCCCTCCTCCTGTGCAGGGAGGATAGCAAATCCGTCCATTTGCATACCCACATCGATTCTTGCTCTGATCCTCCTGCCTCTTTTTCTTCAAGTCTTGATCAATTTTATTCTTTAAGTTGGTGGTGGAAGTTATGGTGACAAAGACTAGAGGAGGAGTGAATGAGGGTGCAGCCAGAAATCTCATTCCAAGGAATTTGGCTCTTTTGCTTTGGCTTAGCAGCTTCTTTTTGGGGATGTTCTTCACTAACAGGTAATCTGCCAGCTGGGTTTCCATTGCTTCTGTTCAGTTTTAGCTATTTATGGTTGCATTGACAATGTGATGGATTTAAGTCAATTGGGTATCTTGATTGTTGCAACTCACCCCTTTCCGACATTCTCTCGTCCTTTACTTTTAAATCCGTACGCTAATTTTTTCCCTCTTCTATCTGAGAATTTGACTACCGTGAAATTATTATCCACTTCCTTATTCTGTATTTTATTTCCCTTTTTTCGCTTAACTTGGTCCGCCAACACTATCCTAACCTTGACCAGACAAAACGCTGTGCGCGAACTTCCAATTATCGGTTCTAGTTTTGATTAATGAAGCTTCTTAAACTTTACTAAAGTAAGTCAGATTGTCAGTCGAGGTTCAATCGAAGAGGTCTTTGTTCTTAGGGACGATATTCTGAATGTCTGCCCATGAAGTTGCGCCCATTTCCTTGGTTGAAAAGATTAAAGAGTATGCAGCATTGCGGGACTGGACTCGGTTTTGCTTTGTCTTTTAATTTTTGTTTGAAGATACTAACTAATTCTGTATGGCTCATTACCTGTACCAATTTTCAGCACGCTCCATCTTTTTTGTTTTTGTTTTGCAATTTCATAAGCTTAACATTTCTGTAGCATTCCTCATGTCCATCACTTTTGTCATTTTTGTATGGAAGTGACCCAGAATTCTGTGTCAGGATGTGGATAGTACCTGAAGGAAAAGTTTTAGAACCAGAGGGTTGTAAACTTGAACTTGTAAGTGCCTTCTATTCATGGCTTGAAGCACCTCCTCCGTCGTGATTTTCTTGTTGGAAAAAAGTAGTCTTATTTTAAAATTTTGTCAACTTAACTATTCTGTTGGAAATTATTAAGTTTCTTGGTATTAAAATTACATGTTTAATCTGGTATGAAGAAGTCTTCCACTGTTACCTAAATTGTTTGGCGGTAAATATACCTTTCTACTTTCTTATCCCTTGCAGCTACTCTTCTAGTCTTTCTCTTTTCTTTACTGCAAAAGTTACAACTTCTAGTATGATGGCTTTAAAAAGTTAACTTCCCCTATAAAGTCTTTGTAATTAGCATTCTCATCATGTATATTTAGCTTTTCATTTTATCCAATCTACCTTTCTTTTTTAACCTAATTTTAACCATGTTTGCTCCACAATTCTTTTTTATCTAGACGGCTGTGAAGAAAAAATTCAACAATCTCTGGCAAGTTTCAAAGAGGCAGTATGATTTTCGGTGAGCTCAAATGATTCTTGTTACGGTTGCCTTTGTGACCTGAATGGAAATCATAAGACATTTTGTGAAATGTAGGACTCTAGATGATAAAATCACAAACTTAGAGATGAAATTAGCTGCTGCAAAGGCAGAGCACCAGTCTTTGTTGAATGGTCCTCCTCCATCACGCAATGTGACAAGAAAGTACTTTATGGTTATAGGAATTTATACAGCTTTTAGTAGCCGGAAAAGAAGAGATTCAGTTCGTGCAACTTGGATGCCACAAGGTGAACATGGGTTACAGTTCTTGTTTTCTTGTTTCTGTCATTTTACTGTTAGGAATCATAAATTCCTCTTAGGTATTGCATAATATATATGATGAAGGAATCCTGTTATGCAATCTTGAATAGGTGAGGACAGAAAAAAGTTGGAGAAGGAGAAGGGCATAATCATTCGCTTTGTTATAGGTCACAGGTGAGACCCTGCTTCTTCCACGGTTAGAAAGTTTCAAACATATGCTTTTTACAGAAGCAGGACCTTCTTCATTTGTCAGTCACTTGTATGCATGATGCCACATTAGGTGTGCAATTGCTTACCTAATGAGGTGCTCCTATTTTACATGATTCTTGTTGGTTGTTAAATGAGAAATCCCAGCATCAGGAAAAAAAACAGAATAGAATCCTTCTTGTTAAGCTTTCTTTACATCAATTACAGTGAGTATTGGAAGAAGTGAATATATTTAAAGGGAAAAGTGAATAATTTATGGCGGCCCTCATTTTTCCATTTACACATTCAAATAGATGCATACATAGTTTTCAAAGATCTAAACTATTGAGATTACCTTACCATTCACATCCCTAATTACTCAAGCAACTTGTTTGCCATGGAATGTGCTACGTTTGTTCAAAAATGAGTATTTATTAGATGCAACACTTTGTGAAGCACAACAACTGGTGGCGTTCTTGACAAAGCTATTGATGAAGAAGAAATGGTACATGGAGATTTTATGAAGCTGGTAATTTATTTTCTTGTCCTTTGAATCATAATGTTCTAATAGCTGGATAACATTTTAATTTACTTGTAATAGTCATTATCAATTTACAACCTATTATTGTCACAACCTATAAGCAGGAACATGCAGAGGGCTACCTGGAATTATCAGCAAAGACAAAGACTTACTTTGCCGAAGCAGTTGCTTTGTGGGATGCAGAGTTTTACGTCAAAGTTGATGATGACATTCATGTCAATTTAGGTAAGGAGAAGTTTGATAATCTTGTGATTGTTCAATTCCTAACTTCTTTTATAATTTGTGCAGGATTGATTTCTGTGATATCTATTCTGAAATCTACACTTTCAGATGACCATATGCATCAAGTGTCATATGGTTAATCTATTGCCCAATGTTGCACAATAATATGACAGTTATGATACTCCTTTAATTGGCCATTACAGACTTCTATTATTATAGTGAGACATGAAAGAGCTAATGGTCACAAGCTTGTGGTGGCCATGATGAATGTTTTTATGAGGGATTCATGGAAAAATAAGGGTGAAATTCTCAAATCATGTATCACAATTGATAAAGGAGTGAACTTGCAGAATATGAATGTATTCTTTCTGTTATTTGCATCTGTAGTATTTGTGGTTGTCTAATTAAGTTTATTCTCGTCAATATACCACAGGGATTCTTGCTTCTATCTTATCTGGACACCGCATGAAACCTCGGGTTTATATTGGTTGCATGAAATATGGCCCTGTAGTTGCTAAAAAGTAAGCTCAGAGATCAAGCTTTTGTATTCAGTTTTGTATTTGTAAAATGCATTATCTTACTTGTCCTTGGAACAGAGGAGTGAAATATCATGAACCAGAGCACTGGAAATTCGGTGTGCTGGGAAACAGTTATTTCCGTCATGCAGCTGGCCAAATTTATGCCATATCAAAAGATTTGGCAGCATATATATCTGCGAACCAGTAAGTTGGGAACTCTTCTGTTAAAATGATCTCTGAATCTCCTTTAACTTTCTATCACATGAGCTACACTGTTTAGAAACAGTGAGGTAGTCCATTGGAGAGCTAGAGCAACTGGAGTAAAAAGTTAATATTGCTGTTTCACATGTTTGATACCAAACATCTGGAGGTTTAGGGACTCATTTTAGTGGTATATAACATCATTATGAAAGTGGGTGATCAGAATCTTCCGTTGCCATATTCTTGTCACAATACTTCTATTTTTCACTCATCTCAGGCATGTGCTGCACAAATATGCAAATGAAGATGTTTCATTGGGATCTTGGTTTATTGGTTTGGATATAAGGCATGTGGATGACAAGAGACTCTGTTGTGGAATAACACCAGGTAGATTGGAATTACTTCATACTAATTTATATTTTTCCTATGGTATCCATAAAAATCACTTGAGTTGATAGTTGGTCTTAAGCAGAGCAACCAATGATTGGAACAAGAAACATGCACGGAGTTGAGTTTCATAGCTTTGAAGAGAGAGGTTATCAGTGTTGTTGAGATTCCATTTTACTCTGACAATAAACTACAAATAAATAGTAACAGACCCTTTAAATTGTTTTGGACTGATGTATCTTAATCACAATTAGGACGTTAATTTATCTACCTATAGGAAAAAATGTGAAACTGAGCTAGCGTATTAAAGAGAAGACACTGCAACAAAAACATGGAAGGAAAGAAACCAACAACAGGTTAGAGGTCTTTTGACATAGCTGTAATTGTTAGCCACAATACTTAGGGCACCTTCCTGTAGTGTGTAGGGACTGTGATGTGCATCCCAGTTCTTCCTGAAATGTCATTGGTAATCTAGATGCCCTCAAACTCCTAGCCTAGAATTCAATAGTAACGTAATCTATGAGCACTAAGCACCGCTTTCAAGGTTCTAATAGCTGCTGATTATGTATCATCAGTTCAATGCTGCAAAGCCAATTTATGTTTCTAATTTTCCTGGTCATATTAAGCTCCGAACTAACTTTTTGTCTGGTGCGAAGTTTAGTCGAAAGCAATGAGACAGAATTTACACCTACCTGATATATGTTTCTGCAAAAGAGATGACAAAAAAAAAAGCACACAAGTAACTATCTATTGCTTTTTTTATGAGTGCTTTTTTTATGAGAGAACTTGTTGCAAAGTTCTGATGTAATTTTCCTCCAGCGGATTGTATGTGGAAGGCTCAAGTGGAGATCAATTGTGCAGCCTCGTTTGATTGGAAATGTGGTGGGATCTGCAATTCTGTCGATAGGATGATGGAGGTTCATAAGCGATGTGGTGAAGACCAAAATGCTATATGGAGTGCAGCTTTGTGAGGCACCGTCCACCTTACTTCAAGCTCAAGAAGGGTAACTTGGGAAAGGTGGTCATACATATGAGGTCCTTTGAACGTAGCCGTGTTGATGTAGAAAATACAATTATTACCTTATAGAATGGTAAACTATAAGTATAGTGAAGAGGGAAAATCGTGGCTACTGGGGCCCATGTACATTTCGACAAAAGGTGACCAACCTCAGGTAACGATAAAGAAGAATCAAGTGGTCTCTAATAATCATTCTTTGAACAGTTGGAGAGCTATATTGTTGCTTCTCTGCCATGGACAGTGAGAACATAAATAGGTTGTGTTTTATATTCTTAGGCAGCTTTGGCTGTCTTGTACGTAATATAGCTGAATGCCCTACATGGAATGGACCTGTTAACTGTTTTCCTTTCAGTCAATAGCCGGGACCTTTTTGTGTTATTTTCCTCAACCAAGCTACAAATTCCCTATGTTTGAACATGGAGCTCTCAAGGAGCTACTCAACCAAGCTACAAATTCCCTGCATATAGAGAAAGAATGCATTGGTTATTGACTCACGCTTAACTACTGTGGCTGCAATGGTCTTAAACGTATATTTGCTCTTTATTTGGTAAATGTCATGCTTGAGCATCCATCACATCATTGTAGCCCCGTTATTGAGGATTACTCTATCAATTGATGACTTGATCGAATTGGATGGTCGAATAAAGAAATATTTGGCCATCTGATAGACCCTATAGCAAAGCACTTGCAAATCGGAAAGGAAAAAATTAAAAAAAAAAGAAGAAAAGGTAACAAGTACCTAAAAATGTTCAATCTTTGCTCCTGTAGTTCATGTGCACCTTTCCAGAAATGTTTGTATTATGACAGCGTTTCAGTTTCAAGCATCTAAGCATTGATTAACAGCTTTATCAGATTGAATCTCTATTACCTACTAACACCAACTTTCCAGAAAAGTGGTCAACCTTTACAGAATTAAAAAGAAAAGAACACAATTCATATCTGCCTTCTAACCTTACCTACCGCAAGCACGTCCCTTTAGTGCGTTTGCTGGCCGCTACATGAATATGATCTTTTGGAACCAAAGAGAATGCGCATCCAAACTACATATGTAGGTCACATAATATCTTAAACACACCCCAAAAGTAGAAAAGGAACAAAAATAGAAGAAGAGATAATGCACCCTTTGGAGTGTAGCCTTAAAGTGACTGATGCCATACTGATGCGTTTCTTTTTCAAGTAGATAGGTTGTATACCACCGATGGTTTCATGTGAATACGAAATAGATAATATGAAAGAGAAGATGGTAAAAGCAGCAAATGACTATGCATGTAACTTCGTAGAGCTTGGAGAGCTCATAATGTGCATAGTATGGCATCCAACAGTAAGCCTTCATCGCCTTAAAATGTACACAAACCGCAGGCCGGAAAAAATTAAGCAGGCAGTTGCATACATTGGTGAGGAGAATAAAAGTTATTAATCTAACAGTGAGCCGTGATATTGGCACGGCTCAATCAAACAACACAGTTCTACATGTAGAACACTGCTCTGTGATTGAACCGCACCAACATCTCGTCGTCCTCTGATAGATAGTGAATCCAAGACCTGAAACAAATTTGATATCAAAATACAAGTAAATGGCATAAATAACCGCGGAAACCGGCAAGTAATATAAAGAGAGATGCAAGAGACTGGGAAAATCGAGAAGAGGGCTTTCAAAAGAAAAGAGGCGACGAGTGACTCCAGCGAGTAGAACTTATGTACATGGAAGGTACCGATGATGCAGAAAAGAACTTAATGGAGGTGGACATGTAGAAGATGGGATTTTGTTTCTGCTAATGAAGATGCGTTCTGCGACTGAGGCCATCGTCACTTAATATGTGTGAGAGAGAAGAGGGTGGGCATTCAATTTGCCACCAACCAACAACGAAAAGGAGGTTGGTATATTAAATACAAAGCTTGAACAAAATTGCAAAAAGCTCTCATTATGTTGTTTCAGTAATGGTATTTATGAGCTTGAAGAAGGCATCTTTACATTGCCACTAAGATTTGAATTTCTACAAAGCAAAAGCAATGGCGATGCAAAGTCTATTTAAAGACTTTTCTGTTTGTTGATATTCTACGAAAACCAGAACCATAGTACTTCTAACCTGTGTCACCTGTCCCCCCAAAAGAAAATCACCTAGTCGATGAAGCATGAGAAGATATTTAACCCAGTCACGCAGAAGTTGCTGAGACTGGTCAGGATCGGTGCACTTGCACAGTACATGTGTGCTGCTTGTTTACGTTACTTTTTCCCTTGGTCGATGTATACGTTACCAAGTATAGAATCATTTGTAACTGTTGAAAGCAATTCCGACTGTCACGCTGCTCATGATTGACTTTATACGAGTGTAAATTATCTTAATGTTTTGTTGCCTTAGCAATGTACCTATGGCTTAATATGAATATCATTATTGGAGAAATGGTGAAGCGGTTCTTCTTTCAGTACCACCGAGTTATTGAGTAGCTAGTTATATATTAATTGTAGATTCCCCGATCAAGGAACTTAACGATGGATCTATTTTGTGTGCAAATACCTTAACTTAAGCCTCAAACGTGCATACATACATACATACAGAGAAAAAGTTGCTGTTAAATGAAGCTAACAAGGGTTTAGATGGACGGGGATGGGTCCTTGAATGATGTGATGGCTATCCAACTTACGATTATGCACTTGACATGATATTCAATTGGTCTTGTATCATGTATTAAATTTGTTGAACGTTGCTAATAATAATTGATTTGACAGGACAAAGTTAGGCAAGATGGTTGCAAAAATAGGAGCAGATAAAATGTGACATTTAAGCAATTTCTGGTCATGGGGTCGCCAATCAGCATTCCCATAAGGTTAGATGTTGCCAATGTCAGAACCCATGTTCATGTTCTACAAAGATTTTTAAGCAAGGCCCCCTCGGTCCCTTGTCAATACAGAAAAGATGTATAACGGACTGCCACTGTTAGATCTTATGGAACAACAGCTTTCTTGTGTTCCTTTACTGCAGAGATTAAACTCCAAGTCGAGGAGGTTCCAACACTTTTTGCTATCAGGTTTTGATTATGCTCCTCAAGTAAATGGCATTACTAATGCTAATGCTTCCGTTTCCCATTGTAATGTTCACATCAAATCGCTAAATGAACCCAAAATTATGTCAGCCACATAAAGTGGAAACTTGGAATTGGAGCCAATCATAAATTACACATGACATAGCTTACATGCATTAAGCCATATAATTGACCAAAGAATTTTGAATTTGGAGCCGAGCATTGATCAAGTTTCCATGCACCAAGTTAATGAATTTTACAGAGGAGCAGCGAAAAAAGCAGGCATGTTAAGCCAAAACTCTGTCTCGCAAGTCCAACAAAAAAGCACCTGAATTCACCTTCCGTCATGATCTGTCATTCTCCCCATGTGAATTAATGTCTTTTATCTTTGCCACTTCCTGTACGTTCCTTTTCATCTAAAAACACGAACAAACGACACGCATACCTCTACTTTATATTAAAACCTCCACGTGAAAACCCTGCAAATCTTACCAACCTGCAACACATACACTATCAGCATCAACACAGCTTCTTCTCGGTGGCTGGAGAACCCACCCTGGTTTTGATGAGATCGTTCCATCCACTCTTCCCTTTTTCACATCTTACTCGTAAACCATAACTAATATGCTTATACTAAAGATTTACATGAAGCAGAAAACTAGAACCCTCATGTTGATTGTACATAGAAAAAAGAATGGATAGATCAGGAGCTCCATCGTTGTTTCATCTTGATTCATGATTTAGAAGTGTGTATGGGAGAGACCCTTGACGATACTTGCAAACTTGCTTGTACTACTAGAGTGAATGCAATTATTGGACAATAAGTGACATGCACAGGGATCCCAGTTAGAAGATTAATACTTGCCATATTTCTGCCAGCACAGTAACATAATAATGCACCTCCTCATAATGTAGAATCTAGATCTTTGTTCCTTAGCCATGAGCAACCATCTTTTCCTGGAGCTTGTTGAAGCCTCCCTACTTTGCACTGCTTTAGAGGTTGAAGGTGAAGAATAGCAGTGACCCATCTTCCAGTATGGTGGAGAACTATGGGTAAACAAGAGAAGGCAGCAAGGAGAGAAATGTTTGGTCGATAAAAGAAAGGCAAAGGAAGGACTAGGAGGGTTATATGGTGTTAAAAGGGTATGGACCACTGACAAATCTTGGTATCTGCTTCTCTCTCACCAGAAAGTGAGACGTAGGAGAAGTCAATTTGTCAACGTCTTCAATGTTTGAGGTTAGAATTGTGTTGATTTCTTTTTCATTGACATCTAACTTCCATTTTGAGCCATCATTTAAGTAATTGGTGGGATGCCAGCATCCAATTTTAAGAATCTATAAAGCAAACATTAGGATTTTAATGCTAGTGAGACAATGACTTCAGTGGATATAGTTTATAACGGATTAGATAATTCAAAAAGGGACAATCTTTAACTGGTTTGGTTTCGGGACTTCTCTGTTTACAAGGGCCAGGTAATGTGTTTCAGTATTTGATAAAAATTCATCCATGTAATTGTGTTAAAATAGTATTTTGGACAAATTCAAAACAGATAAACTTACTATGCGGTATTGTGCTTTATACAGACATTGGTACCACCCGTACGTTTAAAGGGAAATAAACCAGCTTAGCTTGGGGAATTTCAATTCGAACGAAAGCTTCACCATAATATCACTTTTCGTAGTGCAGTAACCAAATTTGATAAGACAAAAATTGCACTCTTCGGATTAGAATTATTACACATATAAATGTGATCTTAAGAGTAAGCAGATCACGTGGCTTTTGTTTTTTTCTTCTGTAAATATATGGAAGTAAGGTTTCCTTGGGATTTTATATTTGAAACCTAACTTGTAGATTTATAACTAAATAGCATATGAGTTGAATGAAATCTAAATTATTTATTTTGATTCTAATATTGAAATCCCTATGAAATTATGTAATCAACATTAATTACAATAATGTGCCACAAATGAATATTAAATTTAAGTACTTACAAGCTGCTCGAAGGTAATGTTTCATTGTTCAAATCTATTGAGATTTAGGTGATTCTTTTAGCAAAATAATTTGTAACATTAGTAGTTGTTTGGTTTACAAGATAAGATTGATACCATAATACTGATTCAATTCTCACTTAAATGAATGTAATACAAGAAGAAAATAAACAACACCTACAACAATAATATTCGAGTAAAAATCCTATTGAGATACAAGATTTGGAGACATTAAAAAGTACACAATCTTACCGATATTTATGTTTCTTATAGGGAGAAAATAAATTAAGTAAAAACATATAATATACATAAATTGGCTACTATACAACCAACACTTATGGAAAAAAATAAAATTTTTATTACTGCAAGTAAGAAGAAACAAGGAGAAGTATAATAATCACTACCACTTACACAAGCCTTGTAAGGTATTTATAAACAAAAATTATATATAAGGAGTCCAAGTACAATAAATCTTTATTTCCATAGAATTTTAAAGTCAGTGAAATTCTATTTCCATATATGTCTAAAGTTAGTAAAATTATATTTCTATCAAAATTTGTGGCATGTCTTATAATTGTCTATTTTGCTTTGAATTCTCCAACATCTACTATGATACCTACCCCAAAGGGCACCCAATATGTGGGCATTCACTAAGTTTGAGCTATAATTGAACTTTTCTGTAGGTAACAACCTTTATCAATATGTCAGTTTCATCCTCCAAAGTATGTAGCTTTTTTTTAACAAGATTTGATCAAATGCAATCAATTTTTAGATCTTGTGAAACTTCACATGCTTCACCATAGCTCCTATCCATCTATCTTTCTCCTTACCTTTCTTAGTCCCCTGAAAGATAGTAACATATTCATTGCTGATAGTCGGAGCATATGTAATCGAGTTTTTCCGATCATATCTCTTTCACTACTTGATGGTCTATCTTGGTCTATCCTTAGTGATATCGTGTTGATGTTTTCTTTTAGATATTGTTTTACATCTCAAAGTAGAACTATCAATCCATTTAATATATGTTTCGAGTTGATTTAGTTCTACTTGTAGCACATTTAAATAAGTATTATTTAATGTTGACCCTAGCATATCATATTCATATGTTTGCCTTAATATATATCGCTTCTCAAATACTACATCCTTGAAGGTTACCTTAAACTTTTTGTTAAACACATAAAACTTACAAAAGTCTACCTTCTTATGATTGTCATGCTTTAATAAGCTCCTTTTATGAAGTTTAATCATCTTTTACTTACCAAAATGACTATTAAGCTCCTTTTATGAAGTTTAGTCATCTTTTACTTGCCAAAATGACTCACCTTTATATACCATACCATGTTACTATCATCTTGTGCCCTAAAGATTGAGAAACTGCCACCAATTCCATCATTATCTTTCTTATTAGGATATAGATGCCATATTATAATTTTTCTCTTACAAGCAGTTAGTTGCAGGGCATAAATTAACAATTTCTCACTAACATTAGGTCAATAACTTATGTATCTTATACTTATTGGGATAATGATTTTGTAAGAGAATTCTATAACATTCTCTTTAAGAGGCACTTGCTTAAACTTTATAACTTTTATCTACATTATCATTATAATTAAGAGGAATTACTTAACTATATACTTACTCCTTGATGATTAATTCTTCTCATATACATATCGATTTTAATGTTGCATAGTAAATTAAACAATGCAAGGAAATATGTCAAGTTCATTAAAGAACATCTTAGTCTAAATAAACATTTCCATTAAATAAAAAAGTATTATGGCTTAATCAGAAATTAATCCTACATTAAAATCTTTCTAACTTGAAATAATATGGTTTAGAGTATAATATATATACCTTACCTAGGACTTACTTTTGTTCTTGTAAAATTAAAGTTAAAATCTATATAACCTTGAACTCAAATATGAACTTATATGCAAAATAGTAAATATATTTATCAATAAGATATCTTTAATGCTAGACATCATATTTTCTATGAAATTATATTAGAATAGGTAATCGACTTTTATATCTATCTTTATTCCTAAAATTTAAGTTGTCACCTTTTTATATCCAATATAGAGTTCTTTTTATATTATCATATCTTTAACAATCGAAAATATAAATTTTTATATTTTATGACCAGTATTTCATTATATATGAACACTAATGAGTATGACTAGATTCTCACTTATCTTCCTGTAAACAGGATAAATCTACAATTATCTTTAAAACAAACTCTTCGAATTTATTGTGAATATGAATTTTTCAATGCTTTGACTATGCATCAATTGTATTAGACAAAGCACTAATTCTTTTTAGATGTTTCATTAGGAGATTTGAACTCTTCCAAACTCCATCTTATTTCCACTACTCATCTTGAGAACATTTATAATATAAGTATATATTGAAATAAAAAATTTATTTTGTAAAATCGTATCTCACCCAAATTGATATTTGATAACTTTATATCATTCAATTTAGTCCTAATAGTTCTAAAATTATTAGATAATATATGCTTTAACTAAGCATCAAATTCCTAAATCATTAACTTTGATTTTTTTAAAAGTCTTACTACCATTCCATATCCTATCTGGAAGCGTACTAATTGATTTGTATGGAACTACAAAATGTAATTTGTTATGTTAAGGTATAACCATAAAATAAATAAATATTAAATGACACAATATCTCAAATTGTAAATTTCCTCCTTATAAAAATCCATATTGGAGCTTAGTTGTAGAGATATTTACTAAAGAATCTTATTTTCTATAGAGAAGAAAATTTTATTGTAAAACTCACCATATCAACCTTACTAAACTGTTTTATTGTTCTTAACATATAGTTTCTACTTATATCTAAATGATTTGAACCATTCAAAATTTTATATTAATATTTTATTTAATACATATGAATATATCATACAAAGTCATTAATAAGTTTAATGAAATATAGGTAGTTGTTGTTTTATGAATTGATGTTACATCTTATACATCATATGTATAAGATTTAACAATTCAATGCCATAGTCATCATTTAGATAAATGTCGATCTGATCATCTTTTAACCTAATAAGTTTCATAAGGTTCATAATAGAAAAGATAAATATATCATTGTATGTAATTTTATGTTTCTTGTTATATTGATTTAACTAACATAGTATAAAAGGAAATTCTTTATTATCTAACTAGGTATTCTTGTCACTTATGTTAAATATAAGTCTCTCATAATACAATATACACAAACTATTTGTATAAGCTTTGATAAAATAAATTTAAACAATAATCTATTTCTTATCATTTCATGGACATTTTGGTAATGTTAAATCAAAATTTAGTATTATATACCAATTGGCATGATTTAGAAATATGTATAGTCTCTATCATATCTAGTATTGACAAGAAAAGTCATGCAAATATTTTCTTCTAATGATAAATACTATCATATCTAAGAAAATTCCTTCAATATGCTTTTAGTAGAGTAAAATTGAGTGAAACAATTCTTTCAAAGTATTATACTTTTTAGCTTTACTTTATACAAAATATGTATTATACTATTATAGCATTGGCATCCATCTTATATATTCACTTAATGTTTATGAGACATTAGTTAATTCTAAAAGATTCATTACATTTTTTCATCCATATGACATTAACTTATCTCTCACACTTTATCACTGAATACCTAAACATCGATTATAATAGGATTTTTTAATGGATATACAACTTTTCTTTCCATCTTTAAGAACTCTTCTAAAACCTATTTTATGTACAAAAAATTTAGTTTAATAAGCACCAAGCATACTAAATGAAGGTAATTACTAGTCAGAATAATATAAATGTAAGGTAATAAGTAACTGTTAAATTTGAGGAAAATAAGTAATTGGTTAAATGTCATGAAAAAGCAAATAAGATTAGGACTTTAATCGTATATTTAGTTACTCCGTTTATTTTATTCAAAATAATAGTCTCATTGCTATTCTAAAAAGATTACTTTTTATCTCTCTAGTGGGATAGGATATTATTAAAATTTATTTGATTTTGAGTTTTCTCAATAAACCAACTAAACTTAAATTAGATAGAGAAGATCTTTATTAATCACATCTTACATAATTACTAGATGAGTTAGTTGATAACTCATTATAGAAATATATATAATATGTTATTCTTAAATCTGCCACTAAATTCATATAATCATGAGTCTATCTATCCAAATCATACAAATTTTGTTAAGTATAAATGATTTTTTTAAGACTAATCATTTTTGAATTAAAGTGACTTTTAGTTTACTCAAAAAGTCTAACAATTAAGAAAATTGTAGTTTATTCTTGTAATAATAGAAGGTAACAATAATTTCTAATCATATAATTAATATTTTAATAAGAGATTTAATTTTTTATCAAACATAATTAAATGTAAAATGTTATATATATATAAACCGACATTCTAATGCATATAAAGTATGTAAAAAATATAATTCAGTATATGAAAATATGGTAGGCCCTAAAAGGAGAAGGAAGGCTAGAATGCCAACAAATGTCTATTATTGAATTCACTTGACTCGATAGTCCCAATTTTTGGGGGAATATAGAATAGACTTTTTTTTCAACTCTTTGATTCAAGTTTGAGAGAGACTAGGCTCTTAGCCTATAGGAATCCATGCCTTAAAAGAGCTTTAGTAGGCCTTTTTGTTGGAATTAAAAGATAAATTCTTGCTTAGCATACTACTAACGTAGACTTTTTATGAATGTCAACTAAGTATCGTAAGTCAATTTCTCCCAACTCTTCAATCATTGGTGATCTTCTCTTTCTTCTATCTAATGAATGGGGAGTCCATTTTGAAATCGTCCGCCCTGCAACCACCCCCGAGTATATGCTTCAACCACTTCTTTCCTCCCCACATAGCTAGAAGTAGATAAACGAGAATTAATTCTAACTCCCACATGAATCAAAATGCATGAATAAAAAATCAATAATTATTTAATTGTAGTTGTTAATATAGCAAGTATAATTTAAAATAATATTTCTACATCTTTAAAAAATTAAATTAAATTAAACCATTGATACTTGAGTAAATTAAATTCTTTTTACAAATAGGCATTCAAAATCAATGAAGATTTGCACTGAATGGAAAAATAATCTACTTTGATTTATTTTTTTTCCAAATTCAACTGAAAACTATTGAAATTATATTAAATTCTTTAATAATTTAATAATTTCTTACTTATTACGATTTAGAAAAAAATCTTTCTAAAATTCAACAAGTAAAATATTCTAATATAATTAAAAAATTTCAATCTAATCATAAATAACTTATTTTGAAATCTGTTTTCTAATGTTAAAGGAAACTATTTTGAAAATCAAAGGAAAATTTTTAAGTTTAATTAAGAAATTTTTATTTATCACTTTATTAGAGATTATTTTTCTAATTATTTCTAATTAATTAGGAAAATTTTTTGTTTATCACAACTTTCAAAATTCCTAAACCAATTAGAAAACTACTTTCTAATATGTTAAAGAAAGCTCAATGTTCTTAATTAATAGATTTTTTAAAATTTAACTAAGAAAATTACCTATTTGAATCAATCAATAAACTTATTTTTTAAATTAATAAAGAAATTTTTTTTAAACAAATAATAAACTTAGCTTATTTCAATCAAATTGAAATAAATAACTTTAATTAAGAAAAACTTTTCTTAGTTACTTAAAAACTTTTCTTAGTTACTTGAGAAAATTTTCTTAATTGTAAACAAGTGCAATTAATTATTAATTTCAATCTAACTGGAATATAATTAATTCAAATTCTGAAAAATATTTTTTAAAAAATTTAAATTAGGAGCTAATTTAATTATTAATATTAATAAAATAAATAATATAATTTTAGAATTGATTTAAATTTTAAAACAATTTTATAATTTTTATTTGGCATTAATTCTAGTCATATGCTAGTGTGAATGTAATAGTCCAAACTAAGATAACTTTATCTAACTTTGGATTATCTTAATCCAAACACCAAACAAGCTTTGTTACATTCTTAAAATAACTTAACCCAAACTTAGGTTGCTTTATCTTAATAACCAAACATCCTTTTCTTTTATATTAGAAGACCTAACCACTTGTTTAAACCCTAACTACCAAAAATCTCTACCAACTGCCACCGTCCTCCTATGTTGTCAACTAGCCTACGAGTCATACCACCTATACTAATATTTTGATAAAAAATATGTTCTTTGAGTAACTTAAGCTTTAAAATGAAGAATAATATAAGGAAGGGAAGAGAAAAGAAGAGAGAACAGAGCTAAACCTAACCATAATTTTGCATCTTAGACTTTTTCTGTAGAATGTCGCAACTAAAGAGAGACTTTTCTTTCTTACTAATAAGAAGAGAACTTACAAAGAAATGGAAATGTTGTTTTATGCCTAAATGTATGTTGGAGTAAAGAATGGGGTTGAACTTCTAGAGGCTATTTCTATTCTGAAACTGAATGAATGAGCAGAACTTGTAAAGGCTAAGGTTATATTATCTTATACTTGAAAACTTATGTCTCCTAATCGAGTTTAGAAGCCCACATGGACAAAAATTCAACATTGGAATATATGCTAAGCTATTAAGAATTGATGAGTTCAAAGAGAAGCATATAACTTTAATTCCTCCTATTGATCCTAAGGACCAAGCCATAGAAACTAAAAGAGGAGATATACCAAAAGATTCAAACAAAAAGTAGAGGGAGAATCTATGAGGAGCATCATCTCTTCTGAGTAGGTTATGCGATGAGTGTTCCTAAACAAAATAACTCAGCAAAATAGAAAATTCCAACTCCAAGTAGTATCTGAATATCTACTTAGAGAGTGAACTTATAGATTTGGGTCCCTTCTTAAGAAGGAGATTAGGAAGGAAAAAGGTAAGAATTGACATTCAAAACATTAGAGGACTAAGCAATATCATAGGGATGGCTATTCGCTCCACTCCTTTTAAATATCTTGGGGTGCCTATAACCATCAAGAAGCCTAAATTTGCTAAATGTATTGTTCTCTTGGAGAAATTCGAGAATGAAATCAATAACTAGTAGAATAGTTTCTTATTTATAGTTAGAAGACTCCTCATTTCTTTAGTTATGAGAAACCTAAGTGGTCGCTAATCTGCTTATTCATTTATTCATAAAAAGTTGACTAGGTAGATAGAAAAATGCGTTAAAAAATTCTTATGCTTTGGGAAGGTTGACATCTTTAAAGGGTAAAAGTTAAATAGGAAGACCTATGCTTACCTAAACAAGGAGGAGAGTTGGGAATAATTTCAATTTAACTTATACATAATGTCCTACTATCTAAGAGGATATCGAAGATACTAGTAGATATGGAATTCTTATGATCTAAATGGATAAATGAATAATAGCTCAAGGATACTAACTTTTAGAAGATAAAAACAAGTAGGGAGCAATCTTAGAGTGTTATACAGATCTTGAGACTAAGGGATAAAATTTATCCTCACAACCAAGCTCAAGTAAGGAATAGGAAATGCTCCTAATTTTGGTTTGATAATTAGACCAAATTAAGTCCTCTTTATAAGAAATGTGAGCTAAGTTATCTTATAGTCAGGATCTATAAAATGGTCATCAGGGTCTGATATATTAAAATGAGTTTTGCTACAAGGACTAATAATATTAATTTTTGACTTGAAATACATTTTTAAGCTAAGAAATATAGAATATGGGGTATATGAAAGTTCCATTAGTAATCTCACCCTATATGCCACCTTGTTTATTTTTTCAATAATTTCATAGGGCTATAATATAGTGGTGAAAGCTTGTGATTAGTTTTTCTTTGTAATGATTGATGCTTGTGAGGATGTAAAATACATATTCTCCATCATGGAATTCTCTATTAGATCTTCTTTTATCCACTTATTACTTCATTATAATGTTGATCTCCTTACATATGGAATTGTTCTACTAAAAATACTATTTCTCTCTCCTTTATATCTTGATCAATAACTATGATTTTTGAACCACTCATAAAATAAGGAACATGTATTAATGGTGAATATCCATAACAATTTCAAAATGGTGTTAAGTTAATAGATGTATGGTAAGTTGTGATATACCACCTTTTAGCCAAAGGTACACACTTAGCCTATTGAAGAATCACAACATAAGTATGTCAAATAACTCTTATGTATCTTGTTGATGGCCTCTGCTTGCCATCATATTAGGTATGGTATATTGTGAAGCATTTTAGAATGACTTCCTATTATTTAGGGGTCTCCTACCAAATGAAGTTAAAAATGAAGTTTCTTTATCATTCACTTTGTCCTTAAGCATAGAAGCTTGAGAATGTAGTTAATGAATTTATGGGCTACTTTAGTAGTTGAATATAGATGCTTGATGGCACCAAAATATGAGTTTATGCTAAACCTATCCATCACTACTAAGATCAATAAATTTCATCTTAATAGTATTAGTCCGTAGATGAAATCTATGTTGATTTCTTTCCATTATCCATCAAGTGTGGGAAATGGTTATAGGAGCCCTCGATAAGATGAGGAATCATGTTTGCTTCTTTAAAATAGTAAAATTGTTTGATGTAGTTCTTGGTGTCTTTAGTTAACCTTTCCTAATAAAATATGTTTTTAACCTCTTTATAGTAAATAATTTTCTAAATTTTCCTCATTGATGATATACTAAGTTAAATAATCTTGCTTTCAACTTTGTTTAATCTCATTCTAGAAGGTAGTATATTCATGAGAAGGTAATAGATTAGTAATAACTCAAGTTTGTTTAACATTGACGAAGAATCTGTTGTAGCATTTTCTTTGGTACTTTTATAATGCACCTTAAAGTCATATCTTTGGCAGCTTAGGCAACCATATTAGATGGCAAGAAGTTATTACCCTTTTTTCTAATAGATAAATGGCCTCCCATTTTGATAATGATGCAATTGATAACCTTAATTATAGCTAAGAATTCCTTCTCATAAGTAGATAAACTCATACGTCTAATTGTTAACCCCTTTTTATTATAAAGTGATTATCCTGTTAAAGAATTGCCCTAATTCCTTTTCCCACTGGCATCAACTTTAATTTAGATGTCCTGGCTCTTTTTAGATTTTAAAGTTCTTGTTGTTCCCTTTAGCTTTAGATGTAATTGGCAATGTTTTATTTCTTTAGAAACTATATTAGTGGTTTGGCCATTTTTTTATAGTGTTTGATGAACCTATGGTAGTAATCAATAATTCCTAAAAAATCCCTTAACTCATTTAGTGTTTTTGGTGATGAATAAATCTTGAATGGTTTTCACCTTTTTAGAAACATACTTGTCTTTCTCCTTTTACAAAGGATTGATTTTACTTAAGCATCTTTATTATTCTGTTGATATATTCCAAATATTATTAGAATGAGCTATTGAAAATCAAGATATCATTGAATAATACTATATGGATCACCTTAAAAAAGGTTTGAAGATTTCATTCATTTGGCTTTCAAAGGTTAAAGGAACTTTAGTTCAGGGCACAAGTAAAAAATCATAACAACCTTTATATATCTTGAAAATTATCTTAGGTCCATCTTCTAAATGCATTTTAATTTAGTGGAACCTTGAGTTTATGCCCAACTTAGAGCACCAAAAGCTCTTCATTGAGTGGAATTGGGAACATTTCCTTAATAGGACATTTGTTCAATTCCTAGCTATCTATACACATCATTCATGAATTTTATTTTTTCTTAACTTTGAACGAATGTTGAGGCATATAGATTAATACTACAATGGATGAACTCTTGCTTCATCAATTCTTAGATTTAATTACATCCTTTTGTAAACTAGAATACTTATATGGCGTAACGTTCATTGTCTCCACTCCCTCTTTTAGGTGAATCCTATGACCTCAATTTCTATTAGATGGTATTTGGTTAGGATTCTAAAAATATTAGTAAACTTTATAAGCAATCCATTAATCTTCTTAAAAGTTCTAATTTGATCATCTATCATACTAACCTGTTATATTAAGCACTCAATAGGGTATGTTAATTGAAACATATAAAATTAGCCATTTTTTGAGTGTTTGATCACCTTGTTGAAGCCTTTTCCTAAGATCAAATTTGATCCTTAATGGGTGTGATTAACTAATTTTAACAAGTAGAATTCGTAGTCATCTTTTGAAAATTACATAATACACTAATGAGATCAATAATCCATTGCATTCTAAGAACCATATCACAACCTCCTAATGCTATTACTAGGGCATTGGTAGTGAATTCCATTCCTTTTGTAAACTAAGAGAAAATTGTAAAGAACTAATGGCGGTATAATTTCAACCTTCCTCTTATAGTTATCTAGAAGGGATCTACCTCTCATATGCCACATTTACTCTTTTCATTTTATCACAAACATATCATCAAAATTATAAGTATTCCTATTATTATTCAATATGTGAATTGATTTCTTTTAATGACTTCTAGTAATTTGCTTTTTTTTTTAAATTTGCATTCACCTCTAATTCTCATTATAGTTTACAAAGAAACATTAGGTATAGGTTGTTTTATACCTTCCTCACCTATTGATTTGTCTTCGTCCACCATAAAATCTTCCTTTCCTTCTACCATCTACAAATGAATTTGCCTTTTCTCACACTTATGGCATGGTGTTTTCTTCACACCAAAAATAAAGATCATTAACTCTTTTTCCATCAAACTCCCTATTATTAAAGAACTCCCTATTATTAAAGAATTCGGTGTTTTTTTAGTTTTAATGTATCCTGGTCTATTAAGTTAACTACCTAGAGTCGATAATATTCCATCCAATTAGTTAAGCCACTTTCTATAAATCCAACATTATGGGGTAACCTAATATTCTTTCAATTTATTATGAGATTAAGTTAGTTGCCATTAACACTTCCTACTTTCTATTAAGTAAATATGCTTATTGAAGTGTTATTGATAGGGATGGAAAGAATTGGCCTAGCCTAACTTGAAGTCAATGAATTCAACCCACGTCAACGAAGTGGGTTAATATTAGGTTTTTTTAAAAAAGAAAATGAACTTTAGGTCGAGCTCAGGCTTTAAGGACTAGACTGACCTGAAGGTTGACAGATATATTAGTTAAAAAATATTTTTTTTGCTAAAGTAGCAAAATAATGTCATTATATTAATTAATGGTTAAAAAAACCAAATCTTAAACTAATTTTCTATATTAAATGTTGCAACCCTTAACTCCTATGTATCACCATCTACAATTTATCTGTAACTTGGTTGCTTAATGCTTCTCTCTTGACCAATCACCACTTACCTGCTTAGCATAGCACTAAGTATTATTATAAGATTTTTGAAAGTTTTTCCTTTCTTAGTCTCTCTTATTTTTATATTTAATTAAAAGTTTAAACATCTCTTTGATTTTTAGAGTTTTTTTTCCTTTTTACTACTCCATGTTTTTGCTATATCTTATAAGAACTCTATTATGCATATGTGAATCCTCATTTTCTATAAAATCAATTAATGAAGATACTTGCGAGTTCTTGTCTACTTTATTATTTTCAAAGGGAGTAGTGACTATTATATTATCTCTAATGAAAATATTATCATAAAATAGTAAAATATCCAAATTATTAATCTAGTTAGGCTCTCATTTTATGCCTTCTTCCATAGGCAAAACTACTATTAAAGATTAACAATAAAAGGTTGATGGTTAACTAAAAATTGCTTCAAACATAAAAATATATCTCTTCTATTCGTTAGTTTACAAAACTTACAAGAACTTACATGTATTATTTATGTTCATCAATTAAAAGTTAATAATTCTTATTAGTGAATGTGACCATAAACAAATGATCCTTTAGTAAGTTGCATATTTAGTTATATTAAACTTTCTTGAGTTAATACATGTTAGCTATAATGTCTAATATATGGGAATTATAGTTTCTAAGGAAATATGTAGACTTTACTAGCCTTTTATAGGTCACCCTCTTCCTTTTAGTAGAACATGGAGATGTAATTTGCAAATCTAGTTAGGAAAACTATAACTAGTCTACTTAAATTGTAAATGCCATTATTACACTTTTACTAAATGATCTTATTGGGAGGTGGATTACATGTCATGTCATTATATTTATCATTTTTCTTAACTGGAAGGTGGATTGGTTTCAATTGATGCACTTAGTTTTGATTTGCATTTGGCCTTGCTAACTTAGAAAATATATACATATACTTTATATAAGAAAATAATCAAATTATTTATAGGTTGTACATTGATAATTTCATAGTTTAAATATTTGCACCTTTTCTAGTATATTATATTATAAATTTATTTTAGTGCCTATTAGATTATTTATTATTTTGTGAATGGAATCCTTTTTGAGATATATCACTTGTTAGATGATTATCTTTTATAACTACACTCTTTTGATGAATATACATATAGCATCATGATTGTACAATCTTCAATTCTATTTGTTTTCACTTTTAAGAGCTTATAAAGGATTTAAGGATATACATCATTTTATTTAATAAAGCTTATTATGGAAGAGTAACTTATATCCATCATGACCTATGAAAAGTGAAGCATATGATATTCTTGTAATAATGCTTTTGGCTATTAGTGCAATTTTTACTAACTTTTCTCCCTTTCTCCCTCTTAAATGTATAATTGCTATATGTTATTGAGTTTGCTTTCATATGTTAATAATCGTTACTCCCATGTATAATGGCCTAAATTTCTAGGAGATTATTTATTTGAATTTTGATATTAGAGTTAATGTCGTATTATTTCTTCTTCTAGAACATCGACTTCAATTTTTATACATACTCATGTGAATCATGATGATATAACCAAAAGTAAGTGATATGTGATTAATTGTTAATATATTTAATTATTTATACTTAGTGATTATTGACATGAAAATGCTTAAGATACTCACTTTAATTTATATATGATTTTAGGTACAATTTAGGAACAAAGAAATTGAAGTGAGTCAGAAGCATTACATTTGGGTCATTTTTTAAAAAATTATTTTTGTTTGTCTTCATGTAGGAAGAGAAAAAAGGGAAAAGACAAGAAAAAAGGGAAAAGACAAGAAAAATAGCCAACCTTGGAAGTCAGGACAGTAAATAATGCACAAAATGACAGCGCCAACAGAGTAAAATAGCATGGAATGTTGTCCGCAAAACGCAGACATCCTGTGTAACGCAGACGATGTTTACGTAATGCAAACAGCTGCGTTAAACACAGTGTGTTGAGCATTTTTAAGAAACGCAATGCATGCGTTTTGCATTGAACACATATAAGCCTGCATTTCAGCTCAAAGAGAAGAGAATAAGAGGCATGAAGGGAGGATTTACGTGAGAGGATCATGGACCAACTGATGGGACATAAAATTGTCCCATCAGCTGTAGTAAAGGAGAGGAAGGCAGAACAGTGGAGAAGCTATAGAGAGGAGGGCAATAGTGGCGTGAAGAGAGGGCTACGACACGCCAGCTACGGACGGCTTGATCGCTACGGCTCGGTGAGGCTTGCGTAAGGAAAGGCAGCGTGGAGGATTAATGTGAACAGTAGGTTGGCACTTAACATTAAATTGTCCCGTCAATGAACAGTAAAAGGAGAAGGGTTGTGTTGGAGAGTGGGAAGTGAATAAGAAACATAGGGGTGTTCGTAGAGCGCTACAACATAGGGGCTTAAGCATCCTATGAAGAGTTAGACTTCCTGACACCAGTTCGAAGGTAACATCGATATTGATGACTCGAGTTAAATATTTTTAATTTATTTATTTTTATTTCTCTTATTAGAAATTGATTGTATTCTCCTTGTTAATTAATCTGAGTGTTGTGTATGGATAATCAGATTTTTGTTATTGTTCGATTATTTGTGTATGAATCTATTGGGTATTGTGAGATGATGATTTTAATGCATTCATTGAATCATTAATTACAAACCCTTTGCTATAATTTCGATATAATCTGTAATTGTTATGTTGAAATTCATGCATAACGACTAATGAATTGTAATCATTATGAATAACATGACTTAGGTTAAATGACGCATCGTATGTGGTTGTTGCCTTGATTAATCAATTTTTCTATTTCGTAATACTACTGCCTAATTAAATCTAGAGATCGTATCCTAAGTTATTCGGCGGTTAGGTTTAATTAACGATCGTATCTTGATTAAATAAAACTTAAGGGAAAACTCGAGTTAATTGTTAACCCACGATTAATAGTTGCTAGGAGAGGTTAAAGAACAACAAATTAATGAAATATTCTTAATTAGGGTGCAGGTCGATATTGAACTAAAGAACCGGGGCCTAACTGAATTTCCCACTTTTATCATTTTTTGCATATTTTCTTTAATTTGTTTTTATTACTTAGTTTCAGTTTATTTTCTTCCTTCAAAATCCAAACCCCCTGTTAAACCTAAACACCAGTTAATTTTATTCTATAAACTTTACATACACTTTTTGTAGGATCGACTAAGACACAACACTGCTATAGTAGTAGTTTAGTTATTTTATTTTGACTAGCGTAATGTCGCATGATCAATTTTGGCGTCATTACTGAGGAGTGTGTTGTTTTAGTTTTTCTTTATGATTTAATTGGTATTTTGTATATATTTGTTCATAATTGATTTCTTTCCCATTATTTTGTGATCTTTTCATTTTTTGTTTCGTGTTTGAAAATTTTTTTCGATATGGATGGAAGTAATTTCTTTTATAACTCATATTCTCAATCCTATAACAATGTTTGAATTGATCAACCTAACTTTGGTTATGGATGGAATAATCATTAGAATTACTTCTATGATAGTTTGCAGGATGCACAACAATTCTCTTATAGACCAGAAACTTCCTATCATGACTCCTGTCCATCTCTGAAAGAGTTGAATAATATTTTAAAAGCTAATACTTTGCAAATGCAGCAAAATACTATACAATTCCAAAAGGATGGAGGGAAATTTCCAAGAAACACATGGTCTAGTGCCCAAGATTCAGAGAGTTAACACGATTTAGGTGCATCTTTAGAACAACTTGTTAAGAATATTACTGCTAACAATTTACAATTTCAACAAGATATGCAGATATTACAACAGGAGACCAAAGCAAACCAATAGAGAATGAAACATCAAATGGGTCAGATGGCAATAAGGCTTAATTGGCTATAATCACAAAGCAAAGAGGAGCAACCATATTAACCCGAGGTGTACCCAATGTACGTTTATGCAGAAATATTGCAAAGTGACGAAAAGCTTGAGAATTTTGAGGTTAACCCTCAATGAATTGCTTGTGTCAAAGAAGTGAAGAAGGGGCTAGAAGATGAAAAGGACATCTTTTATCTCGGAGGTAAGTACTAAGTCTATGATTATTATTGAAACTGTTTACCTTTACATAATAGATTGGAGGAGTTAAATGATAAGGAAAAAGGTGAAGAGACGTTTGAAATATTTCTAGAGTGTATGGACTTAGTCGAGATTGAGAATATGAGGATAGGGAAGACGTTGAATGAGGTTGATGATCAACTAAGGCCCTATCCAAAACTACCTCACGTGAAGGAGCCGCATATGACACCTGAAGATCACAATTTTGTCATGTGAGGAGGAAGAAGGAGTCGAGCCAGTAACCCTAAACAAAGGCATTTTTTAAGAGGTAATCCAAGGGAAGTAAATTTCTTTTCCTTTATAGTTTTGCATTACTTTTTATATGCATGTGTGTTTTTGAATTTGTTTGTTTTACTTGTTTTTAAGTTTTCAATCAAAATGAGAGAAAGAACAAAACAAATGAAACAAACATTTTCTTGTTTTCTATTGCTTATGGGCTTATAAAATCATGATTAGAGTGTGGATTGACTAGAGAATTTCATAGCAATTTTAGCATGTATTTTCACTCTTGTGATTGGTCGATAGGCATTATCTTTAGAAGAGTAGTGACGGATGGTAGACAAAGCCGATGAGCTTTTGAGCCTTATTTGACTAACACATCCATATCAGTCTCATACCCTTTGATAATATGTGGCCTTCATGACATTTACATCTCAATTTTTGCATTGAATTTCTATTCCAGACCATATTTTTATCACATGCATTAATATGGATATGATTAGACATTCTTTGTTTTTCATAAACTACATTAGCCAAATAATCTATCCTATTGACATGATTTTTCCCTTAGTAAACCCCTTTGAGCTTTAGTCTTTCTTCTTGTATAAACCACATTTTATGCTTTCTTTTTGTATAAACAATATTTTATGCTTTAAAACTTAACCAAATGTCCTACCCAAGCTATAAAACTAGTGACATTTGTGATTTGGTGAGTTTATGGATGTACAAAAGTATAAGTGTGGGGGGTGTTCATATGTGTGGGTTGGTTGATGTTAGGATATTTTGTTATGTCTTATCATTGAATTTTCCATATTGATGTAGTTTATTTAAACCTTTGTAAGGAGAAACAAAGAAAGAAAAGGGAAAAGCAACAAAAAGAAAAAGAAAGAAAGAAGAGAAAATAAGAAAGGAAAAGAAAAGAAAATGAAAAAAAAAGAAAAAAGAAAAGAAAATGAAATGAAAAAGAAAAAAATGAAAAAATTGTTTAAATAAATGTATCAAGGAGGAATTGCATATGTGTTGAAAAGTTGCTTATGGTTTACACGTTTTCCTAGAGTTGTAATGAATGTGTCATTTGAGTATATTAAATATGAGGTAGACGTTGGCTTGGAAGGTTCATTATTGTGATTTCAATGTATTGTTGGCATAAATTATATGGGTGATTCCTTTATATTGATATATGATTCATGTGGTTTGTATATAAGAGATGAATATGGTTGTGAACTATAAATGTTGCATTTGTCATAGCTGACGATACCCAGTTTTTCATGAGTGTTGTTTTGTTTCACTCACTTTGATGGCTTGCATGCTACTTGATCTAAAAAAATTTTACCTTACCTTTGCCCACATTACAACCTTGAAAAGTCCTTTGATTCATGATTTTGTATGTAGATTTTAGAGGTGGAGAAATGAAATGATATGCAAAGTTGTGGATTGTCATGATCATGAATGGTGTTAAATGTACCCATGAATATATTGTAGTTAGACACATTTTCTAAGTCTACCATTAGATTGCTCAGTTTTTAAAGATAATGAATGTTGATTGATCATTATTAAAGGCTTGCAATGTTGACATCTTACTATGATTTTTGAAATTCATTCATCTTTAGTTATGATTATATAGTCTTGAAAAAATATAGAAATTGACTCAATATTTTGGGTCAACGAGCTTAATTTTGATGTTTTTCCCGAGGATGGATAAAAGCTAGGTATGGGGGAAATTTATATGTGTTTAATTGTTAGTATATTTAATCATTTAGACTTAGCGATTATTGACATGAAAATGCTTAAAATACTCACTTTAATTTATATATGATTTTAAGTATAATTTGGGAGAAAAGAAATTAAAGTGAGTCGAAAGCATTACATTTGAGTCATTTTTTGAAGATTTATTTTTGCTTGTCTTTATAAAGGAAGAGAAAAAAAGGAAAAGACGAGAAAAGTGGCCAAGCTTGGAAGCCAACAACACAAAACGACAGCAGATAATGAACAAAACGATAGCACTAATAGAGTAAAATAGTAAGGAATGTTGTTTGTAAAATGTAGATGTAGACGATGTCTGTGTAACGCAGACAATTATTGTGTTTAACGCAGATGACTGCATTAAACGTAGCGTGTTGAGTATTTTTAAGAAACGCAATGCATGCATTTTGTGTTGAACGTATAGAAGCCTGCATTTTAGTGCAAAGAGAAGATAATAAGAGGCGTCAATGGAGGATTTATGTGGGAGGATCATGGACCAGCTGATGGGACATAAAATTATCCCATCAGCTACAGAAAGGAGAGGAAAGCAGAACAGTGGAGAAGCTATAGAGAGGAGGGCAACAGTGGCGTGAAGAGAGGGTTGCGGCACACTAGTTACGAACGGCTTGGTGGCTGCAGCTCGGTTGGGCTTGCATGAGAAGAGGTAGATGCGGAGGATTAAAGTGAACAATAGGGTGGGACTCAACATTAAATTGTCCCGTCAATGAACAGTAAAAGGAGAAAGGCTGTGTTAGAGAGTGGGCAGTGAACGAGAAATAAAGGGGTATTTGGTTAGGGCTAAAACATGGGGGCTGAAGCATGTTTTTGAGAAAGACCTATGAAAGAGCCAATTCGGAGACGACATCGACGACCTGAATTAAGTATTTTTATTATTTTATTATTTCTTTCTCTCATTAAAAATTGGTTGTGTTATCTTATTTTAATTGATTTGTGTATTGTGTATGGATAATCAAATTTTCATTATTGTTCGTTTATTTGTGTGTGAACCAATTGGATATTGTGAGATGATGATTTTAATGCATTCTTTGAATCATTAATTACAAACCCATTGCTAGAAATTCGATATAATCCATAATTGTTGTGTTGAAATTCATGCGTACTGACTAATGAATCGTAATCATTAGGGATAAAATGACCTAGATTAAATGATACATTGTATGTGGTTGTTGCCTTGATTAATCTATCTTCCTAATTCGTAATGCTACTGCCTAATTAAATTTAGAGATCGTATTCTAGGTTATTCGACCGTTAGGTTTAATTAACGATCGTATTTTGATTAAATAAAACCTAAGGAAAAACTCGGGTTAATTGTTAACCCACGATTAATAGTTGCTAGGAGAGATTAAAGAACAACAAATTATTGAAATATGCTTAATTAGGGTGTAGGTCGTGATTGAACCAAAGAACCGAGTCCCAATCGAAGTCCCCAGTTTTATCATTTTTTCCATGTTTTCTTTAATTTGTTTTATTAGTTAGTTTCATTTTATTTTCTTCTTTCAAAATCCAAACCCCATATTAAACCTAAACACCAGTTAATTTCATTTCATAAACTTGACACACACTCTCTGTGGATCGACCTAGACTCACCACTACTATAATAGTAGTCTAGTTATTTTATTTTGACTAGCGTAATGATGTACAATCAGTAAGCTAACTGTAAAATGAAATTTTTAATCTTATGTTTGCTAAGCACAAGGTCAAATACTTCACAAATATAAATTTTAAGCTTTTAAGCTTGGCCTAGACTAACTAGGCCTTTTGACCATCAAAGGCTAATTAAGCTTCAGGTTATCTGGGTTGCTTGAAGCTTAATCAAACTCGAGCTCAACTAAATAGCCTAGATATAATCAGGCTTAAGATCAATTCCAAGCTATGAAAACTTTGCTGGGTTTAGGCTATCAAGAGCATGGGCTTGACGTGATCCATTACCATGCTTAGTTATTGGGTTTAACAATTTTACCATCAGCTTTAACTTTAGTTTTAGACCTTTAAGAAAGAATCCAACCAAGGATTTTTGAGGCAATGATAAATAATTTGAATATCAATCAAACTTTACATAGCAATATTAAACCCCATTTGTTTGAGCTCTTTTAAGTCAATTACCAAATCCATAAAGATCTCGTCATCAACCTATTGAATAAGAGTTGTTGAAAATAACCCATCATGACCATCCAAATAATAAGACTGTTAAAAATTATTTTAACTAACCATTTGGTGCATGAATTTTTATATAATTCAATTATTTCATTATATAACGTTTTGATTAAACATAAAATATATAGTTAATATCTATTCTATTTAAGTTTAATCATATTAGTTCTCTATCATTAGCACTGATTATTTTAATGGTATTTGAAAATATCTTCAAATTGGCATTCTTGCTTGGCCAAAAATTTATCAAAATCGATACTAATTGAGAATAACAAAGCATTCTCTCTAATTAATTTAGGGTGACAAATGTTAGAACTACCTTTATATAGTTCACGCCATATCCAATGACTACTAAGTGAGTTATTGATTATGATATGTCATAAGTGGTATCAAAACATAGCAATCTCTATATGAGATATTTTAATAAGTCAATACTCACTTATATAATCAACAAAATTATCATCTTTATAGTCACATTAGTAATGTTTCATATGGAATGCTCATATCAGATTAGTTTAGTAAACTTATTCTCTAATAAGTACCTACATATTTGTTTAAAGTATAGCCATAATTTAATCTATAGACTGACTATTTCTGTCACAAGGAATAAAGATTACATATGCTAGTCCTTCTACCTTATTAATGTCTAGTCTTAATATAGTTAACACTAATACAATATTAATCTTATAATTATGATCTCATCATAATTTTATTTATAAAGTATATTTATCCTATAGACTTTAGAAAAAGTGTAAATCATCAAATAATGTTTTGTGAAAGCTCTAAGTTATTCCTTGTCATTATCTCTAGTACCATTTACACCTTAACATTAATAAAATGGTAATATTTCACCTTAGATTCTAAATCCATGTACTTTCATTTAGTTATTTATTATTATACAATTGATGTAATATCTTATTTGGATAATTTATGTTGACTGGAAGTTGAAATGGATTGTCTAAATTTAAAAATGAGAAAATATAATTTTATTTATTTAATAGTAAATTGATATTTTTAATTAACTAAAAATAAAATTGATCTTAAAATAGGCCATTCTCTTAAGAGGAGTGTCTTGTGTGTTGATGATGGGCAGGTGGAGTTATTAGAGATGGCAAGAAAAAATAGGATGAAACCAAAGTCTTTGGTGGTCAATCTTATATGAAAATAACAATAAATCATGTTTTAATATCTCCAGTGTATTGGCTTCCTTTGTCTCACCTTTGTCTCACTCTTATAACATTTACACTTAAATCAATCTAGTACAAGCAAAAATAGGACGAAACCAAAGTCTTTGGAAGTCAACCTTTTATGTAAATAACAATAAATCATAGTTTTAATATCTCCAATATATTAGCTTCCTTTGTCTCACTCTTCTAACCTTTACACTTAAATCAGTCCAGTACTTTATTAGGGTTGCCTAAAGTAGACTCATACTTAGATGTAACTTCACATGGGCACTTTTATCTTTTTAGGTTCTCCTGTGCTTAGTATTTTTATTAGTAGTAACAAATTTTAAACTTTTCTTCTCCTAAAACCTCTAAAACCTTCCTTCCTTATATCATGTTTATAATTGAGGCTCCGTAACCTAGAATCTTTTTACTTTTTTGCCCATATCTAGTAAGCATGCCTCAACTCCCACCTCTACAGATCCTTCTTCATCATCTGGTTCTTAGGTGAGTGAAATTTAACTCTCAATTGTGTTGGAAAATAATACTGATAGAAAGTCTAGATTTATCCTTACAATGTGTGTAACGTCGAACTCTTTGAGCCTTTTTATGTTGGTCTGTACTTGGAGATGCTACTGTATATTGATATATACATGGTCGTCTATGAGTTCAAAGTTGTATTTAAGTCCTTTGGATTTATATGTAATGATTTATAATGCTATATGCCCTTACATAAACTTAGAGTTCTTCAGTATGCAAAATCTTAGAGATTTCCAAAATATAAGCTTCTAAATGTGTAAAACTGAGTCCATTGGATGGATATGACCATGTGGTTAATTTAAATATTTTCTAATGCTTTACAAGTGATTAGAAAAGATTTATAGACTTATCAAATACTTAGAAAGCTTAACTGAAAAAGTTGATGTACACAAGGGCTTAATTGCAAATTGTTAAAAGTCAAATGACTTAAACATAATTTTTCAATTTTTGGAGGGCCAATATATAATTTTATAAATTTAAGGGCCTTATTTATTATTTACAAAAGTTCAAGGACCAAAATAAAAATAAAATTTTTGGAGATTTCTAAACTTTGGGCTTAATTGCAAATTTAGGAAAGTTTAGAGGGTATAATGGTAATTTCATACAACCTAAGGGAAAAATGGTAAGTTCACCATGTTTGGTCAAAGTAGAGTCAAATTATAGACCCTTCTTCATGGTGTGGCTGTACAACCCATTATTTGGACATTAAAACACTTAGTTTTAATTAAAAGCAAAAAAAGAAAGGAGAAGAGAGGAGAGAAAGGAGGAAGTTTCAGCCATCACCACATTTCACCTTTCTTTTTGATTCTTCAACCTCAATCAAGGTGTTCGAAGCTAATTTGGGGTCAAGGAACTCAAATCTATCATTATATTTGAGACAATCTCAAAGGATTTGAAGATATCACCAAAGGAAGGTTTAGGTAAATTTTGTCTCATCTCTCTCTACATTATGATTTTGAGTTTGGTGTTAAGATATGTTGTTCTCCATGCTTGAATATGTATGAAAGGTGGTTTAGATGAATGAAATGTGTCATGGAGAGGTTTCTTTAAGTCAAAACTGAAATTGTTCCCTTTAAGTGAAAGTTTGTGAATTGTTAAATATCTTTTGAAATTGATGGTCTAAATGAATTCTATGGCGTTAATGATGTGAATTGATGATGAACAATGAAGAAGATGTGTGTTGGTTAATTTTAGGTCGAAATGATGGAGAAGAGGTGTATTAATGTAATGAGTTGTACAATTGATAAAATGTAGTTTAAATAAAGAAAATTGGTTTGGATGGAGTAGTGGAATGTGCCATTGATTGGAAGTATTTGCTATATGACATGATAGGAGCATGAATTATTATGGTAAAGTCTTGAAAATGTGACTTAAAAATCATGCACATTAGCTGTTTGATAAAATGCCTAATTGAATTTGACTTAGGATTTAAGACTTTATAATGGTATGCATCGGAAAACATTTTTATGTCAACTTAGAGTGAACTTGAATTGTTGCTTAGATTGACGAGTAATGGCTTAATGTGCTTGGATAAAAATGAGCTTAATTTTGTTTGAAAATGAGTATGTATGGAATTAAAGGCATTAAATGCCTTAGAAAATGCAAAAGAAAAACTAATGTGACTAGTAAGGAAGTAAACCTATAAGAAGTTTAATGTTCAAATTCTATAGCTTATAAGGAGTAATATTGTGTTTTGTACACCTATGTGAGGGTGTATAAATAGGAAATTTATGTTTAGGTAGTAATTTCATTGTATATCCTTTTTATGTATAA
>JANSVA010000002.1:17293262-17305589 GCA_025504915.1 Erythroxylum reticulatum | reverse complement strand
TAAGGTTTGTAACTTATGTTTTCTTGATTAATAAGATAAGTGACTACGCCGTGAGGGTTAAAAGAACAAAAGTAGAGGACTTGACTCTCATTATCATAATCTCTATTATGATGGAAAGTGTACAAATTTAATCAAGGACTTATCATATTAGGATAAAAAAGATAAACAAAATATGATAGTATAATCATTTTCCACATTATTAAACAAAGTTAATAGTTACAAAGCATATGTGTTCAATTAATTACATAACGATTGAGTTATGGGCATAATTCCAATAAAAAGTTATTCATTTTGTTGGGGAATTTGAAAGAAGTAGAAAATGTAAGATCCAACGTCGATGTTCCCAACAATGAAGCCTGAGTTTATGTAATAATAGCAACTCAAGTGTCGATATTGTGACTCGATAAACACCAAAATTTGTTAATACACCTACAATCTCTCTCAACCTCAACATTTTTTCAAGAATTGTTGTACATAATAGACCAAAGGTGGAGCATTAAGGAACATTATGGTCGATGGATACAATTGGAAGAACTCCAAACGTTCTTCATCTCTAGCAGCTCCACTGGCCCATCGTCTGACACAAAAAACCAAACTCCGTCCTACGAGGATGACTTATGTTTCAGGGTTAAATTTATTTTTAATAACTAAAATAATTAAAAATTAGAAATATATTTTTAATAGATTTTAAATTTCAAAATTCCATTACATTGTCCAATTAGCATCAAATTGAAATAAATTATTCATGTGATATACCACATCAACTGATTTGATCGTCTAATAATTAATAACTAATATAAACTTAACCGAAATAGACTTTAGGTTGTAAATAATACTATTTTATAAATGTTAAAGTTCAAAGGATTATCACAGACTAATTTAAACTTTTTGTGAAATCTTATAATGTGATTTGCACCTTTTGCTCATAAAATTTATTTTAGACATTAGTAAGTTAAAAAACATGCATAAGATAAAGAAAGTGTTTAAATATTTATATAAAAAATATACAATTGATATGTTCTAAGTATATTATATTTTTGTCATGATTTTTATAGCATTTTGCTTGTATTTTGATGTTTTTATAGGATTTATTACCTAAAATAACATATTTTGTCTTAAGTCTTATTTTAGCTTCTAAAAGGAAAAGGAATGAATTTGGAGAAGACATAAGGAGTTAAAGATTTAAAAATGGGATAATGCTTTCTTTTATCTTTTGTTCTTTCTTTTTATTATAGTTTTTCTCTATCTTATCATGAATTAAATGTGATATAGATCTAGGTGGAATGAACACTAGAACTTGATGTTTTGAATTGATACTTTGGTCTAACAAAATATTCTAATTTTCTTGAGAATTATTCATAATGACATTATATTGAATTCTAATTTACCAACATTTTCTTTTGTCTTTTATTCTTTCTTGTTATTGTGGCTTTTCTTTTCTTTTTGTATCATGAACTAATTGAGATATAAATCTAGGTGGGATAAGCCTTAGAACTTGATATTTTGATTTAATGATAGATTCTACGTGCTTTTGAGAATTATTTATGGTTATATTATATTGAATTACAATTCGTCAACATTTGAATTCAATTTTAGGTTTTTTTACATTGAGATCAAGAGATGATATGTATGATTAAGTGACAACATGAGTAAAGAAGTTTGAATGGATTCCAAAATTTAGAACTATATGACCCTTTTCAGTTATGATGAGAACTATCGTGGGAATTCACAAAGTGAGTTATTGTATTCTTAGGTTATTTTGATTAAAAACAAATTTTAGTTAAATTAATTTAAAATAAGGATTGTATTGCGTGAAGGACTTGAATTAATTATTAAGTGAAGATAAATTCAAAGATTAGGAAAGGTTTCAAGGAATTCTTACATGGATCTTATTTATTCATTGTTTGTTTTAATCTTGTTTATTACTTTAATTTAGTGATTTAGATTACTTTTATTTGTTTTCTTCAAATTAATCATTTATTTTATTAGATCAGATAATAAGAAGATAACCATTAATAGTAATTATAATCCTTGTTACATCAATAGTCGACTCACTTAGCTATACTATAAGAAATGATAGGTAAATTTGCTTATGTGATTTATTTGGTATTGTTTTTGTGTCATTTTTATCACATTAAGTTTTCTACGTCAATTTCAAGGAACCGTAATACTAAAAAAATCATTGTCATTAATATAATCATCTTTTTGTTTATTATTTTATTCTTAAATAATCATTCTTGATCTTAAAATTGTGGTTGTATTGCAGGTCTAGGTTCTTTAATATATGACCAAAAGTAATCCTGGAGTAACACATGAACTAGATCCAGAGTTCGAATAGACATTACTTTAAAATGTAAGAGAAAGAAACCTAAGAGTCTGAATACAACTACCAATCACATTAGTAGGACAAGGAAATTGCATAATAGGGGATTATATTAGACCATCACTACTTGGGACTGATTATATCGTAGCAAGGCTAAAAGTTAAGGCAAACAACTTTAAAATTAAGTCAAACATAATCCAAATGATCCAGTTGCTGATACAATTTGATAGGTTGCTCAATAAGTATTCCAATGCATATATAACCAATTTTTTTGGAAATTTGTGATATATTTCAAGCCATATGGAGTTTTAAAAGATTTCATCCAATAGAGATTATCCCTTTTCATATTGAGACATTGAGCTAACTTATAGTGGTATTCACTAACTTAAGAATCCATCATCATATAGAATGGGTTGGTTGAGAAATTCTTGGCTAAATAATTTCCTCTGGTACATACAACAAATATCATAAATGATTTTTTCTCCTTTTAATAGTTAGAGGGCAAAAACCTTGTATGACACTTGTAAAAGATAGAAAGATTTCTTTAAGAAGTGCCTATATTATGAACTTGACTTAGGTATACAAATACAAACATTCTATAGTGGGTTAAACTACCTAACTAAGCAGCTAATACGAGCATTTTCATGGAAAACCACTTTTTTAAAGACCAAAATACTATCTTTAAGATCGTAAGGAATAATTATCAGTGAGAAAATTCAAAACCAAAGTCAAAAATAGGTGGCATCAACACTGTTGACATGGTATCAACATTAGAGAAAATTTTGGATGCATTGAGCAAGAAAATTGAGAAAATTAATGTTGCAAATTAATCAATGGAAGTAGTAAGTTATGATATTTTTAGTATGGAGCATCCTAATCAGTAGTTTCAAACAATATATACTCATGGATGTTAAGTTGAGCAGGTTAATTTGAATGGGAGCCAGTCTCAAAGTAACCCTTATAACAACATTTATAATTTGGTATAGAGGAATCAACTAAATTTCTTATAGATCAACCAAAGACCACAAAGATCAATGCCTCGTCCTAGATTTCCAAAATAACAACAAAAAAGGAAGTTAGACCTTGAGGATCTTATGGATAAGTTCGTTACTACATTTGAGGCTTATGCACAAAATCAAGATATCTCTATTTACAACCTAGAAGTGTAGATTAGACAATTGAAGGAGAATTTAAGATAAACGTGAAGATAGGAATTGGTCTGGTGATTGTGGGAGAAGTTTGGATAAATTTGGTTTCTATCGGGTGAATTGAGAACTGGGTGTTTGAAAGGTGATTTACAGGTTATAGAATGGGAATTTGGTTTTCACAAATGAAGTAGTTTTGTAGAACTTTTTTTTAACTACAAATTCATCTTAAGAATCGTTTCAATCAGGTGAATAGTTGAAAAGTTATGGAACATTTTCTAGGAATATATTTGACTAGGTGATGAATGAAGATGGTCAAGAAAATTGGTGTTTTTGGTTAGGCTAGAATTCGATCTAGGTAAAATGGTTAACATATGAATTGTATGTTTGGAGTTGTAGAACAAACTTGTTTTTGAAAGTTTTTCTTTTTGGAGAGCAAGAGAAAAGATAAATGGGATTTAGTGACTGGAATTTGGATTGGATGATATAATGAGAACAGTTGAAAAAAAAGGGTGTTTCTGATCAGGATGGATTTGAACTGGGTAAAATTGCTAACTGAAGATTTGTAGGTTAGGATGTGAAGAACAGAATTGGTTTTGGAAGTATTCCAATTCGATGAATAGATGAAAAGATAAATAGGAAATCATGACTGTAACTTGAAAAGAATCTGGAAAATGCACAACACAAGAACAATTGAATGTTTTCAGCAAACACACAAGCCCATATTATTTTTGGAGAAACAATCAAACCCTTGACATATGATCGGCCAATTTTGAGAGAGAAATCTCACAAATTTTCATAACCTTTTTCTGTAACGTCCTGTTACCCATGTTAAGGCTAAAATAGTAAGTATGAAAGATTACTGATATATTAGAAAACACATTTCATGCTCATGTATTATATGATATACACATACACGTGAATATTGAACTTTTGCACATGAAAATAATTGTACATGCATTCATTGATAATTTCGAGTATAATTGAATTGTGATGTGATACTATTGACAATTTGTGAATTTGTTGTATTAAAAATTTAATTGGTGAGTGTATTTGTTAATTTTGAATTTTGGTGAATTTTAGGAATAATTTTCAAAATTGTTGATTATTATTGGACTAGGAAAAATGCAAATTGGCAAGTAAATTGGTGAATGAAAATAAAAATAAGAATAAGTGATGATGACAAAATTTGGGAGTCGACTTCAGAATTTCTGAGATAATGATTTTGGAAAATTCAGAGATAAATTGGAGAAAAATATGGAGAAGATTGAACTAGTTAATTAATAAGTAGTCTAAAGCCACAGAAGTTACAAAGTGACAAGTGTCACTAACTTAGTTAAGTTACACTTTATGATTTTATTAGAAAGACTAAGTTATGTTCTTTTGAAGTTGAAAGACTAAGTATAGTCGTGTGTCCTAGTTACCTTTTTCGTAGCTATCTTCTTTAAGTTTCTTTCTTATTCATAAAGTCTTTTTAATCAAACATCCATCAAAGTTAAACTTTACTTTCCCTTATCTTCAACCCCTCTCACTTTGTTATATACTTCTTTTGCCTCAAGAAAACCTAAACCTATCAACCTTTATAATGGTGTACGCGAGTTGCATGAAAATTACGGCTTGTTGATATTTAAAGATTTTAGAGTTTGAACAAGTAAGTATCATGTTAATCTTTATGAGAAGTATGAATATGAGATAAATTTGATGAATTATTTGACATTACATAAGCATGAAAATAATGACCAACTTTATGAACACTGTACAAATAAGATGAAAATTTTGGATATAATGTTATTTCATATTTGATGATTATTGTGTGATCAGATAGCATAGAAATGATTTTTGAGCTAGAAAGAACCATAAAAATATGCATAAGAAGAGTACAGAATTTGGAAAGTTGATAAAGAAATATATGCTCTATTTTTCTTTTCACCATGTATATATGTATACATACATGAATATCTTTGGCGGTTGGAGACATGAATCGAAAACGAGTATAGGGTTAAGATGAAAGGTGAGTTAGTGATATATAAATGAGTTAAGATGAAATGGAAGAGTTGATGGAATTGAATGAGTGTAGCAGAAAATGTGAAATGCAGAACATGAAGAAGATGCATGATTGATATTTAGTTTTTGATGATTTTGAAGATTTGGAGTAAATTTGTATATTTAGTTTTACTATGAATATGTTGTGAATGAGTTGAAGGGAAGTGGAGTAGAAAGAGTAGAAATTAATTTGAAGTGTTGAATTTAATGAAAGAAGAGAAAAAGATGAACAAATGCAGAAAAATGAAGACATATGTAGAGAATTTAAGAGAAGATAAGTTAGAGAAGTTAGTTTAGAATAGAAGAAAGGAAAGAAAAAAGGGGTAAAAATGTGATCTGAAACTTCCATGATTAAACTATATTGATCGAGGAAGATTTTGAAAAAATTGTCTTCATGAAAGTTATAGATCTTTCTTTTAGCTTTTTAATGATATTAATTCTGAAATTTTTGGAGTTATGGATTGAAAGTTATAGGGGTTTGATGTGAGGGTGTACAACTAGGAACTCACAATCATGCTTAAGCATGATTGCAACCCTGCTATTGTTCACTGAATGTCACGATCGCGCTTCGTAAGTCAATAGCCAAACTCACAATCATGCATAACTTCTATGGTTGGAGGCTGATGAAACATCCTTCAATATTTTGACTATATCTCCTTCTTCCGACCTCTAAATGACATGAGACTTGAACCATTGGACTCATAGCATACTAATCTACATCTCCACCAAAAATCTTATCCATTTGAAATCATTTGAGAGAGATCGAGTGAAAAATTTGGGATCGGTCTAATGGAGTGTGCACTGCAGTGAGTTTTTGTTGCACACCTGTGACTCATTTTTATTGGTATGCATGGGCGTAAGTTTTTCTTTCACACCCATGACTCTTGCACAACCGTGAGTTTATGTTGCATAGCTATGACTTAATTAATTTAGTGGGGTTATTGATTTTACGTTAAAAATTTTGACTATGTTGGAACATGATAACTAGGAAGATTTCATTGAGCAGGTTTCAGTATTTTAGGAATAAGTCATCAAAATGATGTGATTTGTGATTTGTGATTTGGAGTAAACTACAGTTATAGGGATACAAATTATATGAAGAATTCAAATTTTGATTCAGTTTCTAAAACTTTCAATTCTAGATGGAAGTTGAGTATAGTGTACTATTTTAATATAAGAATAGTCAAAAAATGTTGAGGTATAACTTTCAGATTACCAAATCAAATTGAAAGATCTTGGTGTAATTAGAAACTTAAGAGATAGGAGAACATTTTTCTAAAAGAGAGAATTGCCAAATTACCTCATTTTCATTGTCTAAATCATCAAGAACAGTAGACCTAAAAGTCAGTTTTTGGAAAAATCTAAAATTGTTTCAATGTGATATGAATTGTGATTTTAATGGTTTTATTGAGATATAAACCTAAGTACAAATTATACATAGGTGAGTTTTGATATATGATTGATTATGTGATGAGGATAATGAAAAAAATATCCGGGATTGTCATGAACATGCATTGTGTTAAGTCAAGAAGACTTCATTTCTTCTATTGATTTTGATGAAAGACAAATAATAATAATAATAATAATAATAGAAGTGTGTGAACTATCTTGATGTATTTGTTAAATGTGCACATAAATGTAAGTGACACGAATCATCAAATCAAGTCGATACTTAAGTAAAAGCTGAATAAGATAAAGCATCTAAGATGGATCAAACAAAGTGATTAAGTCTAAAACACCAGGCGAAGTATATGAATCTAAGAAAGACGATGGAATTGAAGAATGTACTAGAACATCAGTTAGTTAGAGTTGGATATATAAATCAACTAATAACAGACTTTAGAACACTCTACAAGTAGATTTCTCAAAGAAGACCGTTGGAGATTTAGGTTATAAATATTAGTTATAGTCGTAAACTTAAAAAAAACGGGGAGAATTCTAAATGTACAAAACATACTTAGAAAAATTATGTGCTCATGTGCTCATGCTGTGAAAAATATTCTGAGAGAAAAGAAAGAAAGAAAGAGAGAAAATATATCTATAATGTGAAGCTCAAACAATATCTTTTCTAGTGAAAGAAAGGCTAAAGCTTCAAGAGGCTAAGGATGCAGATAAAGAATACTTTGTGAAAGAGACCTGAAGAGGGTCTTTAAGTGTAGAAATAATACTTGTGAGAAATACAGATAATGATTAAAGTTATTATTTGTTATAGGTCATTCGTCCTAGGTGATCAATTGGGGGAACCAGTTGACTTAGGGTTGGTAGGAGCAGTAAGAAGTCCTCTTTACCTCTACTAGAGGAGATGCCTCTAAGAGTTTCCGAGAAAAGGGGGAGGAGGTATGATAGGCTGCAGAAGGAGGGGGATGTGGATTTCTATGGTAGCACAGACCCTGTTGAGGTCGAAGGATGGTTAGAAAGGACTAAGAGCATTTTTGATCAAATGGACTACGAGCTGGATGAGAGATTCGACTATGTAGTGTCCTTACTATAGGGCCTAGCTTATCAGTGGTGGAAGATTATCCCAGGCAGTATCGCCAGGCGTTGCCACTTAAAGTAGGAAGACTTTCTAAGGGTCTTTAAAGAAAACTACATGCCCAAGATCTATTTAGACCAGAAGATGAAGGAGTTCCTAGATTTGATGCAAGGTAGAATGTCAGTGGCAGAGTATAAGATTAGGTTCAATGAGCTGATGGGGTATGTTACTTCTTTGATCCCTACCAAAGAAGACAAGTGTATGAGGTTTAAGGATGGACTCAATATGGAGATTATAATAAGGTTGGCAATTTCAAACTTTAATAGTTTCACTGAGCTAAGGGCTGCTTCGATAAGAATTGAGCATCTATTGAGAGAGGGGCAAATAGAGTCCGGGCAAGGATCTATAATGATGAGGTCTAGTGAGAGTTAGAGTGGGTTTGGCAGAAGATTCAGTAAACGCCAGAATAGAGCTTTGAGACCACCAGCTAGATCAAGGTAGTCAGGATTTAGACAGAGGGGTGGATTTATACAATTAGGCAATGGAAGAGGTATAGTGCAGAGTCAGATACCCCCATGTGAGCATTGTGGGAAAAGGTATGGTGGTGAGTGTTGGAGACTGTCTAGAGCTTGCCTTAGGTGCGACTCTTTTGACCACCAGATTAGAGATTGTCCTACTACTTTGGGAGCTCAGTCTGGTATGAGTGGGAGATCTGAGAGTGATGCTATAGTCCAGCAAAGCCAAGGTATTGGATCTGGACAAAGAAGCTATGGCAAAGGCAGAGTGAGCTCTGAGAGTCTTTCTGTTAGGACTGAGATGCGGAGTAGCTGACCCTAGTCCTTAGCTAGAGTCTATGCCATGACCAGGCAGGAGGCTTAGGACTCTTCGGATGTCATTGTAGGTGTGTGATTTATTTATGCTCATGAAGCATTTGCATTACTAGATCTAAGATCTACGTATTCATTCATCAAATTACATCTGGCATTTAGGCTGCATTGTGATAGGGAGTAGTTGAAATATGGATTAGAGGTGAGTATGCCAATAGGTAGTACTATAGTGATAGGAGAAGTCTGCAAAAGATGCTTGATTTAGATTGATCAAGCAGTATTGGAGACAAACCTTATTATACTACAGATGAGAGAGATGGATATTATCTTAGGCATGGGTTGGCTCACTACTCATAGGGTTGTCATGAATTGCTATACCAAGGAGGTAGTACTAGAATCTCTTAGTCAGCCGAGGGCAGTATTAAGGGGAATTAGTCAAGCAATGCCAGCTAGGATGATATCCTTCATAAGTGCATTGAGGTTGATGTAGGGTGGATGTAAGGCCTATCTAGCCTACATCATTTATACTCGAACTAAGCTGAATGTGCAAGACATTCCCGTAGTTAGGGAATTCTGGATGTGTTTCCCGCCGAGCTACCTGGTTTACCTTCAAATCGGGAAATGAAGTTCACAATTGATCTAGTTCCAAATGCTACTCCTATATCTATTCCCTTATATAGGATGGCACCTATAGAACTAAAGGAGTTGAAGGCTCAATTGCAGGGGTTATTAGAAAAGGGGTTCATCAGACCCAGTGTTTCGCCTTAGGGAGCTCTAGTTTTGTTTGTAAAGAAGAAAGATGGAACTTTGAGGTTATGCATCGACTATAGGCAGCTGAATTGGGTGATAGTGAAGAACAAGTACTCGTTACCTAGAATTGGTGATTTGCTTGATCAGTTGCAAAGAGCTCAAGTATTCATTAAGATGGATTTGAGATCGGGGTACTATCAACTAAAGATAGCAGAGGCTAATGTGCCTAAAAGTTCGTTTAGGAGCAGGTATAGGCACTTCAAGTTTTTAGTTATGCCGATTGGGTTAACTAATGTCCCGACGACATTTATGGCCTTAATGAATAAGGTGTTTCAGCCTACCTAGATGGATTCATGATTGTATTCATTGATGACATTTTAGTGTATTCCAAGAGCAGAGAAAAGGATGCTGAAAATTTGAGAGTCGTTTTATATATTATGAGGGAAAAGTAGTTGTATTTAAAATTAAGTAAATTTAAAATTTGGCTGGATCAAGTAGTGTTTCTTGGACATATAGTGACTGGACAAGGCATACAAATAGATCTAAAGAAGATAGAGGCAGTGATGAATTAAGAAGCTCTGAGGAATGTGTCAGAAATTTGAAGCTTTTTAGGATTGGTCGGATATTATCGGAGGTTTATAAAGGGGTTTTCTCTAATCTCAACCCCTCTGAAAAAACTTGTAAGGAAGAATGTAGTGTTCAAATAGAATGAGGAATGTCAGAAGAGCTTTGATGAGTTGAAGCATCGGTTGAATATGGCACCAATGTTGATTATTGTATTGGGACCGAAGGATATGTGGTATATAGTGATGCTTCACATCAAAGATTGGGATCTGTATTGATGCAGTATGGGAAAATGATCGCCTATGCATCAAGACAATTTAAAGTCTTATGAGATTAATTATCCGGTATATAATTTAGAGCTATCTATAGTTGTCTTTGCTCTAAAGATATGGAGACACTACTTATATAGAGAGACCTTCCAAATTTATATAGATCATAAAAGTTTGAGGTATCTGCTGAGTCAGAAGTAGTTGAACTTGAGACAGTGGAGATGGATTGAGTTATTGAAGGATTATGACTGCACGATTGAGTACCACCTGAGGAAAGCTAATGTGGTAGCTGATGCTTTGAGCAGAAAGTCTAATACTAGTACAGCTCAGATTCAGTTATCGAGATTACCCAACCTGATTCATTTGAGAGCTCTGAATGTGGAGTTGAATTTAGAGCAAGATAAGGCACTGATTGCTACTTTGAAGCTAAGACCGATGCTACATGATATAATTATAAAAGTCTAGGGGAAAGATCCTAATATGGTAAAGCTTATGGAGAAACTGAAGATGAATCTAATTTCTGAGTTTGAGTTACGGGATGAGACATTGTGGTTGAAGCAGAGGCTATGTGTTCCTAATGTGGATGATCTGAGGAAGGAAATTCTAGAGAAAGCTCATATGGCTACCTATGCTATGCATCCTGGTACCATCCAGATATATAACACGCTAAAGTAGCATTTCTTATGGCATGGAATAAAGAAGCAAGTGGTGGAGTATGTATCTAAGTGTATAACATGCTAGCAAGTTAAGGCTGAGCATAAGGCTCCAGTAGGGAAGCTACATTTGTTGCTCATTCCAGAGTGGATATGGGAATATATCACTATGGACTTCATTATGGGATTGCCTAAGACTCCGAGGCAGAATGATACGATACAGGTTATAGTGGACCGGTTGACTAAGTTGGCCCACTTCTTACCAGTGAGAGAGTATAACTTACTAGATCAGTCCGGAGATATGTGAATGAGATAGTGAGATTGCATGGGGTTCCAGTGTCCATTGTATCAGACAGGGATCCAATATCTACTTTGAGGTTTTAGAAGAGCTTGCAGTCTGCTTTGGGTACTAAGTTAAACTTTAGTACAACATTTCATCCTCAAATAGACGGACGGAGTGAGAGAACAATGAAGATTATTGAGGATATGCTTAGAGCTTATGTATTGGAGTTTCGAGGAGATTATGATCAGTATATGGCACCGATAGAATTTGCATACAACAACCATTATCATAGTAGTATCGAGATGGCACCTTATGAGGCATTGCATGGTAGAAAATGTCGGTCGACATTATATTGGGATGAAGAGGGCTTGAGAATGATTGAAGCCCCAGAGTTGATACAAGATACAATAGATAAGGTGAAGTTGATTCAAAGCTGAATTAAAGTAGCTCAAGATAGATAAAAGAGTTATATGGATCAATATTGACGTGACATGGAGTACAGTATTAGAGATAAAGTGTTTCTCAGAGTGTCACCTTGCAAAGGAGTATTGAGATTTAGTAAAAAGGGTAAGTTGAGCCCTAGGTACATTGGTCCTTACGATATCATTAAGAGGAGACCTTTGGCATATAAGTTGGCTTTATCGAATGAAATGTCTCAGTTACATAATGTGTTTCATGTGAGTATGCTTCGAAGATACTTATTGAATTTGACACATGTGATACCAACTCAAGAGATTGAGGTTATTAGTAACTTAATTTATGTTGGGGAGCTGATCAAGATTGTGGGGTCTCAGATCAAGCAATCGAGGAGCTGAGTCATTCCATTGGTGAAAGTCCTTTGGAGGAATTACTCAACTAAGGAAGCCACATGGAAAATGAAGGAGCATATGAGGAGACAATATCCCTACCTATTCAAACAATCAGGTAAGAATTTCGAGGAAGAAATTTCTTTTAAGGATGGGAGAGTTGTAACATCCCATTACCTATATTAAGGATA
>JANSVA010000002.1:17241891-17276398 GCA_025504915.1 Erythroxylum reticulatum | reverse complement strand
CCCTTCTTGAACAACCTCAAAATCTCTCTCAAGACTAGGAAATGATGAAACCCTAGCTCAACTCTCTTCTTTTCTCTTAACCACAGAAATTCTCTTCTCTTTCTTTCTTGTTTTCTCTCTCTTCTTCATAACAATCTCTCTTTTTCTCTTCAATTCACGTTTTCCCCCTTGTTAAAGAACAATACTACATTTCTTTCTTCCATTTCTACCCTTAATGAGCCCAAAATGTCCCTTTTACCCTTCGTTATAGGCTTATGTTCTTTTAACCTTAAATGTCTTGCCAGAAACACCCCTTAAGCATTCTTATAACCTTTACACTTTAATTTAATTAACCTATATCATATAATCTTTCGAACATCATCATAAAAATTAATTTCCACAAAATTTCATAAAGACCTCATAATTAATGTAAATTATACTTATTCATCAAGAAGAAAATTTTGGGGGGCCAACATTTCTCAATATACACACATTTATAAACAATTATACCCGTAATGTCAATGAATGCATGTACAGTCATTTTCATGTGCAACAATTCACTATTCATGTGCATGAGCATATCATATAATGCTTGAGTATGAAACACATTTCTAATCTCTTAATGAATCTCTCACATTTACAATTTTAACCTTAACATGGGTAACGGGATGTTACATATAAGACCTTGAAACATTTTTATGAGATATTATTTTGATGCAAATAGCATTCTAAGTTCACGTTCTTAAAATTGTCCAGAAAATTTCCAGACATCGAATCAATCTCTTTAGTGTCTAGTAAGTTAACTCATTTATCTTGATGATTTTAGTCCTCAAAATATTTTTAGCTTGTGCAGAAATTGTCTTGATAAATTTTAGATGTCCTAAGGATGTTTTAGATGACTAATTGATGTTCAAAAATTTTGGAAACCCTAGGGATTAATTTAGAAGTAATCCAAGTAGAGCATTACATTTCTAGTATGACTAGAAAAGGCATGCATGCTAGAATTAAAGTGTTTAATTTGGACATCAAAATAATTGAATTTTAGGGTCCCTAACTGAATCACATTCATAATTCAAATTAGCTGAGACTAACACTAGCACTTAATTCGGTTTAAGAGTTAAATTGAATCACGAAATTTTGATGCATAGTCAAGTCATAACCTAAATTAAACTTCCTTTGTGTGTTACATACATTTGATGCATTTTAAGGGTTGGTTAAAAAGTCATGATAGGGTGGTTATAGACATAGGCTCAATTTAATTAAGGTGTCCATAATCATGCCATATAGTTACAGTAACTATCTGAATATATATGTGACATATATATATATATATATATATATATAAGTCCATCTAATTATTGATGAGACTTAAGAACAAATCTCTTAGCCAAAATATTAGGACTTACATCTTCCATTATTATGGCAAGAACCAAAGTTCTTTTAGAGTTGGGTTGTTGGGCAAACCCAAGCCCACTCTACACGGATATGTTCAAACCATGGAAATTACATTTTTAGATTGATAGGTTGGTCATAACTGGAATTTTGATTTGTTAGGCAAACCCCAGGTCAACGTGGATTGAGGTGAAGTTGGGTAGTACATATAAGATTTATACGTATCAAGATATAGATTTGTCATACATGAACATGATGACGTATTACTCATAAAGGATGATGAGCCAACAACTTATGAAGAGGCTTAGAAGAGTTTAGAATCTGACAAATGGCTTCAAATCATAAATTCCAAAATGCATTCCATATTTGAAAACCAAGTATAGGGCTAAAACCTATAGGGTGCAAGTGAATTTTCAAGAAGAAAATCAACATGGATGGTAATGTGATTACCTATAAAGCGAGGCTAGTTGCTAAAGGTTATCGCCAAAAACAAGGATTTGACTATAATGAGACATTTTGCCCCGTAGCCATACTTAAATCCATTAGAATACTCCTAGCCATTGCTGCTCATTATAATTATGAGATATGGCAAATAGATGTGAAGATGACTTTCCTGAATGGAAATCTAGCTGAGGATGTCTATATAATATAACTTGAGTGTTTCATATCCAAAGATGGAGAAAAGGTATGCAAGCTTCAGAAATCCATTTATGGATTAAAGCAAGCATCTAGGAGTTGAAACATCCGATTTGATGCGATAATCAAAGAATTTGGTTTCTCACAAAATCTAGATGAACCTTGTGTGTACAAGAAGGTTAGTGGGAATGCTATCACATTCCTTATGTTATATGTAGATGACATATTAGTAATAGGAAATGATGTCTCAAGTTTGCAATCTATCAAAATTTACTTGTCCCATAATTTCTCCATGAAACACCTTATAGAAACAACTTATATATTGGGAATAAAGATCTATAGGGACAGATTAAGGAGGTTACTAGGTCATTCATAGTTTATATACATAGATAAAGTGCTGAATAGGTTTAGCATGGAGCAATCCAAGAGGGGTTTCTTCCCATGACTCATGGAATAAAACTCTCGAAATCAATGTGTCCCAAGATGTAAGATGAGAGGACTCGCATAAGTTTGATTCTATATACTTCAGCAATAGTATTGATCATCTATGCTATGTTATATACAAGACCCAATATATTGTATGCTCTAAGTGTTAAGTGCAAATATCAATCAGATCTTGGTGAATGTCACCGAGTAGCAGTCAAGAATATCTCAAAGTACTTGAGAAGGACTAAAGATGTATTCTTGGTATATGGAGATAGAGATCTTGTAGTAAGCAGGCTTATAGATGCTAGTTTTCAATATAACTAGGATGACTCCAAATCCCAGTAAAGTTACGTTTTCACACTGAATAGTGGAGCAGTCAATTGGAAGAGCTCCAAACCAGAGATGAGTGTATATTCAACAAATTAGTCATAGTACATTGTAACTATAAAAGCAAAAAAGAAGTTATTTAGATCAAGAAGTTCATTATGGAACTTAGAGTGGTTCTGAGCATTGTAGACTCAATACTGTTGTATTGTGACAACAATGGGGCTATTGCTCAAGTCTAGAAACCAATATCTCATCAGAGGTCCAAATACATACTCAGGAGATATCACCTGATCAGGGCAATCATTAATAAAGGTGATGTGAAGATAGAAAGAGTGCCCACAGATTAGAACATCATTGATCCTTTGACTAAGCCACTTCCTCAAATGGGATTTGATTTTAGTGTACTCATTTATGGTATTAGATACAAAGGCAATTGACTTTAGTGCAAGTGGGAGATTGATAGAGTAGTGCCCTAAAGACAATCGCCTTTAGCACTTTTGTACAAACGTTATTTTGATTAATAATGCAAAAGGAAATTTTAATTAATTAGATGTTCATTTATTTATGAATTGATGTCAATATTAAATCAAATTAATAAAGTCTATGATACAAACATGGCATAAAGGAAATTATGATGAGATCATAATAATGACATTCCTATCATGTGCAATTATGTTATTATCTAAATTATCCCTAGTCACAGGGTTAATAAGAAAGGACATTGTTAATTCAGATAGACTAGCACATGTTATACTCCTTAATTTGATCGTGCAGTGGATCTCATAAACTGTAAGCATGAGATGTTTAGAGTTAACATGTGGATACTTACTAAAAGTAGTAAGTACATCGGATGACCCGCTATGATATTATCATATGGATGATCTATCAAATATCAGTAAGTAATCGCATCATAGCAATGGTACAAATATCCTTATACTTAAGGTACTCAATGATATCTTAGATACTAATCTTGTGTTTTGACACCATTACTTGACGAAGTCGTTCATAGGGTGGTGATTAGGTACAACTATTAGTATCCAAAGGTAATTGGGTATCTAATAAAGTATTCATCACTCCTAATAGAAGGAGATAATATCCACGACCTCTTGTTGAGGTCATTACTTGGGAGTCTCCGGTCAGAGAAGTTACGTGGCATGAAGAGAGTTCTCAATGAGGCATAGAATAATGAGATCCCCAGGATAAGAACTAACATCACTTGGACTAGATGTGATGTAGTCAGTCTAGTAGGAGATGACACATAGCCTATAACATACCATTTTAATAGAGCATATTCTCGAGCATATTAGAGGATATATGGAGTTATACTCTACTGAAATGATAAGTTAGAAAACAATTCAAAAGATTTTCCCACTTTACACATAAAATCATATAGCATGAAGGCATTCTAACCAACAATTTGACAAAATTCGACTTTACTTTCAAAAAATGCCTTCCATATTATTACAATTTGCATAATATTTAAAAGATATAAAGTAAGTCTAGTATTAACAAGATAAAGTGACAAGATGCAAATAACTAGAGACATACGTAAGTACAATTGATCCCGACCACTAACTCATATCCAAATGTAAAGGTTATACTCCATCTAAATTAGATAGATCTCTCCTGGACCTAAAAACAACATTGCAATTTTGATGAGTTTGTGAACTCAGTGAGTGAACCATCATCAATGTATCCACTTAAGTCAAATAAAAAAAATGAGTATATCATATCATCTAGTATTGAATACCATATCACAAGACATCATACTTCAATAAGTGCATTAAGTGTATTATATTTTTCACAAGCACATAATAACACATTATCCATTAACTTCAATTGTATTTCATTATTTCAAACAATTCAATAATTCAATTTGATTCAATTCAATCATATGATACATGTAGTTATGTATATGCAAATGAACATGTATTTCCATTTCCATTCCCAGTTTTTTTTTTGTGACCAAGTGCCTCTCAACCCAATTTACTGTCCTATATCCGTTGTAGATACTGGGCTCATTTCTGACCCATAACCATCATAGATACCAAGTCCATACCAACCGAGCCTAAGGATCTTTTTCACAATCCTGAGCTTAAAGCTCTTTTCCCATATCGGTCACTTTAGTCATAACTCATTTATCTAATCATGCATTTCAAAGTAATGAGATACATCAGTTCATATGTCATGCTTTCATTTCATTATACTCATGTTGTATATCAAGCTTCATAGATCTAAGTCTAGCATTCATCAATCAATTGTACACTCATTTCATACTAAACATTCAATTCACACAGGAGAACATATAATTGAGTTTACAAATCTAGGTTAACTCACAGTACGCTCAAGAAAAGTTATTGCCTTGATGATCCGGCAATGTCTAAATGTTGATGATTACCTTGCGCGCCTGTCTTCATGCAATACATATATAGTTCACAATTCACTAATTTTTTTTAATCCTATGAATATACAATCATGCATATGTATAAGTGTTTTTTTAATGCACACTTAATTGACTTTTTGGGTATATATTCTTATACAAATATCTCAATCATTCAAACATTAAAGCTTGTATACAACTTGTTTGCAATTAGGTTTATACCTGAAGTAAACTTGATTTACTCCAAATTCATCAATCATACATTCACTAAACTTTTCTAGCAATATATATTCATAAAATTACCCAATTGTCATTCATAATTACCTCATACACATTATTCAAGTCCTTAAGAATATATTTGCATTTATAAGAACACCTTTATCCCTTTGATAACTCATAATGTCCTGATTTGGATATATAGATATCCAAATAGTCCATTCTTTATGTTATGACTTCAATTAATAACCTAACTTATCAAACTTTTACCAATTAATCAAGTTACAAATTAGGTTTATATTGATTACACTAAGGCTCCCAAATTTTGCTCACTTTAATCATTATCAATTTCCTTTTTACAAACTCTTTTACATCTCTAACTTTCCAGATTCTAAAGCATCTTATTAACACCTATGTTTATCATGAATTTCTTATCAATTACACTTCTAATCCCAACTTAGATCATCCATATAACATCCTATAAACAATTATTTTCATGCATTAAAAAAAAGTGACCAATTCATCCATCATATTCCAGCATAACTTCATCATCAACACCACAAGCAATCTATCCTAATTTAGACATCATAATTTTCTACTATCACATGCCAAAAATATCAATATTTTACTTACTTGTATAGCTCCAATTCCACCTCAATGTATCAAGGCTACTTTGCCTCACATGCATGCAAGATCATCTCAAGATCAATGAGGGCGTAAGATGAGTTTCAATAGAAACAAGAAGAAGATAGCAAATACAACCATGTTCTGCTTCTATAACTATCTTTATGAAGGATGTTTGCTTGGATTTTGGTATGGCAATTGAACAAAACTTAGGCAAAAACACATAGATGTGGGGGAGAGGCAAGATTTCGATAGTGAGAGGATGAAGAAGGAGAGAGCTCCAACAAAACATAATGACTATATCGTATGGTGTAGATGTAAGGTGAGTTAAAGGACACTTGTCACGTGCCTAGGCTAACTACATTTCCTCTCTTTATAGTACTATATGTCTCTTAGTTCCTCTGTCACTTGTCACTCAATTCCCTAGGCCATTTGTCACTCAATTCTACTACCTCATGTCACTCACTTTATAGGCTTAGTCATCCTAATTTTTCACATGTCAACTTGTCTTGCTACTTGAAATTTTTCCAAGTCTAATTGTACGCTTTAATTCATCAATATCTAAATTGTAACAATTAACTCCAAATTAATAATTGCAATCAATAAATTCTTTTCATTGGTAATTTAAAATACAAGGCATTAGAAATGCATAATCATGTCACAGTTATTTAGAAACTTTCATACCCCAGAACATGTTAATTGAGTGCAATTTCTCTAAATTAAAATTTATGTGTGTATGCTCATATTATGCATGTCAATGAAACCATAAAAATCATAATCTAAATGCACCAATTCATTTTGATATGATGCAATTCATATGATTAGCACTTTAATCTCTTAGTAGGTTTGGAATCCTACTATTATATAGCCCATACTCTGAACCAAATGGGGTATGGAATGGTGAAGGGATAAATTGCATGGTAATTGTCTATAGAAAGGTTTGCAAGTTGGATAATTGAATATCGAAGAGTTCGTGTGTTAATTCACTTACATTCTGATAAATTGGCATTATGATACCCTTCATAATTTTCTTGGATTAAGAGTTAATTCAAGTGGTATGAAACCATTCATGATATTCTCATGTTAAGAGTTAACTTAAGTGCCCAAAATAACCGGGAACCTAAGGGTCACACGCATAAAAGATCGGATGAAAAATTAAGTGTGTGTGACTGTCTTTTAAGTAAGTTATGATGGCGACCCACTTGATTACGTATGGTACATAAATGAGTTCTTCACTTATGTACACACAGAAATTTATCCAAAAAACACACTCCATTAAGAGGCTAAGGGTTCTAGAAGAGTTTTGAAGGTTAAAAGGAGTGATCTTGAGGTTTGTTCATGTAATTGTTACATGAGTTTAATTACATGTAACTTGATTATGATCTAACTCTTAACTAAGCATCTACATGAATTCATCTTGTTCGGTGCTCTAACCACCCTTACACTCTGTTATTCTTTATCTTTCCATGTTGTTAAGAGGCCAAGGAAGGTTTTTGGTGTTTGTAACAACCCAAACAGGGAGAACTAGCAAGAAAGGAGGAGTTGTCCTTAAGGTACACAATTTTAATTACATATTCTTTCAATTATGTCTATTACATACATATGATCTAGTTTTGGGCATTCATTTACATAATGACCTTCTTCTTGACATAACCAACATTTACAGGTTTTCTTATTATGAGGAAAATAGTTTTTCTTTAGTTTAGTTTGTCTACAAGTCTTCTTTCTAAAATGAATTTTGTAATGTTTAAATTGGTTAAGTAAATAGTATCAACTAGGCCATTTTGGAAAAAGAGATAAGTAGTGAGTGCATTTGTTTCTAGAAAGATGATCCATATCGTCCTCAATTTTGGGGGTAATAATGAAAAATCTTTTTTTCTTCCTTCCATTCATTGAGTGCTTAAAAACAATCATAGAAAAGTTAATAACAAACATATTGGAACCAAAATTGCCATCAGAGCCATCTAGCTCATCCAATGTAACTTTAGTAAAACCACGGAAAATATAGAACAAAATATAAAAGATCGATTGGAAGAAATTACTAAATTAGTAATAAACTTAGACTAAATAACGAAAACAAGTCTTTAAAATATGAAATTATAAAACCTATCGCTAATCGAGATGAAATAATTTATGGTTATGAATCCAATCAATAAGAAATATATATGGATCAACCAAAATCAGAAGGTTCAAAACCATAAGAACAACTTGAAACAAGTCAAAGTGGGCAAAAAAGAAAAAGAGAAAATAAATCTACTTATAACTGGGATTATAAAGCTATAGAATAAGAAGAATTAAATTGTTTTAGATATTACAAAAAAGACAATAAGATAAGAAAATTTCCTACAGATATACACCAAAACATATAACATTAAAACTAGATGGAATTCTTAATTTAGACTATATTTTATCTTTAGAAAAATTATTACTTGAATGGTCTAATTGATTAGCATTAGTCATTCAATTAGAAAATCCTTTTGAAGACTTAACAAATATTAATACTTTATGGAATTTTATTACCTATAAAACTATTGGTATAGTATTAAACTTTTTAGTAGATAACGAAATACGAATAAAAAATACCATTGAATTTCTTAATTCTATTGAACCAATAAAAGCTTTTTCATGTAGTTACCAACGAAATTTATAAACAATTTATTGGAAAAGATATAAGTTCATATAAACAAGAAATTGAAAATAAAGAAAAAAAATTCCTATGGCATCTAAATAATATACAAATATCTGATATATGTTATTTGGAAGAGTACATTTGTGAATTTAAAAAATATTATTATATATTAACTCATATAAAACAAGAAATGTATATACAAATATTTATTCACAAATTACCTTATCCAATAAATAAAACGGTAGAAGAATTATTCTTAATAAAACAACAAGATAATCTAGTAGCTTATAATCTAGGAGGTGCTATTAATCATAAAAAAAAGTATTATCACAAAAATGCTTAGAAGCAAAATTACATAAATCAATAAGACATAAAGATATTCAATTATGTTGTTCTAAATATTCACAAGTACCTCAACAATATGGGTATGACTCTTTTACATATCAAAAACAAAGAAACATAAAAATAAATAAATAGAGAAAATATCCCACAAACAAGTATAAAAAATTTTCATTTAAACCTTATAAAAAATTTAGACAGAAGGCTTAAAGACAAACTAAACCAAAGAAAAACTATTGTCCCTAGAATAAGAAATCATGTAAATGTTGGTTATGTAACTAAGAAGGTCATTACACAAATGAACGCCCAAAAAGAAATCAAAATAAATACAAAGAAAAATATTTTAAACTTAGCAATTAGATATAATTTAGAACCTATTGAATCAGAATATAAAACAGATTCAACAATTTCTTCATTATATCATTATGAAACTTCAGAATCAACAGTTGAATCTGAATACAACATTTATGCAAATGATTATTCAGAATAAAAAGTTAATGCTTATATAGAAACAGGTTCTACTATTTGTATAGCATCTAAAACACTATTACAAAACTGGAAAAACTAAACAAACCTTTAAAAATAAGAATAGCATATGGAACTATTAAATCTATTTGGTATGTAAGTTATTATAATAATATCATAATTGAAAATTACAATTTTATTATACCTTCAGTTTATCAACAAGAATCAGAATTACCACTAATTTTAGGAAATAATTTTCTTAAATTCTTTTTGTCAATATTTGCATTATATAACTTTATGAATGCCAATAATAAAATCCTTAAATTAAAAATCCATAATTCTCAAAATTCTTATATACCATACCACTTATTATAAAAATTTAAAGATTATAACAGAAAAATTAAATCAATTACAATTTTATCTTCTTAATAATCTTACTTTACAAACTGAAATAGAAACCTTAATAGAACAAGTTTGTAGTAAAAATCCACTAGATCCTAAAAAGAATACACTAATAATCAATTGCTTGAAATAGAACTAAAAAACCCCACACAGGAAATTAATATTAAGAATAATATTCCATATACACAACAAGATGTACAAGAATTTATTAATGAATGTTTCGAGTTATTACAAAAACAGTTAATAGCACCAAACACTAGTAAACATTCATCCCCAACCTTCTATATAATTAATCATTTTGAACAAAAACATGGAAAAAGAAGAATGGTAATTAATTATAAAGAATTAAATAAATCTACTATAGGTGATGCATATAAATTACCTAGAAAAGACTATATTATAACTAGATTAAAGGGACATCATTGGTTAACTACACTAGATGCAAAATCAGGTTATTAGCAATTAAGACTACATGAAAATACCAAACCATTAACAACCTTTACATGTCCACCACAAAAACATTACCAATGGAATGTATTACCTTTTCGATTAAAACAAGGCCCTGGTATTTATCAAAGATTTATGGATAACAATTTAGAAGGATTAAAATAATTTACATTAGCCTATATTGATGACATTATTATATTTTCAAATAAAGATAAGGAAGATCATTTAAAAGAGGTAAAAGAGGTTCTCACTAGATGTTAACATAAAGGGCTAATTTTAAATAGAAGAAAATTAAATTAGCTCAACAACACGAATATTTAGGTATAGAATTTCATAATGGAATCTTAAAATTACAACCTAACATCCTTGAAAATTTGCACCATTTCCTGAAACCTTAAAAAACATAACTGAGGTTTAAAATTTCCTTGCATTACTCAACTATACCTCTAATCAAGGGTCTCTTAAAGATTTTGGTAAAGAAAGAAAAAAGTTAAAACTTATATGTAAATGGATATGGACTGAAGAAGACACCGCAATGGTACATATATTAAAAAATCTTTGCAAGAACTTAGCAACATTATATAATTAGTTAGACCATTCAAGTAACAATTTTTCTGGAGATAAAACACAATCTAAATTAAAAATTCTATCTGGTCCTAATGTTATATGTTTTGGTTTATATTTTGTAGGAAATTTTCATATCTTATTGCCTTTTTTGTAATATCCAAAACAATTTAATTTTTCTTGTTCTATAGGTTTATAATTCTAGTTATAACTAGATTTATTTGCTCTTTTTCTTTTTTCTCCACTTTGACTTGTTTTAGGTTGTTCTTTTGGTTTTGAACCTTCTGATTTTTGTTTACTATATATATTTCTTATTGATCAAAATCATAACCGTAAATTATTTCATCTTGATCAATGATAGGTTTTATAAGTTCATAATTTAAAGACTTGTTTTTGTTATTTAGTGTAAGTTTATTTACTAATTGAGTAATTTCTTCCAATTGATTTTTTAAATTTTGTTCTATATTTTCCATGGTTTTACTAAAGTTATATTGGATGAGCTAGATGGCTCTAATACCAATTTTGGTTCCAATCTGCTTGTGATTAACTTTTCTATTTTTCTAGTCTTTCGTCTATTGGATATACTATTTTAAATCATTTTTTGTAGCATTTAATTAAAGATTCTAATAGTTTATAAATTTTATTGATTTCATTAAATTGTTGTGATTGATAATTTTGACATAGTAATTGTATCATTTATTTTAATTGATTTTAAATATTAATTCGTTTGTTTAAAACTTCAGAGAATTGCTTAGTGACACTCATAATGTATTCTCAGGATGACTTTTTAATTCTTAAATTTGCTTTTTAATATCAATTAATTTGTCAACTAATTGATATGAAATTTTTTCTATCTCTTTATTAGATATTCTTGCTTCAGTAAACCTGATAGGTTTTTCTAATCTTGTAAAATATTATCTTAAAAGGTTAGGTTCTTTTATAACTGTTTATAAATTTGTTCTTGGTCTATTAAACTTATGTGAATATGTCCATTACGTTGGTCTATTCTAATAGGTGTTTCATGTATAATTTTTCCATAGTAAATAATATTTTTTCTATTAATTAATTTTTTAAACGGATGGTTTGTAATATCTTGTTCATCTTTTAATTTAATTTTGTTTTTTCTTTTTTTTTGTTTTTCTTGTCAAATAGTGTATTAATATGGAAAACACCAATAGATTTAGTTAATTCTGAAGTATCTACATCTAAAATATTATTATTATTGTTATTATTAGTGTGAGATTCTTGAATTATTTTAGTCATATTGAAGTCTATTAGATTGATGAAAGATTCTTTGATGTCCTGTAAGTTGGTTATATTTATGAATTAAATTTTGATTATCTAAATTATAAAGATTAATTGCAATTTCTAATCTTTCTTTGATAGGAGTTAAACCATTATTATTAAAAAAATTATAGATTGTTATATCATCTTTTATAATACTCTTTTTCTTATCTATATTCAATGAATAAAGTTTCTAAATGAATAATTTATATTAATAATTGGTTACATAGTGTACAATTATGCATTAAAAATAATTGTGACATAAATTGACAAATAGGACAACTATTCATGAATAATGAATTTTGTTCTTGAAATTATTTATAGAGTTGTTTTAATTCTATTCTTTCTTGATTATAGTTTTTTGTATCTCCATTTGATATTTCTTTAAACTTATGAAGAGTAGTTTCAGAAGCATTTATTTGTTCTAAATAATTATAAGTATCGCTAAAAGTTTTACTAAGTTTTCTACTAAGTGAACTTTTCCTTTCAATATGTATTATGGCTAGATGAACATTTCTAGTAGTAAAAATAGGCATTTTTGAAAATAATAAAGAAAACAGAAGTAAAATATTACAAAAATAAGAGAAACGAATAGACTGAAATATATAAAAATGATGAAAAACTAAAAAGACAATTAATCATACCTTTGGTTTTGTTTTTCTTTTCGCTTTCTCTTTTCTAGTGCCAATCTTTAGGCTTTATCTAAGAGGTTTGATGAGTTTTAGACAAAGGATCATAAACAGAGTTTTTATTTTCTCATAGAGAGCTGAAGGCTCTTCAGTTACATTATATACATGCAAAGGGCACATAGAAGTGTCCAAAAACAACTAAAGTTAAGAAAATAGTAAAAGTAGATTTCCCTGTTGAGAGAATCTGCTTTTACTTTTGAGAAATAGTAAAAGTAGATTTCTTTGTGAGAGAATCTGCTATTACATTTGAGATTGTCTACATAGGTGGCTACAGATATTACAGGAGACTATATAAGTGGCTTACGTAATTGAAAATAACTACATCGCTTTTTTACATCAATACATCACTCTTTAATAATTACACAATTGAGGAGTTGCCATCTTTTTCTTTTGATGTGGATGGATAGTTGGTGCATTGATGAGCTACATATTGCTGGAGTTGTTGACAAATATATTACTTCCAATCTTCTAATAATATTTTGAATACTTTGGATATGCTTGAGCAATTTTCTTCGATTTGTTTGATTAGCTGGAAGGAATCAGTAGATATAAGTATATGATAAGCTGATGTCATCATAATATTTAGTCCTTTGTAATTGAGTTTAATTAATGACTCTGGAGTAATCTTTAAACATTGCTGATAAACACCTTCAATGCAATGGAGGTTAATTTGCTTGATGAAATCCCAATTGATTCATATTTTGGTGGTTCATCAAGGGGTGGATACATACCACTGCTAATTCCTACTTGTACATAAACTATTTGAGATAGTTATATGTCTGAGTCTTTGAAATTTTCTACTTTTTTAAAGATAGGATAGCTGCTAAAAACTTTGATAAATATAGATTGCTCTGAAAGCAATTTTGGTTCCAATCTTTTTACTATTAACTTTTCTATTTTTTCTAGTCTTTTGTCTATTAGATATACTATTTTAAATATTTCATAGCATTTAATTAAAGATTCTAATATTTTATAAAATTTATTGATTTGATTAAATTGTTGTGATTAGCAATTTTGATTTATTAATTTTATCATTTCTTTTAATTGATTTTCAATATTAATTTGTTTGTCTAATAATTCAGATAATTGCTTAGGCACACTTATAATGTATTCTGAAGATGACTTTTTAATTCTTGAAGTTGCTTTTTAATATCAATTAATTCATTAACTAATTGTTCTAAATTTTTGTCTATCTATTTATTAGATATTTCAGGTTCAGTAAATCTAATAGGTTTTTCTATTCTTGTAGAATATGATCTTAAAAGGTTAGGTTCTTGTTTAAGTAATTTATTTTCACTTAAAGATAAATGAGATACATTATGAGAACTTGGTATATTTTGTAATTTTATAGGATAATTGATATTTGGTAATTCTCTTAAACTAGTTCTTAGACTTATTCCTACTTTAGCTACATCTTTAAATAATTGATCGATATAAATTTGATATGTATTTTTAAATTCAATACTATGATGAGAATTAGTTAAAGAATAGCTAATTTGATAAGTAACTGAAAAAGGATACTGCCCTGTTGTCATTAAATTTTGCGATAAAATTTATAAGTTATAGTAATTGTTTCATCTAAATTTTGTGATTGTAAAGAAATTCCTAATTTAAGACGAGTGTTAAATTTAATTTTTTCATAAGCTAAATTTCCATTCATGATTCCAATTACTTAGTTTTTTAAATTAGGCATTCTTCATTGATTATAGCCATTTGAATAGGAGAATCTATTCCTTCTTGAAAGGTGGATTTTAACAAAATTTGAATTGTAGAAAGATGTATATAACTAATTTTATGTCTTTTTTCTTCATAAATATTTAGTAACTATTTATAAATTTTTTCTTGGTCTATTAATCTTATATGAATATGCCCATTACATTGATCTATTCTAATAGTTGTTTCATGTATAATTTTTCCATAGTAAATGATATTTTTTCTATTAGTTAAGTTTTTAAACATATAGTGTGTAATATTGGATATTGCTAGAGTTGTTGATAAATGGATTGCTTCCAATCTTCTGATAATATGCTAAATACTCCAGATATGCTTAAGAAATTTTCTTTGATTTGTTTGATTAGCTAGAAGGAATTAGTAGATATAGGTGTACGATAAGTTGATGTCATCAAAATATTTGGTCCTTTGTAATTGAGTTTAATTAATGACTCTGGAGTAATCTTTAGACATTGTTGATAAACACCTTCAATACAATAGAGGTTAAACTGATTGATGAGATATCAATTGAATTCATATTTTGGTGGTTCATCGATGGATGGATACATACCATTGCTGATTCCTACTTGTACATAAGCTGTTCGAGCTAGTTGTATGTATGAGTCTTTGAAATTGTCTACTTTTTTAAAGATTAGAAAGCTGCTGAAAGCTTTGATAGAGATTTCTCTTTCTTTTGCAAATCTTTTTTTGTAGTTTCTAACTGCAAGAGTGAATCCAACTGGAAACTCAACAAGACTGTTTAAATTGGTTAAGTAAATAGTATTAACTAGGCCACTTTGGAAAAAGTGATAAGTAGTGAGTGCATCTATTCTTGAAAAATGATAGTTTTAGGTCCATATCGTCCTCGATTTGGGGTAATACTAAAAGTTCTTTTTCTCTTCCTTCCATTCATTGAGTGTTTGAAAACAATCATAGATAATTTCAGGAGTAATTCTTTTCATTTCGTCCTTTAGTGCTCTTGTAGGTACAACATTGATTCTTTCCCTATTGATAGATCTTTCCAATATTTTCATTCTTAAATCTGATGGCTATTTTTTTAGAGCTTCTTTATCGTGAGGTTTTATGTAGGATTTTTTAATTCAACTAAGGCTTTTTTTGCTTCTGAATGGTTTGAACAACTCCGATGAATGATTGAAGATTTTTCCAATAATATGGATAGAATCCTTATGCCATTCATCATATATTCCTGCCATTGGTCCATTGAAAATAACATAGACTTAATATTCTCTAAAAATTTCTCATTTTTAAGAGATTGGTGGTTCAGATTTACGTGATGGATGAATAGATTCAGCTAAAATATTTAAAGGAGAAGGGGGTAAAAATGTTTGAGTAATTTATTAAGGAGTAATTGATTGGATGGTAGTGATGTTTTGTTTTTCAAGAAGATTAATGGTTGATCTTAGCTGATTAATCTCTTTTGTCACTGTCCCTACTTGTTGTTGAAGATCCAATAATTCTACTTCCTTTTGGTTGAGTGAATCTTTGGGGCTTAGGATTGTTGTTTTCATTCTCTGGTTAAGGTATCTGCAAGACTATTAGTAGAAGGTTTTATATAATGTATTTGAAAATTATATTGATTTCATTCTAATTGCCATCTAATTAAACGTCTTTGATTGTAATTTATTTAATATTATAATTAGTAAATCTTCATAAATACTTAGAATCTATCTGAATATGAAATTCAACAGGTAATAAATCAACCTTCCATTTTCTTAATATTTTAATACATGTCAGTGTTTCATTTTCATGGATAGTATATTTCATTTCAGTGGGATTAAAAGTCCCATTGATATATTTACATAAGAGATAATTCCTTGACTTGGGTGGTTATACCAGAAGGTAGCCACCCTGTGTATCCATACTTTCATCAATTTGTACTAGGAAAGCTTCTTTATCATTATAATTATATAATGTTGGTAAGTTCTTAGCAAGATTTTTTTATATACACACTGTTGTGGTGTCTTTTTCTGTCCATATCCATTAAGTTTTTGTACTACATTTAAGTTGTAACTCTTTTCCTTCTTTAGCTAAATCTTTAAGAAACTTTTGATCGGAGATATAGTTTAGTAATCCAAGGAATTTTTTGGCCTCAGTTATGTTCTTAAGGTGTTAGGAAAATTGTGTAATTTTTCAAGGATGTTAGGTTGTAATTTTAAGATTCCATTATGAAATTCTATACCTAAATATTTGATTTTTTTTTGCTAATTTAATTTTCTTTTTGCTTAAAATTAGTCCCTTATGTTGACATCTAGTGAGAACCTCTTTTACCTTTTTTAAATGATCTTCGTTATCTTTATTTGAAAATATAATAATGTCATCAATATAGGCTAATTTAAATTCTTCTAATCCTTCTAAATTGTTATTCATAAATCTTTGATAAATACCAAGGCCTTATTTCAATCCAAAAAGTAATACATTCCATTGGTAATGTTTTTGTGGTGGACATGTAAAGGTTGTTAATGGTTTGGTATTTTCATATAGTCTTAATTGCCAATAACCTAGTTTTGCATCTAGTGTAGTGGACCAATGACAGTCCCTTTAATCTACTTATAATATAGTCTTTTCTAGGTAATTTATATGCATCACTTATAGTAACTTTATTTAATTCTTTATAGTTAACTACCATTCTTCTTTTTCTATATGTTTGTTCGGAATTATTATTTACATAGAAGGCTGGAGTTGAATGTTTACTAGTGCTTGGTGCTATTAATTAATTTTGTAATGATTAGGAGCATTCATTAATAAATTCTTGTACATCTTATTGTGTATATGGAATATTATTCTTAATATTAATTTCCTGTGTGGGGTTTTTTAGTTTTATTTCAACCAATTGATTATTAATATTCTTTTTAAAATCTAGTGCATTTTCACTACAAACTTGTTCTATTAAGGTTTCCATTTTTCTTTCTTCATTTTCAATTTCTTGTTTATATGAAGTTATACCTTTTCCAATAAATTCTTTATAAATTTCGTTGGTAACAACGTGAAAAGCTTTTATTGGTTCAATAGCATTAAGAAATTCAGTGATATTTTTTATTCGTATTTCATTATCTAATAAAAATTTTAGTGCAAATTCCAGTAGTTTTATAGGTAATAAAATTTCATAAAATACTAATATTTGTTAAGCCTTCAAAAGGTTTTTATAATTGAATGACTAATGTTAATCGGTTAGACCATTCAAGTAATAATTTTTCTAGAGATAAAACACACTCTAAATTAATAATTCCATCTGGTCCTAATATTATATGTTTTGGTTTATATTATGTAGGAAATTTTCGTATCTTATTGTCTTTTTTGCAATATCCAAAATGATTTAATTCTTCTTGTTCTATAGGTTTATAATTCCAGTTATAACTAGATTTATTTTCTCTTTTTCTTTTTCCACTTTGACTTGTCTCAAGTTATTCTTATATTTTTGAACCTTTTGATTTTGGTTGATCCATATATATTTCTTATTGATCGGATTCATAACCATAAATTATTTCATCTTGATCAGTGACAGAATTTATAATTTCATATTTTAAAGACTTGTTTTCGTTATTTAGTGTAAGTTTATTTACAATTGAGTAATTTCTTCCAATTGATCTTTTATATTTTGTTCTATATTTTCTATAGTTTTACTAAAGTTATATTGGATGAGCTAGATAGCTCTGAAACCAATTTTGGTTCCAATCTGTAAGCTATTAACTTTTCTATTTTTTCTAGTCTTTCGTCTATTGGATATACTATTTTAAATATTTTTATAGCACTTAATTAAAGATTCTAATATTTTATAAATTTTATTGATTTCATTAAATTGTCGTGATTGACAATTTTGATTTAATAATTGTATCATTTCTTTTAATTGATTTTCAATATTAAGTTGTTTGTCTAATAATTCAGATAATTGCTTAGACACACTCATAATGTATTCTGAAGATGACTTTTAATTCCTGAAGTTGTTTTTTTATATCAATTAATTCATTAACTAATTGTTCTGAATTTTTGTCTATCTCTTTATTAGATATTCTAGGTTCAGTAAACCTAATAGGTTTTTACTAATCTTGTAGAATATGATCTTAAAAGGATAGGTTCTTGTTTAAGTAATTTCTTTTAACTTAAAGATAAACGATGTACATCATGAGAACTTGGTATATTTTGTAAGTTTATAGGATAATTGATATTTGGTAATTCTCTTAAACTAGTTTTTAGATTTATTCCTACTTTAGCAACCTTATTAAATAATTGATCGATATAAATTCAATCTGTATTTTTAAATTCAATATTATGATGGCAATTAGTTAAAGCATAACTAATTTGATAAATAATTGAAAAAGTATATTGTCCTATTGTCATTAAATTTTTGTGATAAAATTTGTAAGTTATAGTAATTATTTCATCTAAATTTTGTGATTGTAAAAAAATTCCTAATTTAAGATGGGTATTAAATTTAATTTTTCCATAAGCTAAATTTTCATTCATTATTCCAATTACTTGGTCTTTTAAATTATTCATTCTTTTATCAATTATAGCCGTTCAAATAGGAGAATCTATTCTTTCTTGAAAGGTAGATTTTAACAAAATTTGAATTATAAAAAGGTGTATATAACCAATTTTGTCTTTTTTCTTCAGAAATATTTCGTAACTATTTATAAATTTGTTCTTAGTCTATTAAACTTATGCGAATATGTCCATTACATTGGTCTACCTTAACAGATGTTTCATGTATAATTTTTCCATAGTAAACGATATTTTTCTATTAATTAAGTTTTTAAATAGATAGTGTATAATATCTTGTCCATCTGTTAGATATAATTGTGTTTTTGCTATTTTTTGTTTTTCTTGTGATAAAAGTGTATTAAGATGGAAAACACCAATAGACTCAGTTAATTCTAAAATATCTACATCTAAAATATTATTATTGTTGTTATTGTTAGTGTAAGATTCTTGAATTATTTTAGACATGTTAAAGTTTGTTAGATTGATGAAAGATTCTTTGATGTTCTGTAAATTGGTTATATTTATGAATTAAATTTTGATTATGTAAATTATAAAGATTAATTGCAATTTCTAATCTTTCTTTAATAAGAATTAAACCATTATTATTAAAAAATTGTAGATAATTATATCATCTTTCATAATACTCTTTTCTGATCTATATTCAGTGACTAGAGTTTCTAAATGAATAATTTCTATTAATAATTGGTTACAGAGTGTAGAGTTATGCATTAAAAATAATTGTGACATAAATTAACAAATAGGACACCTATTTATGAATAATGAATTTTGTAATGTTCTTAAGATTGTTTATAGAGTTGTTTTAATTCTAATCTTTCTTGATTATAGTTTTTGTATCTCGATTTAGTATTTCTTTAAACTTATGAAGAGTAGTTTTAGAAGCATTTATTTGTTCTAAATAATTATAAGCATTGCTAAAAGTTTTAATAAGTTTTCTATTAAGTGAAATTTTCCTTTCAATACATATTATTGTTAGATGAATATTTCTATAAGTAGTACAAATAGGCTTTTTTAAATAATAAAGAAAACAGAAGTAAAATATTAAAAAATTAAATAAATGAATAGATTGAAATATTTACAAATGATAAAAACTAAAAAAAAACAATTGATCATACCTTTGGTTTTGTTTTGCTCTTCACGTTCTCTTTTTTTATGCCAATCTTTAGCTTAATATTTTGCTGTACTAATTTAATTCTTTTTTGGCTTAAAATTACTCCTTTATGTTGACATCTAGTCAGAATCTCTTTTACCTTTTTTAAATGACCTTCTTTATCTTTATTTGAAAATATAATAATGTCATCAATATAGGCTAATGTAAATTATTTTAATCCTTCTAAATTGTTGTTCATAAATCTTTGATAAATACCAGAGGCTTGTTTTAATCCAAAAGATAATGTATTCAACTAGTAGTGTGTTTTGTGGTGGACATATAAAGGCTGTTAATGGTTTGTTTTTTTTTTTGATAAATTAGTAAATTTGATTAATCAAAAGGAAAAGAATTCTGTACAAAACAAGAGATTGCCCAAGAAAGCAAGTCTCACTGTCGAAACTAAACTAAACAAATAGAAACAAAGAAAACAAGAAAAAGCCTCTACAACGACAGCTAACTAGAGGAATAAAACTAGGAAACTAAGTCTGCACAGTGTAGTAGAAAAAACTATAACCATGACCTGAACAAGCCTTCCACCCAAGGAAATCCTTGGAAAATCTAGAATTGGGAAGACAATAACAGAACCAGACAAAACACACTAACAAGCTGAACCAGAAAAGCTGTCCAGAAGCCAAACAAAACCATAAACAATCAAGGTGAAATCTTCACTTATTTAACCCTAAAAGGTCCTTAAACTGAAACTTCTAAACTAGTGTTGGATCTCCTACTCTGCTGGAAATAGAGAAGGTTTTCATTACAATTAAAAAAATGAGGCTTTAAAGGAAAACTAGGAGAAGGAGGAGAATCTTCAGAGGAATCATCTCCTCTTGAGACCTCCAAATTGCCCTGAACTGGATCTAAAACCTACAAAACAAAAGATTAGAGAAAAAATTAAATAGACAATACCAACGAATACCTTCCCTCGGTGTTTGAACTAAGATGTTCCATAACTTGAAAAACAACTCTAGTTTTAATGCTCCCAACATCCAAGATTGTATCTTTAAAGGTCTGGTGGTTTCTTTTAGACCAAAGATTATAAACAATAACAAAAACAAGAATGATAAGTAGGTTAAGGTCAATGTGTGGTTTGGGGGATGGTTAAACCAATTAAGGACGATTGAAAGATTTATCAGGTTAGGCAAATGGATCTGAAAATGGTTTAAAGAATGTAGCCACACTATTTTTGAGTAAGAACATTCAAAATTGCAACCTATTTAGAAAAGCTAGCCACAAGATAAAAGAGCACCTTGGGCTAGTTCTTTTGTGTCAAACCAATCTGTCAGGTAGAGAGCACACTGGTTGGTATGGAAAAGGATCCAGGGTATGAATGGTCTCATTTGTAGCCTCTTGCCAGGTCCAAACATTGTTCTTGATAACATCATAAACTTTTGCACTCATAGGCAAATCCGATCCATTCATCAATCTGGGGGTTAAGAGATTCACAAAGATGCCTCTAGGATGCCAAGGATCCTACCATAAGAGAGTAGAAGCCCCATTTCCTATCTTAAATTTGAAATGGTTTCAAATAAGGTCCATAACTTGTAACAGCTTCCTCCAACTCCAAGAACTGTTATTACTAGGTTTAATACTCCATAAATGTTTACATCTAAGAATAAAAATATGCACCCACTTTACCCACAACGCTTCATTATCATTAAACAAAAACCATATTCTTTTTCCTAGAAGAACATTATTCCATATAGATAAATGTTTGATGCCTAAACCACCCTCTCTTTGAGGTCTACATAGATCACTCCATTTAGCCTTAGCAAGAGAATTTGACGCAATATTACCAGACCACAAGAAATTCCTTAATTTAGTCTTAATATCTTTGATAATGGAAGAGGGAATAAGGAAATGAATAAACTAATACACTTGAAAAGTAGAGAGAACAGAGATAATCAACTGCAATCTAAAAGCATAGGAAAGAGTTCTATAGGTCCATTTATTAACCCTAGCATCAATTTTATCTAACAAAGACATGCAATCTCTCCTAGATAGATGACCTGCTAAGAGAGGCAAACCAAGGTAGTGAATAGGAAGGTGACCTCTTGGAAGACCAGTTAAAGTTTTTAGCTGATGAGCAACATGATCCATATCAGTAAATAAAAAGTATTGACTCTTACTAAGATTTATATCTAGCCCAGAAAAATTAGACAAAGTGTGCAGCCAATCAACAATAGTTTGGACAGACCCAATATCATCATGGCATAATAGCAAAAGATCATTAACAAACAAAAGGTGAGAGAGCTTAAGAGCTATACACCTCCAATGGTATTTAAAAGTGTTACTTTGAGCAATAAAAGCATCCATACTCATAGAGAAAACCTCCATACAAAGAATGAAGATATAGGGAGATAACAGATCCCCTTATCTCAAACGAGACTTACCACAAAAGAATTTTGAAGGAGACCCATTGATCAAGATAAAGTACAAAGGTGAGGTAATACACTCTTCAATCCACTTAATGTAAGTTGGAAGAAATCTTACAGCTAAGAGCACATTAAGGAGGAAATCCCAATGACTAGAATTATAGGCTTTTTTTTAGATCAATTTTTAAGGCACAACGCTTATGATTATTAGAAAGGTGATAATTCTTAAAGATCTCTTGAGCCCACAGGATATTTCCCCCTATTCGGTGACCCTTGATAAAAACACATTAATTTAGGCTGATAATGTGAGGGATCAGGTTTCTAAGCCTATTAGCAATGATTTTCAAAATTACTTTGTAAATCATAAACAAGAAATAGGTCTAAAATCATAAACAGTGGAAGGATGATCCATCTTAGGGATAAGAGAAATAAAAGTAGAATTGAGCTCTTTAAGAAGCCTCTCATACCAAAAAAAATCTTGAATGGCAGGAGTAATATCATTACCAACAATATGCCAAGTTTGCTTAAAGGAAAAAACCATTAAAACCATCAGGACCAAGAGCCTTATTAGGGTTAAAGGAGTTTAAAACATCCCTAATCTCTTAAGCCAAGACATCAAGAATGAGACTATTTCTAAGATCTTCAGGAATATGAGAAGGAAAAAGAGTAGTCACATACTTTCTAGAGAAGAGTAGATCTTTTTTGTTCCCAAGCGTACTCTTAAAAAAACCTAAAAATTGTTTTTGGATATCTTTAAAATTAACAAGCCTATGACCAGTACCATCTAACAAAGAATGAATGTTGTTCCTGTTCTTATTTGACAAAATAGAATTATGAAAGAATTTTGTATTTATATCACTCCTTTAAGCCACTTAATACGAGAAGATTGTTTATAAAACATCTTTTGGTCCCCTAGAGCCTTATTCAAATTTGTAATACCCTCATTTTCTTGGGAAATTAGATGAAGAACATTAGGCATTTGCCACATTTGATCTTGAATATTATTAAGGCAAGCTTGACAGGTTGCGACTCTAACATTCAAATCACCTACCTAATCAAAGTTTAAAGTTTTGAGCTCATTTTTAGCTAATTTAAGCTTAGAGACCACATAGAACATTGAGGTTCCCCAGACCTGAGATGACCAAGCCTTCTCAATAATCTGAAAGAAATTAGGTTGAGAAACTAAGAAATTAGAAAACCTAAATGGAGAAAATCTTTTCGGTTGACTAGCTAATACCTTAATCACCATAGGGGAATGGTCAGAGATCTATCTAACTTTCTGGCTACAAAAAAGCCACCTAATTGTTTATTAGACCAAGTGAAACTAGGACCACTAGAGTTTAATCAAACAAAACACAGTCCTCATCACACTTTCTAAAGTCCTTCATACCAATAAGAGCAGAAGAACTAATAGGATTAGCATCGTAAGAATACAAAACAATAATAAAATCCCCAACAATAACCCACGGATGGCTACAAACATTCAACTTGATATTAGACAGAGTAGACCAGAGGAACTTTCTATGATTATAATTATTAGAACCATACATGCAAGTAACAAAAATAGAAGAAGCACTGTTAAGAGGAGTCACCTCCAAATGAATCAGTTGATCAATAGTAACAATAGGAGAACACATGTAACAATCTAAATTCCAGGCTATCACTAGCCTTGCATTAGAAACCTGAGATAAATTACTATAATGATGTCATCTAGGAAATAAGGAAGAGCACGTGTTATTCAAACGAGAAAGAGATTTAATCCTAGTTTCAATTAAGCAAACTAAAGACATAGACAACATCTGAAGATAGAACTTCACAACTGACTATTTTTGAATTATTAAGACCCCTAATATTCCAAAAAACTAAAGATATAAAAATAAAAAAGGAACAAAAAGACTACAATAAAGACCTATTACTTAGGTTTTCTCCTATTTTTTCTTACTCTTCCTAATAGTAAACTCCCCCTCTTCACCATCAAGTTGACTCAGACTTATAGGACCTTAATTGGGTTAGTAGGAACTAAATCAAATTTAGGAAAAGTAAGGGGGTTACCTAATTCACTCACAATAGGAGGATCAGCATCTGCAAGGCACCCTTCTGGAACATCTGGATTCTCCAGAACTCATTTGCCCTTACTTTAACCAGCTGGAACAACTAAAGGTCTGCTATCAAGATTAACATCCTGAACAATTTGAATTGCCTCCTTAGGAACTTGTTATGCCTCCTCAGGGACTTGCTCAAGACCAATCTCAGTAGGTTGATTAACAATAAGTGATTATAGGACCTTCTCTGTCACCAGCTCCTGTTGCATCCCAGTCTCAAAAAGATGACCTGTAGGCCTCCACTCCTACTTCTTTGTGTGTTGTTCTATTCTCCATTCATACTCTATCTTAACTTCCTTAAAAGTTAATTGTCTAGCTTCATTATAATTAGCCAACTGAAAACTAGAAGGACAATTTCTCTGTAGATCCACTTCCACGTGCACTCGAGTATACAAAACCCTGGACATCTTTGTCGTTTCAGTATCCATCAAATGGTATATTATGGAAACGAGTCCACAATGGAGCATACCGAATCTCATCCTACTTACCCGCACTCAAACTCCATCTCCTTAAAAATAAAGGCTTTCCTTAGATATGCCAAGAACCTTTCTCCAAAATAGAGTTCAATCCTTCCTCTGAATCAAACTTAAACAGAAATTTGTTCGAACATGTAATCATTGTTTCAGTTAAACCAAATGCTAGCCAAGTTTTAGATAAAGCTCTTCGAACTACTAGGAATGCAGGCCGCTTACCAATAAAAAGCCAATCCACGCATTACGGAAACGAATTGCTCCTTTCCCTGCTAGTTCTGGCGGGGGCATAACAAAAATCTAGTTGTTCTTTATCTCTAGAGGGCAGTAGGTCAAGACCTTTGCATTAACGAACTCCACCACCATATTCAAAACAACTGATTTCCAAGTTTTGGGTAACTGAGCTTTCTGAGGAGTTTGTAAGCCAAAACTCTCAAGCTTGTGAAAGTTAAAAGATGGTACAAGCTCTTTTGAAGGAATTGTCAAAGAGGACGTTAATGATCGATTTGTCGCAGGTACCAGAACAGAAGAAGATACCAAAACCTTTGAAGAGGGGTCTTGATGGTTAGGATTTGCATTTTGGATGAAGTTAGAGTTAGGGGAAGAAGGCAAAAAAGGAGGTATGGGTTAAGGGATTTAGACCCAAAATAATCGTTAAAGGCAAACGAGAAGGTGAAGAAGATGAAGAAGTCATCAAGAAGGGAGGAAGAAGGCAGCAAACACAATGGCAGCCAAACAAATTAGGGTTTATCATCTAAACTATCTCTCTCTCATCATTTTCTCGTTAGTATTTTAAATTCATTTTAATGGCTTGGCATCTTCATGTAGTCTTAATTGTCAATAACCTGTTTTTGCATATGGTGTAGTGAACCAATATGTCCCTTTAATCTATTCATAATATAGTCTTTTCTAAAAAATTTACATGCATGACCTACAGTAGCTTTATTTAGATTTTATAATGTAACGATACTAAAGACAAAAACGTTACTGTCTGAGTCATTTGAGAGTTGGTTTTTTGGCAAAACTTTCCGGCCCCTCGGTATAGTGGATCCTTGTCCTTGGGTAATATAATATAGTAAGTCTCCTCTTGGATCTAACAGAGTAGTAAGGCTTCTGATGGGAGTCCCTGTTAAAACTTCTGTTAAAAAATAAAAAGAGGACACACAAGATACTTACATGCCGATTCGTTTTATCAGATATCTAGCTACTAGGTAACCTCCCTTGATTTATACCATACTGCAGCACAATGTAGGAGACTTGAAAGCCAAGAACGTCAAGTAAAACTATAAAAGAAACAGACAAGACATTATATTCATAACCTGCAAGGTTATAATCGAGACTATAAATCAAACGATTGATGCCACTTTACGATTAGAGTTTGAAACATAAGGGAACTTTAAGAAGTGTTTCGTTTTTTCATAAATATAATTTATTTTATTTATTTAGGGGAGCTTTTCCTTTGGCATATGTTTTTGACCCACTTGATGCTGGAGGATGCTCCAGTCTTGATCTTTTCTGCTCCTACGATTGCAGCTGCTTTGACTTTATTTAGTCCTTTGGCATCTCCACTCTTTTTACTGCTGGTTTCTTTCTTGTTGGCAGCCTCTTCTTCTGCTATTGCACCAAATCCTCCTGGACCCCATTGATCTGCCCAGCTCGGTGCCTCACTTTCCATTCCTTCTTGCTTTGCCAAGTAAATCCCAGAATCCAAGGAGGAAACTGTAGTTGTAACCTTTGGTCCTACAGGGCAAAGATTAATCTTTTAACAACTTCTGCAGTAGCCAAAATTAAAAAGCATGAAATGAGATGGAAGCACAGGTTGGCTAAGTAATGGTTTCAAAGATAGAACTAAAAGAAATGCTTAGTTGTAGCTGAAAGTTTCCTGAAAGCTTCAGAAAATGGTGGCAGAGTTTGGTTTATCAAGGTAAGCATGCATCTTATGGAGACAAAGGGAGAGATCTGAATCTACATCATCCTAAACACAAACTTTAAGTTTTACATAATTGAGGAGCAGATTATAATTTTCTAGATCTATTGGAGACAAAGAGAGACATGGTACCTCAAGGTGACCGCTTGGCACTTGGACTGAAAAACTTGATTGAGGAGCCAATGGAAAGTAATTGAGGACTCTTAAGCAAAAGAAAAAGTTTCCTGCAGATGTGCTGTCTTTAACTGCACTATATTCTTTTAAAAAGAGACTTGCCAGCTCACTGGTTTCCTAATTGCGAAGCAAGCTATGGTCAAGCATCCCCCCCCTAGTTTTTCAATTCTCTTCCCTAACAAAAACATTTAGCAATAATAACTACCCCTACTTTCAACCAAGATTCACAACCTGATATTGTCCCCGCTCTACATGCTCCTCCCTTTCATATTAATTCATAATATGGGTTTCACCAGTGGTAGTATGGTGTCTCGTAAACCATATAATTCTTTCATATTACCAAATGTCATACTTCCATAAATGCATGAAGATACACCAAAACATAGAAACCTAGAAATATGCGTAGGGAGTTTCACTTTGGTGAACTGCTCTATTTATGACCCTTGCATTTGGATTACGTATAAAATGAAAAGGAGGTAAGAATATGACACCGCGTTTGCTTCAGAATTTACCCAACTAATCAATAAGCATATCACTGCATATAGGCAGTCAGTATTTCTGAGATATTCTAGTCTAAGAGTCTTTTCAGTACAGGGAAAAACAGGATACCAATTCCCAAACTCCTATCAGTATGCAGTGAAATTTGAAACATGGCTAAATAACTATTTATATAAACACAAGCTGATCTCTAAGTAGCCAAAATAAGCTTCGCTAACTGAGATTGTCCCAATGTTCGAATGTTGATCTTCACCGCCAGAAAGAATGGAGTGCAGTTAGACGAACTAAATGAAATGGGGATTTCATTACCATAGAAATTTGCAGCAGCGCATCTATTACACAATGCCCTTCATTGATACACTTTTATGCTGCAAACAAGACACGCAACCACTGTATAGAAAAGCTAATCAAAGCACATTTGTTAGTCAACAGTATGAAAAATGATTCAGTAACCGCTTTTTCTTTTTCTAATAATATGTTATTGACAAAAAGCCAGAAATTAACGGCCGTTGAAGCCAAAGTGAGAAACAAAAAAAAGAAAAAAAGCTAAAGCCAACTCGAGTTCCCACATCGTAATATCAACTTAAAAGAGAATCATGGGGATTGTAGGACTATATGTCTATACATGGGAAACTAAGGATTTGAAAGAACATCTGGAAAGAAATAATATCCAACGAGATCGGCGAAAAAATAGTAAACATGAACTAATTACTTGTAGAAGCAATTACACTGATACCAAAATGGGGCTGCAACATATCTGCAGCCAAACAGCTCACCTTCTAGGCACAATGAATCTCATAGGCCAAATCAGAGCCCAGTGATTGAATAGCAAAAGATGGGCATATCTACAATATATTGTATTGGTAAAGACATTGAAATGGAAAAGGAAAGATTTATATCATCAGGCAATCTCCCCAAGTATTCCCTCTTGTACATTTTCCTTCTCCACTGGCCTAAAATCCAAATTCTATCACATAGTACGAATCACTTGTTGGATTTCCTTACGGACTTGGATTTCTTAACCTTTCCAGACTTGTCCTCCATGGTTGTCCAAGTATAGCCATTTGGGATGGCAAATGGGTCCGATGGAGTAGTAGTAGTAGAAGAATTATAACGTGGTTGCTGCTTGCTAGTGGATTGACTGTTGTTCCGCCTAAGCCATGACGTGGTTGTTGAAAATGAAGACGAAGAAGGTAATGACCAATAATGTCCGTCCGATTTCTGAACATCATCTGACGCTGATCTCCCTCCATTGCCAAAAAGTCTTGGACTTGAGAGTGGAGTGTAGAATTGTTCAGCTGACTGTAGCTCTACGAATTTGGTGAATGTTATCACCACTCTTACTGTGGGGACCACTGGAATTGCAACCTGGCCCCACCACAACCAATCACAATAACTATCGTTAGGCACATCGAATCAACTCCACATAAAAAGCACAAATCTTTGATAGAAATTGAAAATCAGGATGATCATTGAGTTTTGTCAACGAGTTATGCTTCAAGGCAAAGGGCAATCTCCTGCTTGACAAATTTTGAAACCTCGTATAATTTGGACCCCACACATACAATGACCGTTGGATCCTCTGTATCCGTTGCCCAATTTCAACCCTATTCTATTGATTTTCATCACACATTTAAGATATTCTATTGATTTTCATCACACATTTAAGAGGGAACAGAGTTGAAGGGAACAAGAGAAGATCTGTTCCCATATCATAGGAAAGAAGACAAATTTGACTGATTTGCTTAGACCACTCTACTCTTAAGAAGTAACAAAATTCACTCATAAGTCCCACAAGTTGAATACTATTTGTCAATTTTGCCCTTACCTTAACAGGAAAAGTACCCGGCGGGAATTTTGTAGTGAGCAGCTCACGCATCCTCCGTACAGCCTTCACTTTATTGGCCAAAATATCTAGTAACGGCAGTAACTCCTCTGTCTTTAAGGGAAACTGATCCGTTAACCACACTGACGGCCTCAGACTCCTCACGTATTCCTTTTCCTTCGTCAGCGGGGTCGCCGCCGCCATTGTAACCGCTGCCGGCCTTCTTTGTGACGACGACGACGATGATGAAGGGAATATGTCCACGCTCTTTCTCCCAACGGTCACCAACTCTCTCTCCTCTCTCACGAAACTACTGTGCCTCCTCCCATCGCTATTGAAACCGAAGCTTGGGTTCTCAGCGACTAAGAAACCGTCGCCGTCTTCGTCCAGCTCTAGAGGTAAAACTTGCTCGCTTCCAGCGACGTCGCTTTCGCTGTTAGCGACTTTACGCGAGCGGAAGCTGAAAACTACGTTGTGAACTTCATAAACTTTTGCTTTCCATTCACCAACTGATTCGGTCTTCTCTTGTCTTCTCCAGTTTGTCCTGCCTACAAGTTCGGCCTTCGTGACGTCCATTCCCGGTCGATAAACGCTTGTTTGGGAGCAGAATCCAGCAATGTCGGACTCGCTCATCGGAGCCCCGGCATTTTCGAAAGCGTCGAAGATTTTACGTTCGTCGCGGTTGAGGACGAGTAAAGACCCCGGCGGAACGTTTTGAGATTGATCGCCGTCGCCGAGAAAGAGGAAACTCTGATCAGCCCGCTGGATCTTCAAGCCGTCGAAGCCAGCGAGGGAAGTGTCTGCTCGGAGATTACCGTCGCGCTTCCAGATCTTGTAGGTATCGGACGGAGCGATCTTGCCGACGAAAGGAATAACGGAGCTCTCAAAGTGAAAGGAGATCTCCATGTAAAAGTCTCTCATTCGATGTAGAACAGCGATAACTCGAGGGAGACGGCGGCGCCACTTAGCCCAAGCGGAGCGGTGGTGAAGGCGGAGAAGAATCAAAGAAATTTCAGAGCTCCTGCGGCACAAAGCCTCCTGGAGGGGGTTCCAACCAGCGGAATTCTGGAGGGAGACATCAGCCCCGGCGGCGGCGAGACTGCGTGCAGCAAAAACATCATTGAGGCGGACGGAGAGGTGGAGAGGAGTCTCGCGAAAAGGAACGTCGCGGCGGTCTAGAACGGCGGAGATCTGTTCAGCCAGTTGCTCCTGAGCCAGCGACTCGGACTCGGTGAGTATGACACAGGGATCGGAGAGGCGAGGGAGGGAAGAGAGGAGCCTGGAGAGAGTGGTGTGGTCGCCAAGAACGACAGCGTAGTGGACGGGGCTGTGGGAGTAGTCTTCGGGTCTGATAGCATGGGACTGCGTCGTATTAGTGAGCGGCGTCGTCGATGAGGACGACGAAGGCTTTGACATATTAAAAAAAAAAAGTGAAATTAATGGGATAATGGTAACGGAGAGGAGAAGAAGGGAACCGAAATATTAGTCTCAAAGAGACAAAGGAAATGATTAGAGTGAAGAGATAGTGACTGAGTATTTAGACTTTGAAGTTTGTTTTGACTGGAGAAAAACGCAAGTTGTCTTGGACGGTAGAATTGTAATAGGGATGGGAAGGAGTGATTTTATTGAGGAATGTGCCGGTACAGACAGAGACGCAATCTGGCTCGGCTTTTTCAGTTGCTTCCTCTTTTTTATTTTGGCATTTGCATTTATTTATTTATAATACAATCTAATATAATAGATTAAGTGGATACTTTATGTAACAAATATTTATTAATGTAAGTGTTTTATAATTTGAAAGAGGTGGTGATGGGACTGCAGCAAAAGAACAGAGTAAGCTGTCTGCATAAACCCAGACCAAATCTTAACAGACTTCACATCCACATTGCCCTACACTTCCCAGACAAGTCTTGCCTCTTTCCACAACTTTTTAACTGTTCCTCATTCTTTTGCTTCTCAATGACAATACTAATAAATTCAACCAAGTTACCGTGACTTAGGCATTTTCCAGTTATTTAAATTAAATCTTCTTGCTACCACAAAAAAACAATAAACATCATTGGATTGGGCAAAAGAAAAACATGCCCACCAACCAACGCTTTCCCTTTAAGTTATTTTATGACGTTGGTCGGTTTATTTATTAATCCATAACTAAACTACCAATAGTATTAGTACATTGCTTGTTAACGTGGCATACAATTTGCTCGATCACATTTTCGCTTTTGTTATAATCAATCACATTATTCACCTAAATCACAACATCTCCAAATCTTTCTTTCAGACCCCACCTCTATCAGGCAACGGTCGTTATGTAACGCGCAACATTAACTGTTGGTCAGATTCCTGATTGTCATGCTTCTCTGCACAATAATTTCAGTGCAACGTTGCTTTCATTAATACAGGATTCCCCCTACAACTCGGATGCTCGGGTCTCCATCCAAGAAAATTGCGCTTCTTAATTCCGACTCTTCAAGACTTACCCGAGCTCCTAATAATCACGTCAATTTTAATATGTGTCTAAAATTAGGCCCGACAATTAGATTTTGATTCAATTTGATCATGTTCGAAGTCAATAGGTCAAGTCTAAGTTGATCAAGTCTCGTGCTTAATTTTTTAGACTAAACAGAGCCTTAGGTCAGGCTTAAGTCAGACCTGCCCCAACCTGAGATCCTATAAATAATTACGAAATGATGTCGTTTTAGAAATTAAAAAAAAAAACATGGGTCCTAACTCGACCTGGCCTATTATCATCCCTATCTAAAATCTCTCTCTTTCTTTCTTACATAGACATATATACATATATAATAAATTTTCAATTTCAACATTACTAGATAATTTATTAATTATGTGTTTTTAATAATATTTTTAACAAACTAATGATTTTGAAACAACCACCATGATTAATCTAACTTAGTAGTATTTTTTTTAAGAAATTAAATAAAATTATATTTTAAAATTAAGACTAAGTCTCACAAAATGTACATAGAGTATCAAAACAATTACACCTCATAAAATACAAGTGAGGCATACTATTGGAAGTAACTAGTTAAAAACAATTACACCTCATAAAATACAAGTCAGGCATACTATTGGAAGTAACTGGTTAAAAAACTAGTATTATATGTACTCATTTTTGGGGTCAATCAATATTGATTGCGTTATTGTAGAATTCCCATCTTTGAGTAACTTCACTAATAATTTCTTCATTATTCATACATAATCTTACTCACAATATTTATCTGATATCAACTTTCATCCATTTGTTTACGTCTAAATTCTCTCCTATTGCTTTCTTGCTATGTTTCATATATATGAGCGCAAAATGCTAGCTTTTAGAGCTTAGCATTATCCCTTAACAGTTTGAAATCAACTAGTTGATTAACAATTTGCTCCCATTGCTTATACATGCCATCAACAATACAAGCAAACTTGATTATATTCCACATTGTTGCAATAAAATGGAATTGAAAAATAAATGGTGTCCTGTCTCATAACTATTAGAGCAAAGAACACATTTAGGATACGTGAGAGAAGAGCTCTTAACCTTATCTATAATGGCTAACCTATTTCTTAAAGCTAACCATGTTGTAACATCATATCTATAATTTTGTTACATGAAAACAAATTATTCAGTATAAAGCCATCTTAGGAGCATGTTGCATAAAAAGCTTCTTAACATATTGATTTATGAATTTCTCTGAAGAATGGAGGGAATAAGTAACTCTATCTTCCATATCAACACTCAGCTTATAGGTTGGAACAACATCAGACAACCATTCAAAGCCTTGATGCTTTATTGTTGATATGAGATTAATTCACTAACCCTTGCCTTTGACTTCAGCATGTAACTTAGGTGAAATAGGTTAGGATACAAGTATATAAGACCTTTATTAGACTAGTTATGAAAATAAACCTAAGCGATTCTCCCAGCCAAAAACAATTTGAAAACGAAAGCCATTTTACCTATTAGTTTTAGTATATTTTGCCACTTAAGGTATTGGGATTGCATTTTACTTTCCAAAAGTTTTATCTTCGAAAATATGTAATCTGGACCCATTGAACCTATACATTCTCTTTATCAACCAGTATCTTCATTTTTTTTTTTTGGCTACAAGAATCTTGCTAGACAATTGTGTAGAGCTTAACCAAAACCCCCATGCTTTCTTATGCATCATATATCCTTCCACTGTACCTTTGCTCCTGATGCTTTGTGTGGATCCTTATTTCATAGGAAATTTCTCGACATCTTTCAATATCTTTAGCCATTTTCTTAGGAAGGATTAGATGAGAAATTGAGTCCTATTCATGTTGTGTCGTGTTAGATCGCCTATAGTCCAGGTATTCACAATACGCAACGGAATGGAACATACTACACAATAAGAAGTATAACCAAAAATTACAGCACGTACGAAATTACCTCTTGACGAGGATTGGTATTTTTTTTTCAGATTTGTAGACGCTACAGTGCGTGAACGTCCTCTACCGGTATCCACACAATGATGAACGATCCAGGTAGCATTTAATGTGTACTAGCACGTTCTAAAATATTTTTTGAACGCAGCACAATTTTTCTCTCAAAAGAAGAACGAAGAACTAGGTCTAGGTGACTAGGGTTTTCGTCTCACATCTAGTGAGACATAAGTTTCTCTATTTATAGAGAAACCTTAATCCCTATTCCTATTAGGAATAAGAATATCATAATCCTAAACCCATTAGAATTATGGAAGCGCAATAAGTTTCGGCCCATATTATATCTCACATAATAAAAGCCCGACAACTTAATTCAATCTAGCCCAATAAATATATCTACATATATTTATTCAGTGCCTAATAAGTTAGGCCCAAGAGAATAAGCCCAGATCACATCACTCTCTATGAGCAACCTTGTAGGCTCATTTGATGTTGGCAATAGGCTTGATCACACTTCAAGGCCCATAAGTCATAAGCGGCTTCTAGCAAGAC
>JANSVA010000002.1:17196887-17219433 GCA_025504915.1 Erythroxylum reticulatum | reverse complement strand
TAAAACCAAACTCTTTTGTTTTATTAATAATAAATAGTTTCATTACAAAACTGTAACTGAAGAAGATAAAGTTACATATAAATACACTTGCTTTCCAATGCACCTCAAGTAGTTACTGAATTCCTCATCAGCATGTTTAGGTATATGAGATGATCCACTGACCTTTTAAGCATATAAAGTATAAGTTAAAGTCTCCTATTATAAGCCAAACGACTTGAGTATTAGTAGAAACAGACCTTAAGTCCTCTCATAATTGATGCCTTTAGAAAGCAAGGTTAGTAATATAAACAAAAGTAATATTGATATCATCCAAGATGATCATAATTTATCCTAATATTGATAAATTGATCTAATATTTGAACTTGGAGTACCTTAATAGCTTTAAGGCCATAGGTCATTATGATTCTCCCATTATAATGAGTTAAGTGGTATGATAAGATTATGCAATTTTTCCCAATAAGCTGAATTACTTTGATTAGTATTTTCTCCTCAATTATTTGTTAAGGCCAATCATATATGGTTTTTTTATTAAGAAGATAATCATAGATTTCTTGTTGTTTCTTAAGATAACTTAAGCCTTTTAAAGATCAGGCTTTAATTTGTGAAGATCAAAGTTTGGTCATTGAAGACTTCAAATTTGGCAAGAGAGTTACATATTTTAGATTTAGCAATAGAGATAGGCACAAATAGAGATAGGCATAAAAATATGAGTTCTCTACTTGGAGCTTTGTGAAAGTACTCTCTTTAGAGCTTCATTTGCAACCAAGTTAAAGCTTTAAAGTATATCAATTTTATGATTTAGTATGAATTTCATTAAGATAGGAATACTTGGCTTAATTAAGGGGACTTCATTGGGTTTAGGAGTAAGAATCTCATTTGTCTTAATTTGTCCCCTTAGAGTAAGTTTTTCCTATATAGGTCTCCATATGCTAACTTGGATGATCTTACAGGATTTCTAAGGGTAAGTTAGTATAGTTCTAGAGGTTATTAAGCCTACATCATTATCAAGTCTCTAGCAATTAAACCTATATCATTATCAAGTCTCTAGCAACTCAAAGTAGCAAGCAATTTTGAATCTTATTCTACATCTGCACAAACCTTAGCATACCCTGTATTTCTCAAACTAGTTGTATGTTCATTAAGGCAAATAGGTGTGCCTATGGAACTAGCTAGATAATTGAGGATCGTTGTTGAACAATACAGAAAAGGGACATTATGAAAATAAAACTAGGCATGTGTCTAAGACCTATTCAAAAACCACACTAGACTTTGTTTAAAGGAGGAATAAAGGTTTTCCATTATAGTGCCAAGGGTCTCACTTTAAAGCATTCAACAAATTATACACATCATTAAATTTAAAAAAGAAATAATCTTCCTTTATTATTATTATTTTCTCTAAACATCACTTACCTTATTTAGCCTCTACCCATAATTTAATATAAGGGTAAAAATCCTCTTATCTATAAAATAACTAAATAGATTCGTTTCCATTATACAACACTAGCTTTGAGAACATCCAAAGGTGGGGAAATGACAGAAGATGCTGCATCTCTTATGTGATGAATAAACCTAACTTTCTCTTTAGGTTTATGGTCCTCTACAACTTAATTATTACTTTATAAGAAAAATTATATATCAAAGATGGAGAAATTAAAGGCATTAAAGAGGATCCAAAAAAAGTTTTAAAGCACCACCAAAGGAGAAGCTTCAAAGGAAATAACTTTACTAAGACTTTTCGACTAGAGGTAAGGGAGGGAAAAGATCTATCATCATTTACAGGAGAAATTGAGTAAAGATTGGAGTAGGAAGCAAAAGACACCTAAAAGAAGAGAATTTAGGGTGAGAAAGCTAAGAGGAGAAACTAAAGGTAAAGGATTAGAAAAGGCAGCCAAGTGACTTGGAAAAATGCCTAAGGAGGATAAAGGAACTAGTTTCCGTGGCTAAGATAAGGTGGAGCTATAGAAAGGGGTAAAGGAATAGTGAATAAGTCTCCTAAATCTTAAGTTATCTCCATTCCTAAAAAGTAATGAAAATAGCCTCAAGGTTAGGTAAAGAAAGATGAGAATTAACAAATTTTTTCTCCAACAAAAACATGATACGAAATTGGTTATAAAGATAGGGGAGAGGATTTAAAGAGAGTCTCACCGATTCTTATATTCTCATCACCATTTAATTTTCTCTTATAACTCCTTTAGAAATTTTGCATACCATGGTATTCGCATGATGACATCTAATAAAAATATGTCGATTTCTAGTTTCCTAGATATTTCCATGATATCCTTAATTATTTTTTCTTTGGCCTTACTAACCTAATAAGAAAATTTTGTATCCAAAAAAGGAGGGACCTTATATTTAGGTTCAGATGTATTCTCCTTCTTCTCCATAACTTCTTCTTCTTTATATATCACCTTTCTTAGAACATCCACCTCGTTACCGCTTTTAAATGTTATGGAACTTAAATTTTCCTATGAGTTCACAATAACATAAAATAGTGACATCTCCTTTCCTAAGCTTAGGCCTCAAGGTGACTTATTAAAGTTGTCATTTGACCCATTTGATGTTTTAAACCTTAAAATATTAGTAGTAAATTATTTGATAATATTTTAGAAAGCCATACCAGAATTTGAACTTTGGTTTGGTTATTGTGTAAATAGATATGGCTTCTCATATTATTAAAACATAACCAACTTTGATCTATAATTTTGTTAACTTATGGATTTCCGTAGCTAAAATTAGAGTTATCCTCTATCCTAAGTTGTTTATTTTTGAATAGTGACCATAATTTCTCCATGGATGCCCCAGAAAACTACTTGTCACATTTGTTTACTCAATAGACTCCTCTTGAAGTGTTGGGAGCATATTCATTAGGTGCCTCATTTTTAAAAACACTCCATAACCCTTTGCTATTTATATGCCACCCATTTGGTGAACTAGAGAGGCTATATATTAAATAAGTTCTTTTAAAGGAAGAGATGTGTACCTCATTAATAAGCTTAGGTAATTGGTCAATCTTTGAGTCAAATTATTGAGAGTTGGATAACATATTTGAAATCAAATTCCTAATGACTTATAGATTTTTATCTACTAATTCTCCTCTACTAGTGGCATCGATCGTACTCCTATCGGTGGACAGAAGGCTCTCGTAAACGTATTGAATAAGTAATTATTCACTAATTTGATTATAAGGATAGCTAGTAGAAAACTTCTTGAGGCGCTCTCAATACTCATACAAGAATTTTCCTTTATATTGCCTTACCTTAAAATTTTCCTTTTAATAGTGATTACCCCTATAGATGGAAAATAATCTCATCATATCATTCTATGTGGCAACAATCCTAGAAGGTAAATAATAAACACAGTCTTTCATTGTATCTTTTAATAAAAATGGGAAGGCTTTAAACTTAATTTGGTCTCCCGTCATTATCGTAGGTTTCACACATGTGTATACCATATGTGATTTCATTTACTTATAAGAATCTTTACCTACAATACCACAAAAATATGGTACAATATGAATTAATGTAGACTTTAATTTGAAACTGTTACTAATCTCTAAGTTAGAGAATGTGATGTAGAGAGGTTGCTAGTTTAAATCATATGCAATAAGCTCCTTCAATGTTTTGTATTCATCTATAGCCCCTTGGAATTTTTATTTTGCTTCCTTTCTTAACTTACACAAAGTTCTTTCTATATCTGAACTGAACTGTAAATCAACTTTGTTAAAAGATTTGGTAATGTGCATATATGATTAAAGAAAAAAGGTTAATAACAAAAAGGAAAAATAAAATAAAATAAAAACATAAACATAAACGTAAACGTAAACCTAAACATAAACATAAACATAAACATAAACATAAAAATAAAAATAAACATAAACATAAACATAAACATTAACATAAACATAAACATAAACATAAACATAAACATAAACACAAACATAAAAATAAGCATCAACATAACCATAACATAACTATAAACATAAGCATAAATATAAAAACATAAACATAAGCATAAGCATAAGCATAAGCATAAACATAAACATAAACATAAACATAAACATAAAACAACCAAAACAACTCCTTAAAAAAGATGTCAAAAAAAAAAACCCAAACTAGTCTAGACAATTATGCAATGGTGGAAGCAAAGGTCAATCTCATATAGAGTATCTAGCCTTACATTATTTTGTGCAAATAAGAATTAATAAAAGATAGGTTTGTGATTGTAATAAATTAATAACAAGAACTTAATCATATAAACTTTGTTCTAGTCCATATTCACCTTAACAATTTTATATAAATCACTGATATAATATAAATTAATTTATACTTTAAATATTAGTTCTTGGAATCAATTCTTATTTCTACTTAATATACAATCAAATAAACTATAACTATAAAATAAATCCTAAGACGTGTGCATAAAATTTAATAGAGCAATATCATTGAGACCTATAAAGATTGATGAAACAAAATAACACAAAATGTACAAGTTTGCATTTAATTTAGTCAATATTCCATCGTAAGATTAAAATGGTCAAACAATGATGAATTTAATATCTAACCTAGTGACGTATTGCATTAAGTAATTAACTAGTAGGTCTTCCTATTAATTAATCAATTCAATCATAAAAGATGAATATAGAAAAACAATTAATACTCAATATATAAATTGAAAAATAAAAATAAAATAAATATCACATTTTGATAAATCCCAAAATTTTAATTTCCTTTAATCAAGTATGGAGAATTAGTCATAGAGGATCATGTAGGTAACAAGGAAGAAAAAAGAAAAGATGGTTGCTCCCTTAAACCATAGAAAAACTTTAAGATGATGTGTGTATCGCCCAATTTTTGTCTATTTTGAGAGGCAGTAATGCATAACGATTCTCATGGATTTCAAAATAGAACCATTCTCTTTATAGACGTTAATTCATGTACTTAATGTAAATAAAGAGTTAGTACATATTTGGGATCAATCTCAAACAAAGTTTGCCATGTTGAGAAATAATGCTTTCCTTGAGATCTGATTCCATTTGAAGGTTCCACCACAATTACCATATTATATAAATTGTCATTAAAGAAGATTAGAAATCTAGCAATCCATAATAACATGCCTAAATGCATTAAAAAGAAAAAAGAGGGAAAAAGAATTAACAATTTATGGTGAGCAGTCTAATTTTTGCATAATTAATTTACAATAAATAGAATCAATTTAATACAATATAACACAATTCTTATATCTAGTTGCAATATCAAGAAAACAAATTTAGAAACTAGTGTTTGGGACTAGGAACTAGTGTCTACTTAAAAAATAGTCAATATGGAATTATACTTATTACTTTAGGTGATGGCGTTAATGATCAATTATAATGGGAAAATGACAAGGTTTTCTTTAAGTGAAACAAAAATTTGAGAGTTCTAGGGCAAGGTGCGAGTTAGTGAAACAATAAACTATTTTTTATTTTAGTTCTTAACATTTTTATTTTAATCCTTTTTATTTTTCTAATTTTTTTGTATTAACATGATATTGTATTGGTATTTAGGATACCAATCAATAATAATCAAAGTAGTTAGTATCATCTGAAATCTTATTTTGGGATTGTACCACTTGCTTTCATGCCATTTTCAATTGATATAGTTGTAATATGAATCTCCAAATGTTAGGTTCAAGCAAACCTATGCCTAATACTGTGGATTGCTTTGTCAAACTCTAAGACTTCGCATAGGCTAAGATAAACTCGTGTCTCAAATCACGAATCTTTTTATAATTTTTTAAGATTGGATACGAGCTCAAGCATGCTTATGCTTAATAATATAGATCTTTATAGAATTTTCTAGGATCAGACACAGTTTGAGACACACTTATGTTTCTTTTTGGATCTTTCCTTTGCCACAGGACAATGGCAGACCATGTCTTCATCTCCAACTAATGACTACATACACCTTTATCCATTAAAGCTTAATTTTGATTATAATTCAGCTAGTATCTCTAAAAACTCAAAATATGGAACTTTTTACAACTCCTTATAATCTTTCAATAAAATCTTAAATCATTCCAATTAGATTTTATTTGAAAGAGTTATGCCCCCTTTATAAGGAAGTGTATAAATATCCATAATTTTCTAAATAACTTCATTTTGCACTAAACACCTTCATTTACACCTTAAATCAAAATATAAGCATAATATATATGTAAAAGACTAAGAGGGAAAAATATGTCATTTTTGCTCCTATCATTGGCCCATCAGATACTCAAATAGGACTATTACTTGTCAACATTGTAAAAGGATTCATATAACCATGTAAAGGTATATGCGCCAAAGACATGAAAATCTCATGTACAAGCTATTAACCGATTATAAGCCCATCTCTCACCCCATCCCTTTTGCTCAATAGAGAATAGATATTCTTATTCCTTTTCCTCTAATGGTTAGACATATCAAATTCATGCCAGTTGTAGTGAATTTCTTTACTAAATTGAGTAAGGCTAAGGTTTACACTACCATGATTACAAAGAAACTTGAGTAATTTTTTTAAAACAATATGACTGATAGGTATATGACACCCTTCACTCTAATCATAAGAAAATGGAACTTAACAACAGCAACAAAAAAAGCTCTAAGGCTTTCTATGAAGGAATGGGAATAGCCTAATGCTTTAAAACAAGTAGCTTACATGTAAATTAGCATTTTGACTAAGAAAATGATATGGCCATACTTTTAGTTCTAATATTCAAGTTAGAATAAGTGAAAGGATCATTGGTAGTTGAATTATACTCAATACTTTAGGCCTACAGACAATATCCCAAACATTAACAGTGGAATCACCTTTTAGTCTGATGCTTGGGAATGAAGTGCTCATTCTTATTAAGCTAGAAATATTATGTATAAAAGTCAATGAATTCACACCAAGCTTGAACAATCAAAATCTTATAGGATAATCATATCTATTATAATAAAAAAGGAAACAAACTTCAACGTAAAAGTGTAGTTATTAAGAAAAAAATAAGATTATACTACTAAAGAAAGAGAATAATGAAAAGATACATGATAGTTATAGATTGCATCATGTTTTAGTGGGTAGCGTGGTGTCTGTTTAGTTGTTAATTTGATTATTTAGTGTGTATTTAGGTTAGAATTGTATTAGTTTGTTAAATATTTATGTTTAAAGTGTTTTATGGGTTAGGGCATGCTTTTGAGCTTCAATATTATATATCTGAGGTGCCTTAATAAGTTTGCTAGTGTTTCAGGGCAAGTATTGAAGAACGAAGAAGATTTGGAGAAAGGTCAGACCTAGAACTAGGGTTACGATCGTCGCCAATAAGCCTTGATCATAACAGAATTGGATTCAAGGGGCCACGATCATGGCATGTTCTACCACGATCATGAAAAAGAACCAAACAAAGGGCCACAATCGTGGCCTACATGATAGAACACGCAGACAGCCTTCCCAACTTGAGTTTTTTAGGGATTTTATGACCTTTTGGACCTAGAAAAGACCATTGGGTTACCTTAATTGGAAAGACCATATAAAGGAAAGAGATGTAATCCTAAAGAGGAGCTTCACTTCTGCCACTTTTCGAAAATCCTAAAGGAGAGAGAAGAGGAAGAAAAGGAGAAGTGGGTTATTCGACGTTGTTGACTTCCTAGATAAGTGGGTCTCCCGATGCTACAGCCTTCCAAATTATCCGATCCAAGTTCTTCTCTTTTCCATTTTCATTTTTGTTGATTCAATGTATAAATGATGATGGATTTTGGATTGTGGATGATGTTCTAACTCTTCCTTCGAGATTTTACGTGGATTTAATGTTAATATAGTCATTTTTGTGTTTTATTGATTGGTTGTTGTGATTAATTACGTTACTTGCATATTTTGGTAATAAACCAAGAGGGCAAACTGGATAAAAATTATTGGATTAGGTTAATAAGAGTTAGGTGATCCAATAGACCATATGATTAATCATATTAGTTATTGTGGGAAGAGAGATCCCATGTGAGACTCGGTCATTTATTAGAGGGCTTAAGATCTAATTAGGGTTGCGGGTCTTTGGTTAATTGAGAGATTGCAATTTCCATAATTCAATTAGGGTTTATGATTTAGAGTTTAATGGTTATAACTCGAGAGAAAGTAATCAACTCTATGATAGTCTAGAACTAACACTCCGTTAACATATAAATAGCTAGGTTAGCATTAACAATAGGAAAAATCCCATCTCTCACAACTTGGTAATTTCTCTAGATTGATTTCTATTGTGACCTTTTTTGGGTTTCTCAACTTTACTTTTTTCGCGTTAAATTTTTGAATTAATTTCTTGAAATCAAATTCTAGTATTTACTTTCCATTGCATCTTTACTTTCACTTTATTAATTTTTTTAAGCCTTAGATAACATAGGATTAGATTATTTCACCCTCCTCGTGGGATTGACCCTTCACTTACTACGAATCACAACCTGTGCACTAGCAGTATTTGAAGGCTATAAATTGCAAGCTTGCAAATCATCACGAACAAGTTTTTGGCACCATTGTCGAGGAGGCGTAAAATTAGTTTAATTCTTTTAATCTAAGGATTAAGAAAATAAAACAAAAAAAGAAGAAGTTTGGGTGCAGAGTATAAGACATCAATTTGGACATCACTTGGCAACTATGAGGAGTCCAAAAGGTTAAATGATGGAGGAAACACATTATAGGAATCAAAGGACCCTTGCGGACTTCAATAAGGAATAATTTGGTTAGGGAAGTCATCATTCTTATTGGAACACGTACACTCCATGGTGGCAAAAATCACCCGAATTTCTAATGGTCTAACAATGTAAAGACTGCCATAAGACATCAAGACCTATTAGGATTTCAGCAAAATGAGTCCAATTTACAGGATTCTAAGCTGGACAAAGTCATAGATAAGCTCACAGACATGGAAGAGACCTAAAAAAGAATGGAAGAAATGTTTGAGCAAGTAATGGAAGATCATGCCTCTTCTATTCAAAACTTAGAGCTTCAAATGGGCTAGATTTATAGGATGATTTGTAAGAGAAGTGTGGAAAACTGTCTGCGTAGCATGAAAGTAAATTCAATATATTTACGTCAGGCTATCACACCTAGGATTGGGGTAGAGGTAAAAGAACCAACAAGAAATCAAGTTGAACCCCACCTTGTAGAAGACTAAGAAATAAAGAAAGAGGATGAAGAAAAGGATGAAACCCATATTATCTGCCAAATATTGGTATACCATGCTTGAACATCGAAAAAGATTTAGTAGATGTCTGTAAAGAGAACATTATCCATTGAATTAGTAATGACCAAGTGACATTCAACATGAATGATGTATTAAAGAATCCAAAGGAGGGTGACTCATTCAAAAGAATTGTTATGTTTGAATCTTTAAAAGAGCAAAAGGAAGAAGAACATATGACAATGAACATCAAGTTTAAAGAAGTTGTGAAATTATCTATTTGTGACAAAGGGGGGTGACAAAGGAAGAATAAGAACAACTCACCCTTTTACCAAACAAACTACTAGACTTAATAGAAGATTCAGGGAGTTTCGTTATTCCCTGTTTTATTAATGGTTTGTTAGTGAAAACTTTATCAATATTGTCTTTTAGATCATTTTGCAATTTGTAGCTTACTTACAAGCTACAAAATTGAAATTGGACATCATCGGTGGAAGTAAGCCACTCATAATTGATCCTAGCTAAGTTTTAAAGGATGAAGGTCAAGCTAATGACTAGAACTTAACACATTTCGTGGTTAGACTTAAATTTTTGTGTAGTTAGGTTTGTTTTAAATTCTCAAATAAGCTTTTAATGATGTGGAATGGATGGATTGCTAACTCTCTTATTCTCTCTGAATCAATTATAAGAAAAGGAACCCAGCTCAGTGTCAAGCATATTAGGTCTCCATCTCCAACACCATCACTACCTCAGTCACCTTACGGTTTCATGTTCTAACCCTTTTCTTCACTTTTGATAGTATTTTCTTCTTGTTTTTTTGTATATTATGATTTTTATTTCCCCCTTAAGTGTGTTTGTGTGTCTTTCTCACAATGAGGACAATGCATTGTTCAAGTTTGGGGAGGGTTATGTGTTTTTAATTTGAATGTGAATTTTGCACATTGTATGATAGTTTGTTTAGGTTTACATGATGTGATTTGTGTGAATTGGTCAATGTCTAGGGCTTAACGGGATAGATTTAGCCTTAGACATGGTCTTTTAGGTTATAAAAATTTATTAGCTTGTGAATTAGTGACCTAGGTTACTTTAGCAAAATATGTAGTTTAATTAGGATACGATATTAGTTTATTCACCCTAGGAAGTTTTCTCATTCATTTATTATTTTAGACCAATTGAATAAGTAGCATTGCTAGTATATTTTCATGAGAATGACTAGAAAAAATAATAAGATAAGTTATATGTTAAAATTCTATTTTTTAAAAAAAGTATAAATTTTAATTAAATAACTATTCCTCTAGCCTTAGGGATATGAATAGAGCTAGGAGCTAGTTGACAATGTGATGTAGATGAGTAAGTAGATCGACATTCATCATAAATGTTTGCCTCTGCATCAAAAGGCTATAATGACATTCCAACCAGTTGTCTAATAAAAACATGACCTAGTTAAGTAACTAGATCGACATTCATCACAAATGTTTGCCTCCACAAAAAAAAGGTTAGGTTCATGTCCACAAAATGTATCAAAAAGAATGTTTGCCAAAAAAAAAACCTACCAAACTTGTGAGTAGCTTGACTTTTCAAGAAAACTTACTTAGGAATAGTTACAAGTTTGATTGACCAAATAATTATCAATATGTATGTACAAATGACAAGGGTGAATAAACTTGACATTTAGGACTTGATTAATATGTATATTTAGTCCAAAGTACTTAAACATAGATTTTGCAAGTTAGTAAGTTAGAAAAACTTAAAGGATTATGCTTATAGTTAAATTTGTTTTGTGAAGTTCAAGCAATTTTGTCATTATTGTATATGTGTGTTTTGATGTTGTTTGAATTTTGTTTGCTTGAGTACAAGCAAATGTTTAAGTGTGGGGCTATTCATAGTTGTAGATTGCATCATATTTTAGTGGGTAGTTTGGTGTGTATTTAGTTGTTAATTTGATTATTTAGTGCGTGTTTAGCTTAGAATTGTATTAGTTTTTAAATATTTGTGTTTTATAGGTTAGAGCATGTTTTTGAGCTTTAATGTTGTGTATTTGAGGTGCCTTGATGAGTTTGCTAGTGTTTCTTGATGAGTTTGCTAGTGTTTCAGGGCAAGTATTGAAGAATGGAAAAACTTTCGAGAAGGGTTGAATCTGAAAACAAGGCCACGATTATGATAGAACCAAATACAAGGAACCATGATCGTGGCATGTTCTACCATGATCGTGATAGTGAGTCAAACAAGGGGGCCACGATCATGGCCTGTACGATAGAACACGTGGACAACCTTCCAACTTGAGTTTTTTAGGGAATTTTTAGACCTTTTGAACCTAGAAAAGACCCTAGGGTTATCTTAATTGGAAAGATTATATAAAGGAAAGAGATGTAACCCTAAAGAGGATCTTCATTTCTGCCATTTTTTGGAATACCCTAAAGGAGAGAGAGAGAGGAGAGAAGAGGAAGAAGAAGAGGAAAAGAAGAAGTGGGTCTTTCGACGCTGCTGATTTCCCAAATAATTAGGTCTCTTAATGCTGCTGCCTTCCGAGTTATTAGATTCAAGTTCTTCTCCTTTCCATTTTCATTTTTGTTCATTCAATGTATAAGATTGAAATGGATTGTATGATGATGGATTTTATATTGTTGATGATGTTCTAACTCTTCCTTTGGGATTTTACCTAGATTTAATGTTAATATAATCGTTTTGTGTTTTATTGATTGGGTCTTGTGATTAATTGCATTACTTGCATATTTCAATAATAAATCGAAAGAGTGAACTAGATAAAAATGATTGGATTGGGTTAATGAGATTTAGGTGATCCAGTAGACTACGTGATTAATCATATCGGCCATTGTGCAAAGATGGATCTCGTGTGAGACCCGATAGTTTATTAGAGGGCTTAAGATCTAATTAAGGTTGTGGGTATTCTATTAATTAAGAGATTTTAATTTCTATAAATCAATTAGGGTTTATAATTTAGAGTTTAATGGTTATAACTCGAGAGAGAGCAATTAACTCTATGATAGTCTAAAATTGACACTCTCTTAACACATAAATGGTTAAGTTAACATTAATGATAGGGAAAATCTCCTCTCTCATAACTTGGTAATTTTTCTTGATGGATTTCTAATGTGATTTTTTTATGGCTCAATTTTAATTTATTTTCGTGTTAAATTTTATAATTAATTTCTTGAAATTAAATTCTTGTATTTACTTTCTATTTCATCTTTATTTTCACTTTATTAATTTTTTTTAGCCTTAGATAACATAAGATTAAATTAGTTTACCCTTCTTATGGGATCAACCCTTCACTTACTTCAAATCATGACTCATGCACATGTGGTGTTTGAAGGCTATAAATTATAAGCTTACAAATCATCATGAACAATACAACAAACTAGCAAATACGCTCTTAGTTTATTGGTTAGATGGAACAATTGATAATGCAACATGGAAATATCTATTTAAGCTCAAAAAGAGATCTGTAAAAGAGAACCTTATGGATAAGAGTTTTAAGGAGGAAGAAATTGATGTAAACAATATGTAATGAAAGTTACAGGAAAAACAAACCAAGTTAAATAATGCAAAAACATCATTTAACTTAGATTTTGTTTTACATATGCACGTTTATGTAACCATTTTGAGAATAAAAACTAGGCTACGTGTCTCTTGTATAGTGATTATTTTTCTTTTTTCTATTTAAATAGTTGTTATATAACAGATCTTATATGTAATAATATAATCCCGTTGTTTTTTTCTCTATTTTCTCTCTTTGTGTTAACTCCCATTCTTTTCTCTTACTTTCTCAATTGCTCTATAATGAAGACATTAATAATTTTACAAAAATTATAATCATATTTAATTGTTGATTAGAGATATGGTTATAGTAGGAGGAATTTAAATGTAAATTTGGAGCTAAAATAATATGCAAAGTATGAAAAAAAATTTTAAAAAAATTTGTCTTTAGTTCATGCTTTTTCTTATTTTAATATTAAATTTGATGATATTTACAACTAGGTTTTAAATAAATTAAGTTTTGAGACTAGAATTGGTATGTGATATTCAAAATTTGTACTTATTACTTTTTCTTTTTGTAGAATACTACAAAATTTCCAACTTTTGTTGTTTAAAAATAGTTGTGGGAACTTTACATTGCTTTTCTTTCTTGCTTCTTTAGGTTTTAGCTCATATAATATGCTTTCTTGCGATGATATAATGCGGTCATTATTTCAATGCATAGGAAATTATGTCTATAAATTATTATATATACGAATTTATACTTTTCATTTATATACTCCTTTCAATGAGAAACTATTATTCTATGTTAAATATTTTGTGTTGAAGTAAAGGAGGTTCTAACTGATATTTTGACAATAATAACAAAGCATAATTATTACTAATATGTTTATTATTTTTTATGAAAAACAATACTATAACAAAATGAAGTCATAAACTTAATAAGATTAAAAATGAATGGCACTTTTTAATAATTTTTTATTTTTGCAAGCCCCATAATGTCACATCATTGCTAACGTGGCAAATTGGAACCTAGTTTTTTTAAAATTTTTCAAAAATTATTTTATTTGTAAATGTGCTACCACCCTTTTTAATTAATCCTTAAAGAAGTCTTAAGTTAAACAGATATATTGAGTTAACTAATCAAAAGTAAACCATCAATGTATTACTTAACAAAATGGTCTCACCCTCACCATTTTGTTTAGCTTTTGTCTAGAATCCCTCATCGTCTTCTCTTTCTACGTCTAAAATACTTCACTATCCCTTAGTCACTCACTATCTGGAATCTCGACTAAAATCTCTCACCTTCTCATATCCCGTAGTCGCTCTCATTCATCAATACAAGGTTTGGAGATGCCGGATTTAAAGAGTATCCACTGCAAACATCTTTCTCTAATGGTCACTCTCATAGGTGAGCTTTTATATGGGTATGATTCAATTGGTAACATTTTGTTTGATTTTTTTGAAGAACAAATCAATAAAGTTGAATGTTTGTGTATGGAAAATGGTCGGAGGTTCTGAAAACAAGATTTCAAACACCAGATACTGAATAGATAGGTAAAAAAAGAAAAAAGGTATGCTTTTAATTCCCTCTGTCATTCTACTCGTATGCCTTTTGTATGGCATGTTTTATTCTTTCAATTGTTTGTTGTGTTACTTACAATATTTAGATGTCAATATATTGTATGTTATTTTCTTATAACATGAAATACTAGATTAAATTAATGAGAATGGAGTACACTACACATTTTTGCTAATCTTGGGCATATTTGTTGAATATAACTTTTGTGTGTATTAATGCTTTCTCTATTTAAATTACGCCTCTTGTGATGAAAAATATGATGTTAAGAGGAATGAATTCTTTGTTATGTTAAACTAGTCCTTTCAATTGATACCTCTTGTTCTTAGATGATGAAAGAGTATAGAGGTCATAGATTCATAGTATATGAAAAGAGGAATTCGTGATTAAATAGAAAGGAAAATCTGTAGACTATGTTGTTCTTTCATATTGCTGCTTACATATGTTAAAAAATCATGGATCTAAAATGTTTACTCAGGTTAATGTTATAACGCAAAAACATTTATTTTCTAGGTTTTGCCAAAAAATGCTTGATATTAGGCAAAAGTGTGGCAATTTTAATATTAAGGAATTTGATTATGAGAGTAATAGTGAAGTTAATCATCTGAAGTTTGTACAAATCATTTTATCTTTATAATGATGTATGTTGAAGAATGCACATTATGCTAATTAATTCATTGCTGTATTTGTTCGAAACTACTTTATTGTTTGGCATTAAACCTAAAATTAGGCATGTCTATTGACAGGACAATTGATGTGCCAACTGAAAAGATCATGTATCTAAGGAAAGGCCATTCTATGAAATAGTACAAGTATTTTTTATTACAGGAAAACATATGTGTTTGATGCCATATCAAACACTAAGAGTATATTACATGAAATAGTATAAGTATTTCAAGTAACATAATAAATGAAGATAAACATAAGGAAAGTTAGGATTTTTATATTCATCACCCAGGAAATATTATCTTATATTTGGCACTAATGTTGTCTTTGTAGACAAATTTGCATTGTGATTTTCTTAGTATGCAAATGGAATCATTATCATTTATTAATAGAACAGTGAGTTCCAATTCAGACACTGCCATTTGCAATTATAGGCTAAAGGCCCCATTAAGGACTTCATGGATTGATCATAAATCTGGGGGGAGATTTCATTGATGCTTCAATTTTTTTATGAGAACTTATTGTTATTTCATTAATGAAGTTTAATGTTAAACTTGTGTTTTAGGGTTTTTTTTAATGAAATTGAATGTTTTAAGTTAGGATATGTAAATTTTCAAATGGTATAATTAAGAATTTACTAAGAGAGTCGTTCAAGTGATTCAAAATTTAAGGAGTGAATTAATAATGTTAAAGAAAGAGGTTCAAAGAAGCATAACTAAGTAGTTTAAAGAACAAATGAAGCTTTTAAAGGAGGACATAAATTTATTTAGAAAAGAGAACAGAGAAATTAACTGTATGTTAATGAACATTATACTAGGATCGTTATGGTTCTAGTAGTTTTTATTTGTAATTATATTATGGGGTTATTATATTGAATTTCAACAATGTAACGGTTAATATTAATTTCAAGTATATTATAAAATATTGATTTTAAATTTTGTATTTGAATTATATAATGAAACAAAAACAATACTACTATATATAACCAATAGACAATGAATAATTAACTCGTTGCATATGATTTCAAATATGCACAAAAAAGCAATGCAAAAGAGAGATAGAGATATTTACATTGTATGTAACAACTCATATTGAGAGATATTTACATTGTATGTAACGACTCAGATTGCTTTTGACAAAAAGAATTCAATATTTACATTTTATGTAAACAATCCAAATATTTTATGTATATAACACAAATATTTACATTGTTTGTATACAACTAATCAATGTTTGCTTCATTCATACTTGAATGAAAAAGTTCAAGTTGTGATGATTTTGTCAATTTCGTTCACCTTCTGGTTGCTTCAGCTTGTAATTGTTCTAAAGTAATAATGGAATGTCCTATGAATAATAAACTATTTAGCCGAAATGATAATTCAAATGTGTATGGGTTAACGTCTAAATCTCCAAACTTTTTTATTAGCATCTCCACATGTACTAACCTAGAAAATGGAGATAAAATATTATAAACACAATTTGTAATTATTTAATCTTAGATAAATTGATAAAAAAAACACATTGCTTATAATATTACTTTGTTGATTCAGTACAATATTAGCATGAACCAAATTCGTGTTGCTTATAGTTATGATGAAAACTACTTTGTCCATCATTAAAAACAAAGTTAAGTAATATAAAACTAAAAATCGGTTTGCGTATGATGTTGTCTCAGTTCTAACCTAATTAGTAACTATACGTTTATAAAAATGTATTCATATGTTGAATCAAGGTATGCACACTTGTGAAAATGCCTCAGCATGTGGAGTTGAGCTGCTTTTATTACATTTTCTAAAGTTATGACCTTGAAGACCACATTTTGGCATTTATGAACTTGACCTTTCTAACTCAATTTGCTTGGATGTTTCATTATGTGTCAAATATGCAATACTTAAAGGCCAAAAAATTTCACTCTAATTAGATGTAACATATGTTCATACAAACTCTTAAACTAACCCTTCCAATAGTATGAATCAATAAATGTCTCAACCCTTTCCCTCCAGTGATGGATTGCACAAATCACATGCTTGCATGGATATCCATATAGTTCCCATGCTTAAAAACTATATTTTTTTCTACGAATCATAATAGTATGCTTCCCATCACCTTTTGAAACTTCATAACCACCATCTCCATTCAATACAATTCTCCACTGCATTGCTTCTTTTTTGTTCTTCTCCAACATCATTATATTTGGTGTTATATCTAACTTCCACCTAAGTAAAAAATGTCTCCTCTCAACATGACTCCTTATAACCATTATTTTAATAGTCTTAGTCTGCCTCCTTATAACCATCTTATCCGGTATGTACTGTATAATTAACAATAGTATCTTTAAATTCTTTTGTAATCCTGTACTCTATTTCCAACCTCCATTCATATACAACCTTTGTTGGTTTATCCCTGACAGTTGAGCTGGGAATGAGTAAAGTTTCACCTACCTCCTCTCCACTAGGATATTCACCAATGCTAATAGGACTACCATAATCTAATGATTCAATTTCAATTGTATGATGTTCATCTGGAATGTCTATATATAAGTTTGATTGAAATTGTGCACTTTTTCCTAAATTCCCATGCAGTCGTACACCTTCTCCATCCAAATTATCATCCATTTAAGCATCTTGTCCCTCCATATTCTCATCCATTTGTGCACCTTGTCCCTCCATATCAAAAACCTTTTTCATCATGATCAGTAGCATGGATAGGTGTCTACATAATGAGTTACATATACATCAACAATCCTATATATTTGCATTAGGTTTGCTAGCCTAATACAACTTTCATTTGAGTCTATAACTTTCAATGACTCCTTAGAGTTTAAACCAAGTTATCTATAATATGCCTTTTCAATTTGATCATACCTGAACACCAATCCCATCTCATTTATTTATCTATTACTAAAATTGTGAACATCAACATTGTTAAATGTAGTAATATCTCTACCAACATATTTGAATTCAGGCTCCAACATGAAATTTCCACCGTAAAAAGGCCTTATACTTCCATATTGAGCCATTAAAACCTATAAATATAAGAATGCATGTAAGTTAAAATAAAAATGCAATTCAATGATTATTACATTCTAAAAACTAAGAAACCATTATTAAGTGACAAATCTAACTACAAGTAAAAGCCAACATTAATGTATTCTAAGATAAAGGTGACTAAAGCAAAATTCTTAGACCATACAAAATTAATTGCTTGCTTTATACATGTTTTATTATATGTTTTATTACAGGCTCTATACATGTTTTGGGTGTAGTTGAAAGTGTTAATATTATTGCTAACAGCAATGGACAAGTAGTTAGATCAAATGTTGTCGGTAATGAGCAAGTAGTTACATCTGGCCTACCTCTCTTTATGAGACATTTCATGCTTGCAAAGCATACATATATAATCATGAGCTATAATCCCAAGTTTAGTGTACTATGTTTTTGGATTAAAACAAATGAACATTTAACTTAATATGATGTAGATGTATGGTAGAGGATGTCAACTCCAATTAAAGGAGCAACTATTGATTATCGAGCACTAATTAGCAAGTCGAGAGTCGTAAGAATTTTTCTTGAGTTCTTATTATTTATTAACCCATTAATTCCAAAGCTATAAGGAGCCGTTTATTTATGATTCCTAATTGTCTAGAGTTCCTTAATTTTGAGAGTAAGATTAAGGATACTATTAGGCAAATGGTATAACTAATCACTTTCATATTTTCTCAAATATCATTCCTCTATTAAAATGTTATCTTTAACAATCTATCTCTATATATGCTATTAAATGAGCAAATTGAGAAAAAGTGAAAGGAGAGTAGAAAATGAAGCATAAGTTAATCTACTAAGAAACCAATATAAGAAAGAATATTGCAAGAAAACTACATTTCAATAAAAGAAATGATAAAATAGTCTCAAAATCATGTATTAAGTACATTTTTGGTCTTAAAACACTAATGCAACAAATAACATGTTGGAACCCATTATGGGGTTATATCATATATACCATCTAAATCTCGAAAAGCCAAAATAATAGGACTAATTAGAGGAAATGATCATGTAAGTGGCTATAGAAGAATTGGATATACAATTTTAGGAATAAAAAAACAAACAATAACCAAATAAGTTGCATATTAAAAATTGATATATCACTAAATATGTGAGAATGTGCAAACCATAAGAAGAAAACAGCCAAAACACTTTTTTATTTTTATTCTACAATCAAATAAAGTAGAAACAATTACGGGACCACACTGAAGGTAACCTAACACACACAAAAATTCAATATCTAACACACACCAACAATAAACTAAATGATAGAAACAATAAACGTATGTGCATCCCACAAGAAGGAAGCATCCATAAAACACAAGAATATCTAACAGAGAGCTAGAAACAAATATAACAAACGTCAATATAAACTCAATACACTTTGATGGTTATGACTTCGATCAACGATTGTAGACGAATACGTAGCATAATTACTGCTGCCATTGACCAAGTTTATAGTCGGTGACTAATAACTACTAAATTGGTCAATTGAAAATAATGGTGAATGAGGGGAACAATCGGAGAATTTGGGAATGGAGTACATGAAACATTGTTATATTAGGGACATTAATATGAAACAATGTTGTATATTTTAAGATTACTTAACTAAATATTTGTGTACTTAATCCATTTTTTACTTCATCTAATTATTAGATTAAATCTTGTTATGATTAACTAGTCTGTTAAGTTAAGAAAATAATTAGTAACATTAATTAGTCTAGTTAATACATCTTTAAAGATTAATTAAAAATATTGGGTCCCATATTTATAAATATAATAAGTTTTTAGTATTTTAAAAAAGTGGGTCCCATTTTTCCACTATGATGTGACACTGTGGGGCCTACAAAAAATAAAATTTATTAAAAAGTGTCAACACTTAACTGACGTTCGTTAATAATTTCACTATAACTAGGTAAAATGTTAACATTTTCTAAATTTTAGGATCTTACGTATTCTCTTTGGAATATTAGGATTAAACTTTTCGATTGGTATAAAACTTAAGGTCAAAATTGACTCTTTTGCCATAATGTATGAAGGTGATAAAGAAAAGTTGAAGTTTGCAATCTATGAAATGAATATCAAAAAAAGAAAAAAAAAGATATCAAAACTCGTAAAGGTGATTTCACATTTTTATTATTATTTGTAAGCTTGCTTTATTAATTTGATGATCTAAAAGGTTCACCATGCATAATCATTTATCTTACTCCATTACATGAATCTTTACATTCATTAAGAGGTATTGAAGCTTTTGATTTACATAAAAGCCTTTTTTATTTTTCAAATAATCTTTAGAGAATATTTTAGGAAGTGTTTTAATCATATTTGGATTAAACAAATTAGTTTTGATCATTTGAAGCTATTAAATTTATGTTTTTAAGATGATTAGTCAACCCATATAGGTTAAAGTTGCTAATCGTTATGTATCATGAGTTTGTAGCAATATTGCTTATTATATTGGCCAACCAATACGCTATATTAGTTGACTAATATATGTATTAGCCGACCAGTATTCGAATGGCCAGTAAATCTTAGGCTTTTAATACATAATGGTTAACCAGTGCGTTGAATATAGCTATTGTAGTGGCTAATTCTTAGCTCCAATGGCTATTTGAGGTCCTAAAATACTATAAATAGGTTTTATGTGTTATATACACATATTTCAAATTCAATCATTTGAGCATCATTGTGTAATATTTATGTGAACGAGCCATTTTAAAGTTATTAAGTGATAAAGTGAGGTATTTTTAGTTATAATAATTGGTTGGAGAAATATATTATTGTATTTGGGGGTGACACAAGTGAGATTAAGGTTCCTCTTCACTTGAGAAGAAAATTGTAAGAAGGGTTCCTTTTTACTGAAAAAGATTCTACAAAAGTTATTATTTGCCTTGAAAGAAGAATTATAAAGGAATTCCAAGAAAAGTCTAAGGAGTGGATGAAAGAAAGGGTTGTTTATTGAACCACTATAAATTGATTTACATTCTCTCCTCCCTATCCTTTTTAAATTATTGTCAATTTTTTCATTAAATTGTATTAAGCAATTTCCTCATTTTTATTGATTATTATTAATTGAATATATTGTTAAAAAATTATTAAATTTTATTAACACCTAATTCACCTCCTTCTTAGTTGCCACGAGGGACTAATAAGTGGTATTAAAGAGGGTTCATTAGGCTAGTATTTTTAACAAATCCTATAACAAATATCATAATTTTATATTTAAGAGCAACAACACCATCATTCAACAAGAGGAACAAAGCATTAGTAGACCAGCTTTCTTTGATGAATGATTATCTTTATTGGAAAACTTGGATAAGATTCTTTTTAATGGCCAAAAATATGTACGTATGGAAAATAGTGTCAAATGGTCACTTTATTACTACAAAAATTGTAAATAATAAAAAGATACCTAAATTAAAGGAAGAATGGGAAGAGATTAGTATCGTTGAATAGTAAAGTCATACACATCATATTTTTTGCTTTAAGAAAAAATTAATATAATAGGGTATGTATGTGTGAAACGGCTTACGAAGTTTGACATACATTAGAAATTACTTAAGAGGGCATAAATTAACTTAAGGAGGGCTAATTAAGCATGTTAACACATCAATATAAATTTTACAAATTAAACAGGATGAAAGTATTTCTATCATGCATGCTAAATTTATTGATATTACTAATGCTCTTAAAGGTTTTAGAAAGCCCTATACTAAAATGTTACATAGGTCACTTCCAAACATGTGGGAAGCCAAAGCGATAGTTATACAATAAGCTAAGGATTTAATAATGCTGCCATTGTTGGAACTTATTGAATCTCTCCTCATATACCCAATGAGATTCTAAGAGACACAAGAAGAGACAATGCTTCTAAGGAAAAGGAATTTAGCATTTAAAGCCTCAAAAGAAGAATCAAGTGAAGGTAAAAAGACATCAACTAGTGAAAGTGAAGAAAAAGATATTAGCTTACTCAGTAAAAAGTTCAAGAAGTTCTTGAAGAAGAAATTCTCCGAAAGAAAGGACTTTAAGGAAGGTAAAAGTGATTTAAAACATAAATCCTCTAACATTATTTTCTTTGAATGTAGAAAACCTGGCCATATAAAGTCATAATGTCCTTGATATAAAGATAATGAGAAGTACGAGAGAACCTATAAAAAGGAGAAGAAGGATAAGATGAAAGCACTTAAAGCATTAACTTAGGATAAGTGAATTCGAAAGCAAGCATTTGGAAGAAGAGATAGCTTATATATGATTCACAGCTATGGACAATGCTAAGGTAACATCCAACCCTAGTTCTTATAATGATAGTGATGTTGATTTGACATATAATAAATTAGTAAAAAGTTTAAAAATCATGAGTAAGAAAAGGAAGAAATTATATTCGAAAATCAATGAAGTTAAAAAAGAGTATATAAATGAGAATGAAAAGATGAAAAGTGAATTGCATAGCAATAAAGCATTCGAAAATGTGATTATTGATGAAAGTCATGACTTAGATGCTGTTGGGCACCGAAATTTTTTTTATTTTTAGAGTTGAGTCAGTAAATTAGTAAGTATGAAGGGAATGTTGAAATTAAAGGTTAGAATGAAGTGT
>JANSVA010000002.1:17174917-17196787 GCA_025504915.1 Erythroxylum reticulatum | reverse complement strand
ACCAAAAGGTACTTGGTAGTGGGTGAATATGGAGGGATATTAAGTTTAGCAAGCCTTCCTAGGTGTAGGGATGATGGGCAGAAATTCAATGGAAAAAGTGTATTGATCTAGATAGAATTAGCCAAAGTTGTCTTCATGAAAGTTTTAGATTATCTTTTTAGCTTTCCAATGGTATATAGTATGAAATTTTTAGACATTGGAGTTGAAAGTTATGATTTTTAGAAGTTTGAAATGCTTTTTAGGATGAAATATTCAGACATCCACATTGGTGTGGAATTTTGATCCTTATAGAGGTATAAAATGTTTTAATGTTCTGAATAAAAGTTATAGATCATTCTTTTAGCTTTCCATTGATACCAAATTTGCAATTTTTGGAGTTCTGGATCAAAAGTTATGGGGTTTAGAAGTTGGGATGTCGGAAGAAGAAGAGTAAGAGGAGGAGCGTGAAAAGTCACGATCATTCTTCAGCACAATCGCGACTTTCGCGGCCGCGCTCCATGTACGATCGCTACCCGCAGGGTTTCCCCCTCCCCAACTGAACATGTTTCACTCTTTTGCTTATAACTTTTTCATCCCACCTCCAATTGACCTGATTTTTAAAGTGTTGGATTCCTAAGACATTCCTCTACCTCTCCATAAAAATTTGTAGGTTTTGATATTAATTTGAAAAATATGGATTGAATCCAAGTGAGAGGATCGGTTAAAAGAGTATAAGTTAGATATTTTCTGAACATGCTTCAGTATTTTGGCGATATATCGATCTTTAGGGATCTAATTGAGTTGATTCTTTTTCAAAACAAACTAGAGACATGGATATACAAATGTTGTGAAGGAATTGAAATTCAATTCAGCCCCAAAATTTTCAATTTCTGAAGTGAAGTTGGGTATAGTGTTCAGTCTCGGATTAGTAAGAGCCGATAGTGTTTTGGCCATAACTTCTTTATTTCTAAACCAAATTGAGTGTTTTTGGTCTCTTTAGAAACTTAAGTCAATGGGGATTAAATTCTCTGAAGAAGATGAACTAAAATTCCAATTTCAAGTTCCCCAAATATTCTCTGTAAGTTATAATAAGTGAGTCCTCCATGCTGTTTTTGACATCTGAATGTTGGGCTTCAGAAACGGGACCCAACAAATGCATTAAGTTATGAGAATGAAAAATTGAAAAAGGAAATTGTTGCTCTTAAGGATTTCTTATCTAAATTTACGAAAGGAAGTGAAAAAATTGAAAACATGTTAGGAGATTAAAAGAATTTTAATGATAGGCATAGAATTAGATATAAATGTGAAAGTGTCCCAACATTAAAAATACCTTTATTAAGGGAAAACATTTACATAGTGGAGGACCATTGCCTAGAATGAAAAATGAGTATGAAACATCCACATCCAAACATGCACATGTACATAACACATTTACTAAGACCCAAACTAAGAGAAAAAAAGAATGTTTTCATATATGTCTCACAACCTAGGCATAGAGTTCAATACTCTGAAGGAATAGGCTGAACTTTTATGATAACATATAAGCACAATAGAAGCATGTATAACGTCATCATTCATAATAGGCATCATATATCTAATCATGGTAGGAATTTTTCACGCCATCCTAGGAGACCATTCAACATACTTAATATTCAAAGAAATCTTCCTCATTATGCATACGCACATAGAATTCCAAGCGATGCATTTATGCATCATCATTACTCATTAACATGATATGTCATTTTTGTGTTAAGTTTGAACATATTGATATATTTTTCTTTATCAAACAAAGAATGTTAAGTAAACCTTTGAAAGTGTAAATTGAAAAAAGGAAAGAACCAAGCTTATTTGACTTCCTAAAACACATTGATTACCTTGATTTATAAGGCTATTAGAAAAATAAAAGCAAATTGTATGTAATAGAGATTGTAGTATTATTAAGGAGTTTATGCATTTTTTTCTTGATGAATCTAACCTTTTTGCCTCTAAGAAAGTATTGAAGATGTTATTGTGGGATATAGATAACTTAACCCCTAAAATTAATAATCAAGAATTTTCAAATTATTAAATCAAGTGAGAAACATGAGAAGGATGAGATGCCACGAATGGATTAAGAATTCAAGAAAATTTTTCACTCAAATATCTCATAAATAATGTTTAGCCTAAGGTAATTATTAGTTTATAATTTAGAAATAAGTTAGTTTTGTGTTTATATGTCAATTACAGCATAAACCTTTAATGATGATTATTTGTGTTTAAATTATGAATAAGGTGTTTTTAAACTATGAACCTTAGTATCCAGAGACTATATTCAAAATAAGGTCACTAAGTTAGAATTTACATCAATTAGGTTCTTATTTCCTTAAAATTTTTGTATAAGAATATATTTTGCTTAATTACAGGAAAATTAGTTTTTATTTAATAGGAATTCTTTTTAAAAGGCCCTTTATATGATTATATTCTTTTATGTTTGATATTAATTGGTTTATATATGTTTTAATATTATTTTATTGAACTTTTAATGCTTTAATTTGAGTTTCAAAGATGGTTCCTTAAGCTATTTGGTTAAATGGTCGACTAATATCTTAGTATAGTTTCCTAGTATCTTTAAAACTCACTTCTTGTTACTTTTCAGTGAGTTTGCAAGTTTTATGGTTGCTTATCTGGTCACCTAAATAGTTTTATTAGTCAACCAATATACTTAAGTGGTCAACCAATGCCCTAATATTGGACTATTTTATTTTTCAATGAGTTTGCTCTTTGTTTGGTTGAAGCTCTAGTCACCTAATTACTCGCACTAGTCAACCAATGTTTTGAAGTGATCGACCAATATTCCTTTTTTAAAGAAATTTTACAATTCTAGTATGTTTGTGAGAAGTTTTATTGTATTAATGGTCAACCACAAAGCTATAATGGACAAGCAATTTATCTTTCAAGAAAGATAGTTAACTTATGACATAGTTGGTTGATATATAAAGGTCAACCATAACCTTTTACCGATCAACCAATTTCCCTGCATGATCAAAAATGTACATGATTTAATGCTCCTCTCCTCTAACTTGCTTTTGTTTTCCTTTTTTCTTGTTTAAGGCTCCTCAAAACCTATAAAACTCAGTTATATCTTTGAAAAACACCATACCCTATTGCAAATAACAACCTCCTTCATTTTTGTCCTCTTTTATTAAAGATCTTTTTAATTCATATTCTTTTTAGATAAACCCCTAAACTTAGGATTACTCGATAATGTTTAGGTATTTTTCATAAATTACATGATTCATTTAGTTTTTTCTCAAGTGTGATTGCATCATATTTGTCATTTTAGAATTTCAAATTTGATTACTTTATATAATTATTATTTTTAAAATTATTACATTATTTTATGAAATTGATTGTTGGATATAGTAATTATGTTTTATTTGTTACAATTCCAACCGCTAATTTTGTGAAAACTTTCCTTTGGTGTTTTAATTGAAATTTTCAACTTAGGCATCATACCAAATTTGAGGATTTTTCAAATTTGACACAATTAGGGCTATCTATATGAAAATTGAACTTTTTCTTTCTCTTTCAATATTTAATATCACTCTCTAGTGAGAAAGTTTGACAATTTTGATTAAATTCATCTCTTTAACTAAGTTAGCTTGATGCATGACCCTTTACGCTGTGCATTTTTCGATCTTTTTTATGATTACAAAAAGGGGAGAACGTTTGGTGATATTAGATTTAAAGTAAGTGATAAAACATAGGAGCAATGATTATTTTGTCATTTTTGTATTTTTTTAGTTCTATATGATATGCTTGAGAAAATATATGTTATTTCATGTATGGATATTTCTTTGATTTTAAATATTTGTTGTTCTTAATATTGAATTATGCTCTTCAAATTGAATAATGTTTTATGCATGAATTAAAGGGAAGTTAATCACTATCTTGAATTATGTTTTATATGCTTAATTTTATTATTGTTCTCTAATATCATAAATGTTTTGATATCATCAAAAAGGGAGAGATTATTGAACCAAAGGAGGTTCCAATTGATGTTTTGATGATTAAAAAACATAATTAATACTAATATGTTTATTGTTTTGATGAAAAACAATATTAGAACAAAATGAAGTGATAAACTTAAGAAGATAGTATATAAAGTTGATAAAGAAACGTTGAAGTTTACAACCAATAAAATGAAGATCAAAATAAATAAATAAATAAGAAGATTAAAACTCATCAAGGTCATTTCACATTTTTTATTATTATTTGTAAGCTTACTTTGTTAATTTAATGATCCAAAAGGCTCGCCATGTATAATCATTCATCTTACTTCAATATATGAGTTTTTACATTCATCAAAAGGCATTAAAGCTTGTGATTTTAATATAAAAGCATTTTAATCTTTCAAATAATCTTTATTTTTAGAAGTTTTTTAATCATAGTTGGATTTTAAAAAAATTATCATTTGATGTTGTTAGAATATATTTTTAGGGTGATTAGTCGATCTATATAGGTTAGTAATCAACTAATATAGGATAAAGTTGTTAAACTTTATGAACCATGAGTTTGAAGTAACATTGGTTGATGTATTGGTTAACTAATGTGCCATATTGGCTAATTAATATATGTAATGGTGGACCAGTGTTTAAATAACTAATGAATTTAGAGCTTTTAATACATATTGGTCAGCCAATGCGTCGAATAGAACCATTTTGACAACTAGTTCTTGGCTTCAATAACTATTTTGGGTGCATAGTTTTTCTCATAGGTTTTAGTATAAAGAAGGTTTTGACTGTTATATATACATATTTTAAAGAGTTTTTCAATCATTTGAGCATCATTGTGTCATCTTTGAATTCTAGATAAGTTAAAATAAAGAAACAACTTCTTTAGAAGCTAAACCTTACTTAAGTAAAACTGCCCCTAAAATATTGTAAAGAGGAATAGATACTCTATAGTGATAGTACCCTAATTCAAAGCAAGTAACATAGAGCATTAAGCATACATACTATAGGTCATCAGTTATTCCCTATTTTAATTTTTGATGTGAAGACTTTTGTTGGAATAATATTTAGTGTCTTTCCCTTTATAAGTAATAAACTACCAAAAATAATTTTAAGAATAGTTCGATCCTCTTTAGCCAAGTTTTATAACTAAAGAAGGAAAGAAATAACCCTAAATCAATCCTCAAAAGCTAATGCAATGTCTTAAAGCTTCAAGATTTCACTCCATATAAAGGTAGAGGAGGAACAGTGGAAGAAGATATAAGTTAGAGTCTCAAGAGCTTCATTATGCAGAATAAAGTAGGTGGGAGATTTTGTATCTCTTTAATTTTATCAAGTGTGCTAAGTCTTTGCCTGAAAGCCAACTATAGCATAAAGGAACCTCTAGGCAAAACTTAATTAAACCAAACTATCTCATACACTTCAGGAGCAGGTCCTTTCAAAGGAAGTCTACAAAATTTATTGTAAAACACCATGAAGAGTGCCCTAACCATAAAAAGAGTTATTTGAATGAAAGTTAAAGGAAGCTAGAAGAGTGACAGCCATATCTATGTCTTATCCTTGTAAGTGAGGTTGTAAATATTAGATAATAACACATCTTTGACATAAGCATAATCAAGCATAAGCACTCTTAACGAATACTACTGAAGGGGGCCTTAATGCTCTGATTAGCATGTTAAAAACCGATGTTAGAGTCATTCTTGATCTTGCTCTTAATCTCCATCATCACTAACTCCCTCATCTTAAGGATATGCATCATGGTTCAAGAAATGTTGATAGTAGGACTAATGCTTTAGAAATTTTTGGTCTTTATGTAGATGGAATGAATCCACCTAATTCGTAGAGTTTACTTATCCAATAGAGTTATGTAAAGATGCTTGATTAGCAACATTTTATTAGTGCTTCTAATAGGAACAATGCCCAATCCTCTTTCATCTTTTAGTGAGCATATGTTCGCCCATTTAATCTTGGTCGGTGACCTCCTCGTAATGTCTTCAAACCATAAGAAATGATAAACAAAAGTTCAATGGCATTCCTACTCTCTTTCTTAATGAATAATGATATTCACACCCGGATAAACAGAATATACAAAAAGTTTGTTGACTATGATATTTCATATAATAATGTTATCTGAATAATCATAATTGTGAGACTTTAATTCTATTCTTCTCTCCCTTTCTCCTTTTGAATATATATAATGGTAAATTAAAAAAAAAGTAGACATCTCCTTTTGTTTTATTCATTTTCAAAATTACCTCTTGAATTACTTTTAAAAATTATGTTAAAAACATCAACAAGAAATAGTTTATTGAATCAAATTATTTTAATAGTCATATAATTAACTAATGTGTAGTCCGTACAAGACACAATAGATACTCTACAATACAATCATATTAATAGAAGATTAATATCTGTTTTTGGCATGATAATTAAATTAACTTGTTGATGAGTAATTTTCACCTTTGTTACGTTTCACCAACTTCCGCAGTCCTCACAATCTACACCCACTTGCTTAGTTATACCATAGCAATCTTTAGAAGAAGGCAAATCATAAAGGAATGTCAAGAAAGCACAATAATCAAGCCACTAGGACCCATTGAATCAATCATATGTTTCCTCCCTATTGCAAACTAAATTACAGCTTGCCGACAATAATCAAGCCACTAGAACCCAATGAATCAATCATATGTTTCTTCCCTATTGCAAACTAAATTATCATTGGCCTGTGCAGATTAATTGCTCACCTCTAGTAGAAACGTAGACTACATAGTGATTGTTCAAACTAATCAAAAAGCAGTCTAATCTTCTTAGTTATTCAGGGGGCGACTTGAAATGAAGGGAAACCGAAATCTAATATCCGTTGTTGGCCTAGTGATTAAGAACCATAAGTACTCTTTAATGAAGAATACTAGAACTAGGTCCAACATGGTAGAAATCGCATTGAATTTAGAGATTAAGTTCATATTTAACCCTTTCATTAGCTTGCTAGGTCAGGTTTGCATAATTTAATCGTACAAGTATTTCTTTTTTGCTTAATTTTAGAGATAGAGAAATGCAACCACTGCCAAAATTAGCTATACCCACATTCACCAAATTACCACTGAGCTTGGAAACTTGATGATTCTAGGAAAATTAGTTCAACGTTTGTGATTAGCCATTACATGGGATGGATGGGAGGGAAACCTTTTTATTAAACAATGTGAATCTTTGGAACGCCTACTCGGTTATCACGTTGCAAGGTTGGCGGTGTTGCTTTGAAATTTCTCAGCAACAAAGCATTTGACCCATGCATGTTGTGTTTACTTACATTTTGTTAGTTTCCTCATTTCTAGAAGGATTCAGTTTTCACGAAGAACAAAGCGCTTCTAGATAGAGCATTTATTAATGTATTCAATTCACTAGAGGATTTGGTGTCCCCTTGACCTAACCTCTACTTAACCACATTTCCACCTTTCATTCTTCCCTTAATCCTATTCCTTCGGGAGCCTTTTATTTCTATGCGTAACATGAAGATTACAAGGCCATCATCACTAAACATCAAGGCATTTCAGTTCTTCACATTGATCGTAATCTTTATTTTTTAAAACACCGTGACACATACTGGCATATTGCCCACGGCTTTACCTGTCATGGGAAGCGGGTGGCTGGCGTGGAGAAAGAGAATCTTATGTCACGTTTCAGAGAGACTTATTAACCAATAGAAGACAATTCCATGGATCGACCTTATAAAATGCATCCCAATGTTTAACCACGATGGCCTCTCATAATTGCCCACACTGCCAAATTTCTTGTGCTGCGGTGTAATGATTCGGACTTGTTTTAACTTTTTCAACTCTAAATACCGTTTGTTTTCCTCGAATCCATATCCCGGTTATCTATCCACTTTAACTCACCTTTGCTCAACCGCAACAACTCCATCATCAACTACCCTTCTCTTAATTTCTCATGATTTCTATCGCTCCTGCATTTCCATTTTCATACATATACATAGGGAGTGAAAGTTGTTATCTTTCTCTCGCTCATGGATTTGAGAGTTAACGGGACCATCTGGGTTAGTCCCATCAAGCCTTACTCTAAAGTTGGTCTTCTAGATTTGGGGTCTAGCCGACGTGGATTTGGCTTCAACTTAATGTACAATTGCGATTTTGAGAAGTCTCATAAACGGCAATGCTGTTGTGCGGCTGTCTTCGCTCAAAGAGACATGACTCCTGTGGACGAAGAGAAGTCCTTCACTCCTGGGTTGGAGCCTTCTCGGACAACAGATAATTTTCAAGAAACCAAGTCCACGATATTCCACAGGGATTTGAGCCTTCTTCCTAGTGAGTTTGTCAAAACCGCAATTATGTAAAATATGTTCTTCTTGACAAACAGCCCAATTTTTAGTATGACTGGAAATTCAATATTATTGTTGTGTACAGAATTAGCCTGCCTTAGTTTAAACGGACTGAATATATGTTGATGTGGTTCAACACTGAATTAGCCTCATATAGTAACTGCTATTTGAATTCCACGAGTTGCAGTTGATTGGAAAATGTGGATTAAGTTTTCGTCCCGATATCTAGTGACTGGACTTTCTTGAAATTCTCGTCTGAACGATGAGAATTATTGACACAAATACTTGGTTTCTCAAAGAAGGTAGAAGGCTAGGGAATGCTTTTGATTGAGAAACGCCAACAAATACATAAACGATAAGGTTTTGCTGCAATCACAGCTGTGTCATCAAGAAGTTATATATTCAATTACTGTTTTATGCATTAAAAGTAGAAAAGTCTATGGTCATATATTATGAGCTTCCAGCACATTGGTTTATTTGATGTTGTAATGAAGACAGGTAATTGTCAACACTTTATGGAAAGAATTTCAAGGCCTGCCACCTAAACCATAGTTCCTGGCAGAAACCATAGCTCCTGGCAGATGCTTTGTGTCATATATTGAATCTTCGGGGAGTAGTTGTGTCTTTTGCCACCTTTTGAACTATTATTTGTAGTCTAGTAGTAGTGTATACTTGTAATCTCTATATAATTATATCCAAGATATTAGGTGGTTTAACTATTGGGGTTGTGTATGGTTGACCTGAAATTATTTGGGATCCTCCTGGCTCATATGTATTCTCTTAATTCTTCTATGCTTCAATTTGTGAATCAACTAATTTTGTATAAATTGCAGAACCATTGTCTGCAACAGATCTTACTTCTCTTGATAACGGTATAAAAGTACGGGTTGCTTATCAGGTAATCATTTAAACACTCAGCATCTCCAAATGTCTTATGCCTTTTATGCTATTGCCATAGTCTATGTCTTCATTTTTAGGGGTTACCAGGTGCATATAGTGAGGCTGCAGCTTTAAAAGCATACCCCAAATGTGAAACTGTTCCATGTGATCAGTTTGAAGATGCATTTAAGGTCTATTTGTCCCTTTTTGTTCATTATTTTTATTGTGCTATTCCACAAGCAAGTGTGATCTCTATCTGAATGTTTCCTGAGCAGGCAGTTGAACTCTGGTTGGTCGATAAAGCAGTCCTCCCAATTGAGAATTCATTGGGTGGCAGCATCCACCGTAATTATGACTTGCTCCTCCGTCATAGGCTGCACATAGTGGGGGAGGTGCAATTGGCAGTGAACCATTGCCTTTTGGGGTTGCCTGGTGTAAAGAAGAATGAGTTAAAGCGTGTTTCCAGCCACCCACAGGTTGGCCATTCTTATCTTCCTCAAATCATTTGCGGTTCTGTCTCTTTTGATACACGAGTTTTCCTTCTCACAGATATAAACATTCTTCAAATATACCAATAGAAATTCTATTAATGACAAAACTTTAAGAACAGTTCTTAATAGGGCAAAGCAACAGCTGTTTGGTGAAAAGCTAATTCTTTTAAGCCGTCAACCAAGTGTATATCTCTATGTGCCTAATATCCAACCTGTGTGTCTTATATGGTGCCAATATGAAATAAGAGAAAGAGGCTTTAAACTGAATCCTAATATAAGATCCAAAATTTTGTTTCCATTCTTCAGGATTAGTAGTTTAGTTGGTCAGAAAGCCACTTGTACATCTCTCTTCCTCTTGATATATGTTGGCTGCAAAACTTCAACTGAAAATAAATTTGTTTGTTTAGTATAGTAGTGGAGGTGATTACTTTCAGCTCTAAAGTTGTTACATTTTTAACAAAATCCTGACTTGCAGGCACTTGCCCAATGTGAGATGATGTTGAGCAAGTTAGGTGTAGTAAGAGTTAGTGCTGAAGATACTGCTGGTGCTGCTCAGGTAATCATTAGATTCCTCTCGACCCTTTTTGGTTAACCTTTGTTGATATAGGTTCTTATTTATATACTCAAGGGTATTGTACTCTAACACAGATGGTAGCTATAAGTGGTATGAGAGATACTGGAGCTATTGCTAGTGCTCGGGCGGCAGAAATCTATGGGCTTGACATTCTTGCTGATAAAATACAAGTAACGCTGCTCCCTTAGCTTGTCTGTAAATGTATATCATTTCATTCTATTTAAGGAAAAATTACATTCCCTCTGGAACATATTGATGGAAGTTGGTAACAAAAGTTAAAAAATTGCAAATTCTTTAAGAGGATGTGCTTAACCAATGCCTAACAGTAATAAATTTGATAAGGAAGCAACATGTGAGGAGCTGACGGATACTTTCTCTTACAAATAGTTAAAGGGAAGGGATTTGTCCTTAAAGGGCTCATGGAAACTATCTGTAATGAATACAACGCAAGTAAATGTTTTGATAACTTTATGAAAGTGAAGGAATTTACCATGTAAATGCAGCTGAGTGGTACTACAATTTTGGAATTATTGATGATTGGCATTTAAACAAGTTTGTGCCCCAAAACATGTCGAAGTACTTCCAATATTTTTGCAAGATAATCTGTAAGCATGAGTAAATAACTAGCTTAAAGTGTCACATTTGAATGAATACAAGAACCCGTAGTACTGAAGTATGTTTAGGCTTAGGCTCTTAACTTTTTTGTTCTTTTCTATTAATCTATCTTCAACGTGGAATTTTTCAATTACATAACTTTTGGTGGATAACTGTCAATGCCTTTTGAACTAAAACTTTTCAAGTGGAAAGTTCTCAACATCAATCTTCTAATTTGGAAAGGATGGTTTATTATTCATGTTAGTACTTGTTTGTACATGTACTAAATTACTTGTTTCAAGTCTGGTGTGCCCTGTATGTAGCAGGCTTCATTTTGATGTAATAACTGGACCATCACGCACATGATTAAGATGAGGACAATATCACCTGCTTTCTGATACTTACTGAAAAACTTTTAGTTCATGCTTCAATGTTAATAGTAAAAGTTTTGCTTGAATTTTGATTACATGATCAGGATGAGAAGGTTAATATTACCCACTTTCTGATACTTGCAAGAGAACCTATAATTCCAGGAACCGACAGACCCTACAAAGTAAGATTACCATTTTTATTTTCCAATCAATATAAGAACAACCATCATTTTTACCAAGTTATTGCAACTCTTCTCTACCTAGACAAGCATTGTTTTCTCACTAGAAGAAGGTCCAGGCGTTCTGTTCAAAGCGCTGGCAGTGTTTGCGTTGAGGGAAATTAATTTGTCAAAGGTAGCTTTAAATGAAGTGGTCGATTTTATTGTTCGACTAATATATCAAATGTTCGAACTGTCTCTTGTTTCACTGAACACTTTCCAGATAGACAGCCGTCCACTGAAAAACCGTCCATTGAGAGTTGTTGATGATTCTAACAAAGGGAGTGCCAAGTAAGCATAGCCTTTGTTAATAGACTATGTAGATCCACTTTGAATATATTTTTAGGTGAATATACATTCAACCATTTGGAAATGGAAAATAAGAATAAATCTACGGGTCCATTGGAAGAATATGTGGCGGACAAATAACTGGTAAATATTTGTTTAGCAATTAAGAGAATTAAATGAGAGGGAATTGATAATTGTATAAAAAGGAAAAAGGGGAGTGCGGAAGCCAAAAAAAAAAGACTAGGCAAAAAGGTAATAAGAGCATATTCAGAAAGTCAGCTTTCCTTTTATATAAAAGAATGCCATGTGATAGCATATGGTCCATTGCCTACGGTGTTCACATTTTTTGTTTGCCTTTTAGAACAACTGAGCTATTCATCAATTTAATCTGGTGCTGCTGTCATTCATGAATGCTTGGCTTAGTTTTGAGCTTTTCCCTTCCAATCAGACTAGAAAAACAAAGCATGAAATCAAAGATACATTTCTTGTGCTGTCATTAGTCTGCTCTGATCTTCTTGCTTTATTGGTGATATATTTTTTATGATAGGTACTTCGACTATATATTTTATGTTGACCTCGAAGCCTCTATGGCGGAGCCTCGGGTGCAATATGCTTTGGGACATTTGCAGGTCAGTATATGTCTGGCATATTCTGGATGGAGAACACTTTGCTGCCTAAGTTATTATAATCCCCATTTTTGTTTTGACTATGTACATTCCATCTCTATGATAAAACTGCTTCCTTATTTCTTTCTATGTTTTGGCTACTTCATCTTTTGGCTCCTTCTGTGAAGGGATAAATGCAACTTTCTATTTTCTTCAGTGTGCCACAAGGCCGGCGGCCTCTCTAATCAGTGATCCTGTTCTATTTTCCATTAACAGGCAAATATCTGTTGAATGCCCTCTTCAGGGCTGCCTGAGACCCACTTGATACTAGAATATGCTTCAACCATGTTCAGTCCATTCCCCTATAAACCTGCTTGCTTCTGTGTCTCATTCCAAGTTGTGTACAGTCATCTCTTTGTTCTCATCTTTGCTTTAGTTTGATAAAAGTTTTTTGCAGGAATTTGCTAGATTTCTGCGTGTCCTGGGCTGTTATCCTATGGAATCTGCTCTTTAGAAGCCCGTGGTAATGTATCAGACTAGAACGATGAGATAATCAATGAAGGCGTTCATATTGTACATAATTATTGTCCAACGGTGTACCAAAGCTCAGGAAATGTAATGTGATGAGGTCTTAAATAAAAACAAAGAAGGCTTTGCTTTAGAATGGATCTCTCTTCGAGTATATGGGTCATTTAGACAGTTTACATTGAAGTATTGCTTCTAAAAACTTGTCTGCATCTTATTTGAGGTACAAACAAATCCACGTCTTTTGCAATATGACTAACGCGGTGCTTCAATTCTTATGAACAAAACTCTATAAATCAACAATGTTACGGCTTATGAATATTTTATTAATCATAAATTAATTTAGTTGATTAGTCATTATATAACAAAATTGTTAATTTCTTAAATAGAATGAAATAAAAATTAAATACAACCTAATAATTAGATTTGAGTTGACATTAATTTTGTACATATTCACTAAGAATAAAGGAGTTGGAAGTTGGAAACAATTGTAGAGGGAACTCAGATCAAGTACTATAGAATAGTTTTTGTATTAAGTAGCATTACTACGTTATGCTAAATGTACTTAGAATATTTATGCTTTGTTTTGCTCCTCTATCTTGGAACCTTTTTTATGTAATTTTTTTTTAAAGTTAAGAGTAATAAATAAGAGTTGTTGGCTCTTTTTGTCGTTCCTTTTACTTTCTTATTTAGAAGATTTTTTTTTCCAAAATTTAAACTTTCATTTCAATTTTATTTTTAGCTTTTGTATTATATTTAAAAAATTAGGCTTTATTTAAAATTCTATTAAATTTCAATTTAAGGAAATTTCGTTAAGAAAAAAAGGAAATAACACCCAAGTAGTACGTGGAGAAAATTTAAAAACTGAAGGCTCAACTGTAAGATAACAATGACGGCAATGCATTCGTGAGAATTTCAATCATAATCATTCAAATCCTTTTTAGATTTAGGAATTATTTACTAAAGTAAAATGGGATTCACAAGCAATTTGGGCCTTAGGGTAAAGATGATAAAAGAACTTGAGTTTGATTCAACTTACAAATTAATAAATAAATTTTAATTTTAGAAAAAGCAATCTTTAAGTTCATATTCCACTCGATTCATGGCTAATCATATCGCTCGGACCAGATGTTTAAAAAAATACTTATTTAAATCATCGGATGAGATAATGTAGAAGGCTTTCTAACTAAATTTAAGTACAACAACTCACATTGCTTGGTCTTTTGACATATGTGTCTCTATAGCTATTACACGATGATTCATTATTCGTACATAACTTTTAAGATTATTTGTGATGTACTGAAAGAACCACTAAGTTGAATACCTCCAGCACTATATCAAGCGATTTCAGTTTGACGGAGTAGACTTGGTAATTGAGTCAAGACTCCTAAAGTAAGATGATCATGTATTTGTTTACCTAAAACATAATAGTGGTTTAGGTATCACTCCCACTTAAACGTTGAGCAAAACTCTCTAGTAAAAAGACTATAGATTCTAACCACTAACAAAGAAGACTTTGTGGGTGAAGCGGATCCACCTGTACTTCTTTAAAAAATTTTAGCTCATAGAGCATCAAATTGAAGCCCCTAACCTCTTAGAGCTTGAGGTAAATCCTTCTCACAAGGGATATAGTCCACTAAGTTATTAAGCATATTATAGTAGATGGTCATAACACATATTTTTGGTTTGACAATTGGTACGATTTGGGTCCCTGTATAAGTTAAATTAATTCCAACATCTCAAATACATTATCCTAGTCCATACCAAAGTTAAGGCTATGATCTATGGCAATTCTTAGTATTGGCCTTCCAATTCTATAAAGTGCTCATAAGGAATTATAGACAGGATGCTTGAATACTCTCTTGACTCTAGCAAGCAGGACTTCTTCATTTAGACTAAAGATAAATAGTTAAAATTTTCCTCCAAGTATTGTAAAAGAATCTTCCTTAGCCCTTAGGAAAAGAAAACATGGTCATGACTAGTGTGGGAAAGGATAACGTGCCATTCCCGTCCCTTCATTTTGTGGTTAGCTACTTAGGGGAGACTTAGTACTAAGTACAGCATTAAATTTCTACTTCCTAATTCCCTATATGCTCTTTGCTCAATAGCCTAAGAGGATCTAGATCATATATCTTTTAGATTTTGTCATAACTCAATCATTTAGATACACATTCAATAACTCTTTGGAACTTATTTCTCTGTTATAAATTGGAAAGACAATCTTTCTTGGATTTAAGCATACAGTTCCATAATAAACAAAATCAAACTTTATTACAATGGCTTTTGGAGCTTTGGTTTTTTTCATATGGTGTGAGAGAGACATAAGGCTCATCTATAATGAAGCCACCAATATGGTGATCATCTTATCAAACCTAAAGCCAAAATTAGAATGAATGTCATTGATTGGAACCTACCTAGACAAGTGACTCCTAAAATGTATATTAGATGGTGGTTATGAATAGGCTTATCCTCAGGGAACTTACTTAGCATATCACTCATATGAAATGTTTAGATTTGCTTCCCTTGTATTGTCTTTATAATTAACAACAATTTTGTAACTAGCAACTGATTCCTTTAATGAATTTGCACCTTTTAAAACATTTTTATTGCCTCATTTTTCTTAAACGAATTCAAGAATATAAGAAATTTGGATTATTTAACAAATCAAACAACATAGCTTTAAAACCTTTAAATTACTCGATACTAGTGTTACCTATTTAAAAAGCAAGAAAAACCAACCAATAAGAAAGATTTCTTTCTATTCAAGTTTAATTCCAAAACTAGTTGCTAACGAGTTTTTAAATTTAGTTCTTGACATATGGCATGAAAGTCATTATTGCTGTAATTATGAAAACTTGGGAAAGCTTAGATAAGCAAAGAAATAAAAATAAAAATAAAAATAATTTAAGCTAATTTTCATAGTATCTCACCGGAATATTGGACAACCACATGCCTTAGCTATTTAGCTAGTGCATTAGGAGGCCTATCAATTTCGATGCTTAGATAATTAAACTTAAAAGAATTAACTACGCGATATTATGCGTTGAGGTGGAGAGAAAAAAATAAAAAAAAGGAATTGCCTTATAAGTAGAAAATTATGAGATTGAATGAGAAAGGACGGATTAAGTGAAATCCATCTCATATCAATTGAAATTGTTGAAGCTAGAGAAGAAGGAATGACGACTAATTGGTAGAATATTTTATGTAGGCAAATTCAATGAATTACAAAAAAAAATAGAGAAGAATTTGAGTAGACACATCATAACTCACTTGAGTCAAATAAGGAAGAAACAATTTACTCTCCAGTTCAAGTTAATAACAAAAAATGGCGGAGATGGCTCAAATGAAGTCTCAATATGAAACTCGAAGGGCCTTTCATATTATGGAAACTAGTAGAAAAGAACTAGTAAGTATTGCAACTCAAAAATGACTACTGGAAGAAACTAGTTTCCTAACAAAACCTAATTCAAGTAAGAAGGATACTGCCACCATTAAAGCAAAGTTATCCACTGTTAAAAGTAGATTGTCAATAAAGAAGAATAATCAAGCAAGCTCAAGTTCTCCCTGTCAATGTCTTTCTTATTATTGAACGTCTTGGGACTTAATAGCCCTAATAAATGGCTAATAGTTAGGAATATTTTGAGACAAAAAAAGCGTTGTATGCCTTTTGAAGACAAAAATTAAATATTTTTTGTTACTTATAATAAAAATAAAGTCCAAATCTTGTAATTTTTCCCCATTAACCAATTAATACATTTCATAATAGCCTTATCAAATTCCCCTACTCTAATCAATATACTAGTAATCTACATAACAAATTTTACTCTCTAAAGGAGCTTTTTATAGAGAGAACTGTAGAGAATTCAGATGTTGTCCTAGTACTCTTGGATATTATAATGTATTCTTACAAAGTTGAGAACTTAACAAGTGACTTAAGAGCGTACACAAATCAAATTACAGTGTCTAATTTAAGCTTTGGAGCCTTTTTCACTTAAGATAATAGGTAGGGTGGAGAATAGAGGATTAGAGAAAAAAAAATTGGGTAAGTATTGGTTTATACAAATTGGATGACAAGTTTCCCCTGTAGTGCAACTTTTCTTTAGAATATTATATGGTCAAATCATTATTATAGAAAGGTGCATTACATACTCTGGATTAAGTCAATAAGGGCCATATTTAGATTTTAAAAAAATAAACTCCTCAAAGCTCTGAGTTTTGCAGAAGTAGTAAGGAAAGGAATAAAAAGGAAAGTTGATGGTTATAAGTCATACATTTGTATCGAAAAACTAAATAGCATTAAACAAAAACTAAAGTTACTAAAAAAAATATCAATTCCCTAGCATATAATTAGACGTTAGTGAGGCAAGAGAGGCTTTTAGTAAGGTGCATAATGATTTTTATAAATCCTCTAGCAATTAAGAGTTAAAAAATACAGAAAAGTAATAACTAAGCCATTACATCCAGGATGTGGAAACTTATAATAGTCTTATTCTTCAAAATCAAAGAGTATATGACTTATTAACAGTGGCAAGAATACTAAGTTTTTTCATAGTTTCGTTATTTCCAAAAGGAACTAAAACAAGATCAATATTTTGCATGGTAAGCAAGGTAAGCCCTTCAATGATCATAAGGAACTTGAAATCTAGCTTTCGACAACTTCAAAGATCTTTTAATCTATTAGTAGAGATGTAACTTCTCATGAACCAAGGTCCTTCTTTTTATCTCCACCAGACTCTATACAAGTAGCTCTACTTGATAGGCCTTTTTCTAAATATGATGTACAAAATGCCTTATTTAGTCTTGATCGTTAAAAGGCCCATAACCTTGATGGCTTTAATGCCTTTTTTTTCAAAAGATCTAGAGTATATCTTAAGACATGTAACCAAAATGATATTATAATTCTTCTCAATCAATAAAATGCTAAGGGATATAAGCAAGACTATATACATACCTAGTTCTTATAGTAATAAAAACCAGACATCTTCATAATTTCAAGATTATCTCTTATTGTAATATTATTTATAAACTCATTTCAAAAAATGCTTACAAAGAGAGTAGAAGGAACTTTGAGGAACCTAATTAATCCCATCCAAAGTGCTTCTGATTCAAGACCTTTTCAAGAATTATCATAATAAATTGTGACTCAAAAGTTATAACTTAAAATTTGACTTTTATAAGGCTTTTGATTCAATTGAATGAAGGTTTATACTCACTAGCCGAGAGGTGTTTGGCTTTCTTAAACTTTTTACCAAGTGGATCCAACAATGTATTACCACGACATCATCAGGTATTCTTATGAATGTAGAGTTAACTAGACCATTCAATAACGTTAAAGATTTGAGATAAGGGGACTCCTTGTTTAAAGGTTTGAGATAAGGGGACTCCTTGTCCCATACTTAATTCACTTTTCATATTTAGGCTTTAACTAAACTAATATTCCTCAACATTGAGCTTTGTAGAGGGTTTAAGCATCACAAAAAATTCAAAGGGCTTAAACTATTTAACCTTACATTTGTTGATGATCTATAGTTGCTTTATAGGGCTAAGGCTCACTCATTGCAAATTTTGATGTAATCTTTGCAAACATTTATAGAAATGTCTAACCTAAATATTAACCATTCAAAATTATTTTTTTATCTACGAGCCTTCAAATTTAGCAAATGAACTAGTTAGAATATTTGGCTGTCAAATTTAATAAGCATCATTCAAATATCTTAAATTATCAATTACCACAAAGAGACCATTATTAAGGGATTGTCAACCTCTGTTTGGTATAATTAACATGAGAAAGGACATATGGTAGAATAAGTTCCTATCTCATACAAGAACATTGCTACTTATGACATCAATACTTAATAATGCGTATAATTACTAAAGCTTTAGTCTCATTTTACCAATGAAATTAGTTAAAGCTATAGAGAAGATTATAAGGAATTTCATTTTTCTAAGGAAAACAAGCAATTTCATGTTATAAATAAAATTCTAATCATCAAGAGGATCTAGAAATTATTCCACAATAAGGAATCCATATAGGTAAGATGGATAGATCCTCATTATTTAAAAGCAAATAGCTTTTGAAACCTAAAGGAAAAGCCTAAGAACTCATGGATATTAAAACAATTATTCAAATTAGGGTATTCCATAAGGCAAGAATTTAAAGCAATAGTTGACAATGGTAGTGATGCTTGGTTTTGGTTTGACAATTGGAATAAATTAGAACCCTTGCACATAGCACCTGAGCAACTCTTAATCAATTACTTATTGCCTGAGGAAACAAATGTCAAGGAGATTATATATGGTGATCAATGATACTGTAACTCAAGGGGCTTCTTAGATATCAGGGAAAATCTCCTATACTATTATCTTATTAAAAGCATATTAGACCTCATTATATAACTTAGGTATAAAGTGGAAAAATGAAAAAAAAATCATGCCTAAATTTACTTAAAGAGCACTAATAAAGAGTTAACTAGGTGGAATTAGTCTAGTCAAAATTCAATTTATTCAAAATTTCCTTCATATTGTAGTTACAACAATAGCAACAACAATATCTTAGTAGAAGTTCCACTAAGATGTCAAGTTTGGGAAGATCCAAAGTATACAACCTTACTTTTAATTGATAGAGAGGTTATTTTTGATATACTCATAAAGAAAAGAAAAAAGATAAAAAAGACAAAAAGAAATAAGTTTTTTAGAACTATTTATAAAAAATTACAGTAAAAAGATAAAAAATACATATAATATATAATATATAATATATAAAATAGAAATAAAACTAGAACTAGAAATAAAGAATAATAATAATTATTACATATTAAAATAATAAAAAGTAAGAATAAAATTAAAAATAAAGGATAACAATAATAGTATAATTAAATTCTTACAAATAGAAATATAAAAATAATACAATATAGATAGAACAAGGTAAAGACTAAAAATATGAGATAAAATAATAATAAAAAATACAAACAAACAAAAGTAATTATATAAATAATTAATAAAATAAATAATGTAATAAATATAAACAAAAAATAAAAGATAAAATAAGGAAATAAATGAACAAATAAGAAAGAAGACAAATATGTAAATAAAACAAACAAGTCATTATAAAAGAATGATTAGGTTAGATAAGGAAATGGTTAAGTTAAATAACTATAAGGGAAGCATTATAGATTAAGAGTTTTGGCTAAAAAACTAAGAGAAAGAGAAGAACCTCTTTATATGAGATCCTTTACCTGTATCCTAATACGCCAAAGTTTCCTATTGAAGGTAAAGTCGTTGGTAAGTTCTAGTAAAGTCATATCATTCCTAATCACCTCTCTCTTGTTCTCCTTAGACCTTCTTCTTTTCCTCTTATAGTTCATAAATACAATATCTTACATCTTCTCACTGGCGCATCAAGATATCTTCTTTTAACATGTCTGAATCACCTAATCATTGCTTCTCTAAATATTCTATCGATATTAGCCACCCTTAGTTTGTATCTTATCATTACATTCTTGACCTTATTTCTTCTCGTAACATTGCATATCTAATAAAACACCCCAACTTAGCCATCATTAATTTATGACTATGCACTTATTTGATGGGTCAACATTATGTTCCATAGAGCATGACTGACATAATTATTAGATGACAGAATTTACCTTTGAGCTTGAATTGTGTCTTCTTATTAGATAAAACCTATGATGCACTCCTTCATTTAAGCCATCCTAATCTAACATGGTGAACTATGTCTTTATTGATCTCTCCATTACTTTAGATGATAGATCCTAGATACGTAATAACACTCTTTTTGTGGTATAATTTCTGAACAAATCTTTAACTCCACATCGAAAGCAACCCTGTAACATTCCGTTACCCATGTTGCAGTTAGAATAGAATATATGACAAATGATTGAAAGACTAGAAAATGCATTTCATATTCATGCATAATATGACATGCACATATACGTGAATAGTAAATTTTTGCACATGAAAATGATTGTACATGCATTCGTGGACATATCGGGTATAATTGTTTCTAAATATGATTTTTATTGATAATTGTGATTTTATATGTTGAAAATTGATTTGGAGAGTGTATTTGCTTATTTAGAATTTTTGAGACTTTTGGAGAAATTTCTGAAAATTGTTGGATATTTTGAACTAGGAAAATTTGTCAGAGTGGAAAAACTATTAATAAATGATAGTAGAAATGTACGATTAAATGGCAATGAAAATTTTAATAAATGACTTTGGGATTTATTGACAGATGTCGATTAAAATTTGGAGATAATTAGAGTAGGAATTGATTTTGATTAGACTAGTTAATAAGAAAAACTAGTTTAAAATTATAAAAAAATTGGACATTTGTCACTTGCCAAGCCATGTCTTAAAGCCCACTACTATTTTAATTTTAAAGACCCCCTTGTTTGTCTCTCACGATGCTTCTTATTTAAAAGAACCTAGGTGTTTTGTCTTTTTTGGTTCTCTTCTTCTCTCCTTCGTGGCTTCTCTTCTCTTCTTATTCTTGATTTTTATTCTTCAAATCTCCATTCACATTAAACTAGCCCTCTCATCTTCCATTTTCTACTCCTTCACCTTGCTCGCTCTTTCATTCTCACCAAAAACCCAAACCTTCTGGTATAAAGATGGTAATGATCATGGGTTGTATGTGAAGTTAGGGATTTTTTTATATTCTTAAAGAGTGTGAGGAATTGGAAGTTAAATCAAGTAAGTAGCTTGTTAAATATCATAGGTTTGGTTAAATGAAGCATTTGTGATGATAGTTAGAGGTTAATGACAAGAAATGGTGTTTTATGTATGTATGTGTCGTGGATGATGAAGAGTATGTAAATTTCTTACTTGTATATATATGCTTGATGAGTAATGATTTATAGACATGTTTTAGAGGTTGAATGATCATGACATGGAGTTTTGTATATACTAGAACGTTGGTAAGTGATAGAATTAAATGAACAGATCATATATCATAGGATCGATTGTTTATGCTTGGAAAAAACAAAACATACATACTTG
>JANSVA010000002.1:17149746-17174817 GCA_025504915.1 Erythroxylum reticulatum | reverse complement strand
ACCTGCTCTGATACCAATGATAGAATTAAATGAACAGATCATATATCATAGGATCGATTGTTTATGCTTGGAAAAAACAAAACATACATACTTGATGAATTGTTATACTTCCACCGATTAAAGAACGTAGAATGAGTGTTTTCCTTTTCTGCAAAGCCAAATGCCCAGCGTTTTTTTCAGATAAACACACAGTAAGTTATCTTAACTTTTTGTTCATAACCGTTGCCTTATATATATAGATCATCTGGGAATAACTACCGGTAGTAGTTATTCACACCAGATGACTATTGAACCCATTATGGGTGTAAAACGGTCATCAGTAAGGAAATGAACAATATATATATAGAGAGATGTTTTATTTCATATAAATTGTAAATAATGGGTTAGGATTTGTTTTATAGATGATTGATGTTGTATATGATGAGTGAAAAACCATGAGTTATGCTACACATGTTTTTAAGATGGACTGGTTGTGAAAAGGATGTTTTAATGAGAATTTAGAAGTTGATGAATAGGTACATGAACATGTCCTGTTTTTAGGTTAATGATTAAATTTAGATCATGCTTCGTTGGTGAATGATATTGAGATGAAATGGAGTTGATAATGAGGAGTAAATGAAGTAGAAAAGGGTGATCTTTGTATAAGTTATATTAGGAGTGAAATCTAGAAAGTTTGAAGATGATTGACTGGAAAATGTTCACTAAGTATACCTCAGTATTTTAGCCATAACTTTTCTTCTAGTTATCCAAATGAGATTATTATTTATTTTGATTAAACTAGAGACGTATGGCTACATTTTTCATGAAGACGTCGAATTCATATTCTGTATAAAAGAGTCTCAAAATCTAATATGAAGTTAAAAAGCTGGGTATGCTTCTGTGAAAGTTCATCGCGGCAAACTCCTTTCTTTGCCACTGCGAACTTGAAGGATTTGGCACCTCTTGGTTAAAGTTGTCCAAGGCCAACTCTTGGTTTCGCCGCGGTGAAATTATGAGATTTTTGCGAGAATTTCTCTCGAGAGGAGTTCGCCACGGCGAACTTTTCTCTACACTGAATATATTTCGGTATTTTGAGCATATCTTGTTATGTAATTATCTGAATAGAAATATTTTTGATTTGAAGTAAACTAGATACATAGGTCTATAAATTGTACCAAGAAATAAAATTACAATTTGGTTTCTAAAAATTTCAATTTCGTGGTGGAAGTTGAATAGGGCACTATCTCATAGTAAAAGCAGTCTGAAAATATTTAGAGTATAACTTTCACAATACTGAACCAAATTGAATGATTTTGGTGTCATTAGAAACTTAAGAGATAGAAAGAAAATTCTCAAAGGAAAGTGTTACCAAATTACTTCATTTTCATTGTACGATTGATCATGCATTGTAGACCCAAAGATGTGTTTCAGGAAAAATCTGGATTTTGATCAAATGAGTTATGAATTAGGATTCTAATGATTTTATTGAGGTATAGACCATAAGTATACATGATACTTATGTGAATTGGTAATACCAATGTTTACGTGACAAGAATAATAGATAGATACCTGGGATTGTCATGAACATGCATTGTGCATATTTTATATACTTACATGTGCATTATAAAACACTTACAATTGTGTCAAATTTTAATATGTGTATATTGCTTGTTATAGAGGAGCAACTGGAACATTAACGTCCAGCCATTGTTGGAACATCCAGGCATTAGATTCAGGAGTGAATTGTATGTAACCTAAACGGTCTCACTCAATTATTTGTTTGTTTTATATTATGTTTGAATTATTGAATAAATGTGAATTGATTGTGTTGATTCTGAACAATGAAGCTTTGATGATTCTGGTGTATGAATGAGTTATTGAAGTGCTATTTGTATGTGAATGTGATGAAATAAATTTTGCCCAACAATTCTATTGAATGTCGGACTAAGAACCGATAATAAATGTGATCTGAATGTGAACGAGAAATCATGTGATTGACTAAGAATATGTTATATACAACATTCAATACATGAATGCATGTAACATAAAGGAAGTTATGACCGGAGTTGCCAGGATAAAGAGCTTAAAGCTGAGATTGTGATAAGAGCCTTAGGCTTGGTTGTAAATATACCTGGTGTCCATTAAGGAATATGGGACATAATTTGGCATAACTCGATATCCACTAAGGGTAAAAAGGTGCTCGGTCACAACGACAATAATAAATGAAAGTGAGTCTCTCGTACATTGTATTTATATTTGATATGTGTATTGTATACGAATGAAAGGATTATGATGATTGCTCTAAAAGTGAAATGTGATCATTTTATGAATATGCAAAAAGATGTGAGGAATATGTTATGTGTATTGATGTGATGCATAAATTGAGTGAACTATCGATGATGGTTATCTCATTGAGTTCGCAAAACTCATCAAAATTGAAACATTGATTTTTTAGAACCGAGGGACAATATTAGCTACGAAGGAACGCTACAAGCAATGTAGACTTTTACTTTTGGGAATAAGAAGAAATTGGTTCAAAGGTCGGTTAGCTAGATATGGACAGATTAGATAGATTTTGTATATTTCCTCTTTCATGTAGCATTTTTTGTATTAGGCTATGATGTTGTATAAGTATGAATGTTGAAAGATACATTGTAGACATTTGGTTTCTACGAAATGAAATGAGGAAATTTGGTTTTAAAATATTGTGACTTTCCTTATGATGTTTATAAGACAATAAAGATAGATGATGTCATGTTAAGTGAATGTTATGATTGAACGTAGCACGCCATTATCATAGGTTATGTACTAGAATATTCTCAGGGCATCTCGATATGTATCTTAGGGTAAGGGGTGCTATAGTTGGTGGTATCAAAGCACGGTTTAGCCTCCATAGGGATATCTAGGAATGTTGAACATGAAATACCATGGGAAATGCGGATAATGATTAGAGTTATTATTTATTATAGGTCATCCACCCTAGGTGATCAATTGGGGGAACCAGTTGACTCAGGATCGATAAGATCCAAAAGGGAGTCCTCAGTACCTCGATCAAAGGAGATGCCTCCGAGAGTTCCTGAGTGAAGGGAGAGGAGGTATGATAGGCTACGGAAGCAAGGGGCTGTAGATTTTTATGGCAACATAGACCCTACTAAGGCCAAGAGATGGCTAGAAAGGACTGAGAGGGTTTTTGATCAGATAGACTGCGAGCTGGATGAGAGGTTCGACTATGCAATGTCCTTACTGTAGGGCCCAATTTATCAGTGGTGGAAGATTGTCCTAGATAGTACCATCAGGCCTTGCCACCTGAAATGGAAAGACTTTCTGAGGGTTCAAAGGTAACTACATGCCCAAGATCTACTTATATTGGAAGATGAAGGAATTCCTATATTTAAAGTAGGGTATGATGTCAATGGTAGAGTATGAAATCCAGTTCAATAAGCTAATGAGTTATGCTACTTCTTTGATTCCTACCGAAGAAGAGAAGCATAGGAGATTTGAGGATGGACTCAATATGGAGATCAGAACCAGGTTGGCAATTTCTAACTTAAGTAGTTTCACCGAGTTAAGAGCTGCTTCTATCAGGATTGAGCAGCTACTTAGAGAGAGGCAAGCAGAGACTGGGAAAGGGTCTAGAATGAAGAGGTCGAGTGAGAGCCAAAGTGGTTCTGGTAGAAGATTCAGTAAGCACCAGAATAGAGCTTTTAGACCATCAGCTGGATCAAGGCAGTCAGGATTCATACAGAGGGGTAATTTTACATAGGCTAGTCGTAGAGAGGTAGAGTGCAGAGTCAATGGCCCTCGTGTGAGGATTGTGAGAAGAGGCATAGTGGAGAGTGTTGGAATGTGTTAGGGGCTTGTTTTAGATATGGCTCTTTAGAGCACAAAATCAGAGATTGTCTTGTCATTGTTGGAGCCCAGTCTAGTGTGAGTGGGAGATCTGGGAGTGATGCTACGGTCCAGTAGAGTAGAGGAAGTGGGTCTAGACAGAGAGGCAGAGTGAGCTCAGGGAGCCCTTCTATGAGGACTGAAGTGCAGAGCACCCGACCGCAGTCCCAAGGTCGAGTCTATGCTATGACTAGGCAAGAGGATCAGGACTCTCCAGACATTGTTGCAGGTGCATTTCTTATTTATGATCATGAGGCATTTGCATTGCTAGGTCCAGGATCTATACATTCCTTTATCACATCGCATTTGGAATATAGGTTGCATTGTGATAGGGAGTTACTACAATATGGATTAGAGGTGAGTACACCAATAAGTAGTACTACAGTTATAGGAGAGGTCTGCAAGGGGTGCTTAATTCGGATTGATCAAGTAGAGTTGGAGGCAGATCTAATTATAATGCAACTAAAAGAGATAGCTATTATCTTAGGCATAGATTGGCTCACTGCTCATAGGGTTGTCATGAACTGCTATACTAAGGAGGTAGTATTAAAATCTCCTGGTCAGCCGACGGTAGTATTCAGAGGAATTAGTCAAGCAGTGCCAGCCATGATGATATCCTTTATGAGTGCATTGAGGTTAATGCAAGGAGGATGTGAGGCTTATCTGGCCCACGTCATTGATACTAGAGTTGAGCAGAATGCGCAAGACATTCCTGTAGTTAGGGAATTCCTAGATGTATTTCCCGCTAAGTTGTCTTGTTTACCTCCAAATCGGGAGACAGAGTTTACAATTGATTTAATTCCGGGTGCAGCTCTTATATCCATTCTTCCATATAGGATGGCACCTAAGGAGCTATAAGAGTTAAAGGCTCAGCTACAAGAGTTGCTAGAAAAGGGTTTTATTAGACCCAGTATTTCACCTTGGGAAGCTCCAATGTTGTTTGTAAAGAAGAAAGACTGGACTTTGAGGTTATGTATCGATTATAGGTAGCTGAATCGGGTGACAGTGAAGAATAAGTATCTGTTGCCTAGGATCAATGATTTACTTCATCAGTTACAGGGAGCATAAGTATTTACTAAGTTGGATTTGAGATTGGGGTATTATCAGTTGAAGATAGCAGAAGCTGATGTACCTAAGAGTGCATTCAGGAGCATGTATAGGCACTTCGAGTTCTTATTAATGTCATTTAGGTTAACTAATGCCCTGATTGCTTTTATTTTCTTTATAAGTTATTTCAGCTCTATTTGGATCACTTTGTAATTGTGTTCGTAGATGATATTTTGGTGTATTCGAAGAGTAGAGAAGAACATGCTAGGCATCTGAGAGTGATTTTACAGATTATGAGAGAAAAGCAGTTGTATGTCAAATTCAGTAAGTGTAAATTTTGACTGGATCAAGTAGTGTTTTTAGGATATATAGTGACTGGACAAGGCATAAAGGTAGATCCAAAAAAAATAGAGGTAGTGATGAATTGGGAAGCTCCGAGGAATATGTCTAAAATCTGAAGCTTCCTAAGATTGGCCAAATATTACCAGAGGTTTGTCAAGGGGTTTTCATTGATTTCAGCCCCTCTGACAAAACTTCTAAGGAAGAATGTAGTGTTCAGATGGGATGAGATTTGCCAGGAGGGCTTTGAGAAGCTGAAGCATCGGTTGACTACGGCAATGGTGTTAACTATTCCATTGGGGACTGGAGGATATGTGGTGTATAGTGATGCTTCCCATCAAGGATTGGGATGTGTGCTAATGCATTATGGAAAGGTAATCGCCTATGCATCGAGACAATTAAGGTCTCATAAGATTAATTATCCAGTACATGATTTAGAGCTAGCTACAGTTTTCTTTGCTCTAAAGATTTGAAGACACTAGTTGTATGGAGAGACCTTCCAGATTTATATAGATCATAAGAGTTTGAGGTATCTGCTGAGACAGAAGGAGTTGAACTTGAGATAGAGAAGATAGATTGAGTTACTAAAGAATTATGGTTGCACGATTGAGTACCACTTGAGGAAAGAAAATGTGGTTGATGATGCTTTGAGCAGAAAATCTAATACCAATGTAGCTCAGATTTAGTTATCGAGGTTACCGAGCTTAATTTAGTTGAGAGCTTTCAATGTGGAGTTGAATTTAGAGCAGAATGAGGTACTGATTGCTACACTACAGCTGAGATTGATGATGCATGATAGAATTCGAAAGTTCAGAGTAAAGATCCCAATATGGTAAAGTGTATTAAGAAAGTGGAGATGAATCTGGATTCCAGGTTTGAGTTGAGAGATGAGACATTGTGGTTGAAACAAAGACTATGTGTGCCCAATGTGGATGATCTGAGGAAGGAAATTCTTAAGGAAGCTCATATGGTCACCTATGCTATGCATCCTGGTACTACCAAGATGTATAACACTCTTAAGTAACATTTCTGGTGACCCAAAATGAAGAAGCAAGTGGTGGAGTATGTATCTAAGTGTATGACATGCCAACAAGTTAAGGCTGAGCACCAGGCTCCAATAGGGAAGCTATATTCATTGCTCATTTCGGAATAGAAATGGGAACGGATCACTATGGACTTCATTATAGGATTGCCCAAGACTCCGAGATAGAATAATACGATATGGGTTATAGTAGATCGGTTGTCTAAGTCGACCCACTTCTTACCAGTGAGAGAGAATAACTCACTAGATCAGTTGGCCCAGAGATATGTGAATGAAGTGGTGAGACTGCATGGGGTTTCGGTGTCTATTGTATCGAACAGGGATCCTAAATTCACCTCAAGACTCTAGAAGAGCCTATAGTCTACTATAGGTACTAAGTTGAACTACGATATAGCATTTCATCCTTAAATAGACGGACAGAGTAAGAGGACAATAAAGACTATTGAGGATATGCTCAAAACTTGTATATTGGAGTTTCAAGGAGCTTGAGATCAGTACATAGCACTGATAGAATTTGCATACAATAACCATTATCATAGTAGTATCAGAATGGCACCGTATAAGGCACTATATGACAGAAAGTGTCGGTCGCCATTATATTAGGATAAAGAGGGCTTAAGAATGATCGAAGGCTCGGAATTGATACAAGACACAGTGGATAAAGTGAAATTGATACGAAGCCGAATTAAAGTGACTCAAGATAGACAGAAGAGTTATGTGGATCAATATTGACGGGATATGGTGTACAGTGTAGGAGACAGAGTATTTCTCCGAGTGTCGCCTTGGAGAGGAGTATTGAGATTCGGTAGAAAGGATAAGTTGAGCCCTAGGTACATTAGTTCTGATGAGATCATTAAGAGGATAGGACCTTTGGCCTATAAGTTAGCTTTACTGAATGAGATGTCTCAATTACATAATGTGTTTCAGATGGGTATGCTCCGAAGATACCGATCGGATCTAACACATGTAATACCAGCTCAAGAGATTGAGGTTACTAGTAACTTAAGCTATGTTAAAGAGCCGATCAAGATAGTGGGATCACAGATCAAGCAGTTGAAGAACTGAGTCATTCCATTAGTGAAAGTCTTATGGAGGAATCACTCAACTGAGAAAGACACAAGGAAAATGGAGGAGCACATAAGGAGACAATATCCCCACCATTTCTAACAATCAGGTAAGAATTTCGAGGACGAAATTTCTTTTAAGGGGGGGAGAATTGTAACATTCCATTACCCATGTTGTGGCTAAAATAGAATATATAAGAGATGATTGAGAGACTAGAAAATGCATTTTATGTTCATGCATAATATGGCATGCACATACACGTGAATAGTAAATTTTTGCAAATGAAAATGACTGTACATGCATTCATGGACATTCCGGGTATAATTGTTTCTAAGTGTGAGCTCTATTGAGAATTGTGGTTATATGTGCTGAAAATTGATTTGGAGAGAGTATTTGTTGATTTAGAATTTTTGGAGAAATTTCTGAAAATTGTTGGATATTTTGGACTAAGAAAATTTGCCAAGTGACAAAACTATTAATAAATGGTAGTAAAAATTTACGGTCAAATGGCGATGGAAATTTTGATAAATGACTTTGAGATTTATTGAAAGATGTCGATTAAAATTTGGAGATAATTAGAGCAGGAATTGGCTTTGATTGGACTAGTTAATAAGAAAAACTAGTTTAAAGTTATAAAAAAATTGGAACACTTGCCAAGCCATATCTTAAAGCCCACTACTTTTTTAATTTTAAAACCCCCTTGTTTGTCTCTCACAATGTTTCTTATTTAAAAGAACCTAGGTGTTTTTTTTTTTGTTCTCTTCTTCTCTCCTTCGTGACTTCTCTTCTCTTTTTCTTTTTGATTTTAATTCTTCAAATCTCCATTCACGTTGAACCTAGCCCTCTCATCTTCCATTTACTACTCATTCACCTTGCTCTCTCTTTCATTCTCACCAAACACCCAAACCTTCCAACCCTCAAGATGGCGATGATCGCGGGTTGTATGTGAAGTAATGGATTTTTGATATTCTTGAAGAGTGTGAAGAATTGGAAGCTAAATTAAATAAATAGCTTGTTAAATATCATGGGCTTGGTTAAATGAAGCATTTGTGATGATAGTTAGAGGTTAATGACATAAAATGGTTTTTTGTGTATGTATATGTCGTGGATGATGAAGATTATGCAAATTTCTTGCTTATATATATATGCTTAATGAGTAATGATTTATAAAGATATTTTAGAGGTATTTGTAAAAAGGATGTTTTAATGAGAAATTGGAAATTGATGAATAGGTACATGAACATGTCCTATTGTTGGGTTAATGATCAAATTTAGATCATGCTTCATTGGTGATTGATATTGCAATGAAATGGAGCTAAGAATGAGGAGTAAATGAAGTAGAAAAGGGTGATCTTTGTACAAGTTATGTTAGGAGTGAAATCTGGAAAGTTTGAAGATGATTGACTAGAAAATGTTCGCTGAGTATGCCTCAGTCTTTTAGCCATAACTTTTTCTCTATTTATCCAAATGAGATGATTTTTAATTTGGATTAAATTAGAGGCATATGGATACATTTTTTATGAAGACTATAAATTCAAATTATGTCTATAAGAGTCTCCAAATATGATATGAATTTGAAAAACTGGGTATGCTTCTGTGAAAGTTTGCCGCGACAAACTCCTTGCTTCTCCGTGGCGAACTTAAAGGATTTGGCTGGAATTCCTCTTAGTTAAAGTTTGGCGTGGGCAACTCTCAGTTTTTCCACAACAAACTTGTGAAATTTTTGCGAGAATTCCTCTCGGGAGGAGTTCGCTGTGGCAAACTTCTGACTTCGCTGCGGCGAACTTTTCACTGAACATGTTTCGGTATTTTGAGCATATCTTATTTTGTAGTTATCAGAATGGAATGATTTGTAATTTGAATTAAACTAGATACATAGGGACACAAATTGTATGAAGAAATAAAATTTCAATTCAGTCTTTAAAAATTTCAATTTCACGGTGAAAGTTGAATAGGGCACTGTCTCATAATAAAAGCAGTTTGAAAATATTTGGAGTATAACTTTCACAATACTGAACCAAATTGAATGATTTTGGTTTCATTAGAATCTTAAGAGATAGAAGGAAAATTATCAAAGGAAAGTGTTCCCAAATTACTTCATTTTCATAGCACAATTGATCATGCACTGTAGACCCGAAGATGTGTTTCAAGAAAACACTGGATTTTGATCAAATGACTTATGAATTTGGATTCTAATGATTTTATTGAGGTATAGACATGGTACTTCTGTGAATTGGTAATACGAATATTTATGTGACAATAATAGTAGATAGATAACCGAGATTGTCATGAACATGCATTGTTCATATTTTATATACTTATATGTGCATTATAAAACACTTACAATTGTGCCAAATTTTGGTATGTGTATATTGCTTCTTATAGAGGAGCAACTGGAACGTCAACCTCTAAACGTTGCCAGAACTTCCAGGTATTAGCTTTGGGAGCAACTTATGAGTAAGCTAGACGGTCTCACCCAATTATTTGTTTACTTTATATTATGTTTGAATTATTGAATGAATGTGAATTGATTGTATATGAATGTGATGAAATAAATGTTGCTCAACAATTCTGATGAATGTCAGACTAAGATCCTATGATAAATGTGATCTAAATGTGAATGTGCAATCATATGATCGACTGGGAATATGTTAAGTAAAACATTCAATACATTAATGCATGTAAGATAAAGGAAGTTGTGACCGGAGTCGTCAGGATAAAGAACTTAAAGCTTGGATTGTGATAAAAGCCTCAGGCTCGGTTGTAAATATACCCGATATCCACTAAAGGGTATAGGACATAATTTGACACAACTCGGTATCCACTAAGGGATATCAGCTAGTAAAAAGGAACTCGATCACAACAACAATAATAAATGAGTGAGTCTCACATGCATTGCATTTATAATTGATATATGTATCGTATATGAATGAAAGGATTATGATGATTACTCTGAAAGTGAAATGTTACATTTTATGAATATGCAAAAAGATGTGAGTAATATGTTACGTGTATTGATGCGATGCATGAATTGAGTGACCCATCGATGATGGTTATCTCATTAAGTTCACAAACTCATCAAAATTGAAACATTGATTTTTCAGGACCGAGAGACGATATTAGCTACTAAGGGACGCTAAAAGCAATGTAGACTTTTACTTTTGAGAACAAGAAGAAATGACTCAAAGATCGATCAGCTGGATATGGACAAATTAGATAGATTTTGTATATTTCCTCTTTCATATAGCACTTTTTATATTAGGCTATGATGTTGTATAAGTATGAATGTTTCGAAAGATACATTGTAGACATTTGGTTTATACGAAATGAAATGAGGAAATTTGATTTAAAAATATTGTGACTTTCTTTATGATGTTTATAAGAGAATAAAGATAGATGATGTCATGTTAAGTAAATGTTATGATTGAACGTAGCGTGCAATTATCATAGGTTATGTTCCGGAATGTCTTCAGGGTGTCCCGGTATGTATCTTAGGGTAAGGGGCGCTACACACTCTGTGGCCTAAAAGTTATACTCTAAGTACTCAATCTTAGGCTTGCTCAATTTAAAGCCCTTCAGCTCTAACGTATCTTTCCAAAGTTCTAGTTTGACATTGATACCTTCTTTTGTCTCATGTACTAAAACAATGTCATCAATAACATACACCAAGGCATCTCCCTTTAGATGTTCTTGGTGAGCTTATTCATCATTACTGCAAATAGAAAGCAGCTCAACGAGGAGCCTTGGTGTAGCTTGATATTGATAGAAAAATGCTTTGTATCTCCTCCTATCGTCCTTACTCTAGTTTTTACACCTTCTTACATATTCCTAATAACCCGTATATAAGTAATAGGAACTCTATTAACTTTTAAACACCTCTACATGATTTCGCTAGGTATGTTCTTATAAGCCTTCTCTTAATCAAAAAATATTATATGTAAGCTATATTGTCTTTCTTTATAATATTTTATTAATCTTCTAAGGATATATATATAGCTTTTATTATAAACCTTTCTAGTATGAAACTAACTAGTTCTTCGAGATAAATGCACCTTTTCTCACTCTCTTCTCAATTACCTTCTTCTATAACTTTATGGTGTGACTAAGTAGTTTGATACCTCTATATTTGTTACAATTTTGGATGTCTCTTTTATTCTTATGTAAAGGAATTAACATACTAAGTCTCTACTCATCTAGCATATTAGCCGAATTGAGGATCACATTAAAAAGCTTAGTTGACCATGTAAGACCCTCTTCGCATAGGCTTTTTCACACTTCTATACGTATTTCATCAGGCCCTACTGCCCTTATATTCTTCATCTCCCTTAAAGTTCTTTTAATGTCTTCCCTTATGATCTGTCAGTATCAAGTAAAGTTACAACACCTTTCAAACATGTTAAGATCACCTAAAGAGCTGTTGTTCTCTACGTATTCATTAAAAAGGCTATAAAAGTATCTCTATCATCTTCTTTTAATGTCATTTCAGCCACAAACACCTATTTTGCTTCATCTTTTGTACAACAAACTTGATCTAAGCCTCTCACTTTCTGTTCCCTAGCTTTTGCCAGCTTAAATATATCTTTTTCTCTATCTTTAGTTTCCAATCGTTGATATAATTTTTTGTAAGTTTTGCTTTTGGTTTCCGAGATTATCTTCTTAAGCTCTTTCTTTGCTAATTTATAACTTTCTCTATTAGTTTACCTCTTTTCCTCTATAGTGCTATCCACTAGAGTTTTATAAGCAACCTTATTAATCTTAACATTATCTTATGCATCTTCATTCTACCACCAAAACTCCATCTTACTATCTTTAGGCCCTTTAGAAACACCCAATATGTCTTCATTTGCGTTCCTTAAATAAGTCACTTTTATCTCCCACATTTGTTTAGTATCTCCTTCTAATTTTCATTCTTCTCCATATACTACTCTCTCCTTAAGTTGTTTTACTGTATCCCCTTTTAGATTCCACTATCTAACTCTGGTATATCTCCAAAGACTTCTTTTCTTTCTCCCCCTTAATTATACGATTCATAGTCAACAATCTATGATGAGTTAACAAGCAAGTGCTAGCTATCATCTTACAATTCTTGCAACTAAGTTGATCGCTCCATTTGATAAGGAAGTAATCAATTTGAGTCTTCCCAGTTTTACTCTTAAAAGTCATCAGGTACTCCTCATTTTTCTTGAAGAATGAGTTGGCTACCATGAAATCAAATGCTACGCCCTTGAAGTCTTCCTTCATGCCATAATTGGCTGCTAAAAAGAGACTAGAGACTATAGATATAATCAAAAGGAGTCGTAACTTAACTTATGAGCTCTTCCAATAAGCTAATGGAAGTATTTTCCATTTTTATGAATGTCAATTCTCTATTGAGTTATAGGGCAAGTGCAAGCTAATGCAATATTCTATACGGTGTTATAACTAAAGAGAATATACTAAAATAGGCAAACAAGCTGAGTTTCTCCACAAAAGGAGACTTAAACATGTTTAAATCAATATTTAGCTACTCTATTGATGCTATTTGGAGAGAGAAAAATGCTCGAATGTTTGGGAAAGCCCCAACACCCAAATACATCTACTTAAGTAAAACTCCATTTTGGATGAGGAAAATTCTAATAAGATATGATATCCATAAAAATGCTAACACTAAATGAGGCACATATGAGTAAAACTCCATTTTGGATAAGAAAAAAATCTAATTAGATATGATATCCATAAAAATGCTAACAATAAATGAGGCTCATACGAATATCACTAGAGTCTATTTAAGACTCTCATTATTAAGATAGTTTATCAAATAATGGATAAATTGGTTTACTTAAGTTTAGTTTTTTAATAGGTGCTACATTTGTAAGTTTAAAATAATCATCAGGTGCTGGTTACAAGCTCCAATCGAGCATTTTTTTTTCATCTAGACTCCTTATACAGCTTTTGTATAATTCTATATAAGGGGAACCATTAGCTTTCTTGTTCTTGGCTAAGCCTCTGTTTAGTTGGCTTATATCAATAGAGCTTTTTCCTGTAGATTATTTTTTAAAAGAACTTTTCTAAGAAGTTAGTTGATTGCTTGGCTATTATTTTAAAAAGAGCTTTTTTAAAAAAGCTTCATACAGTAGATCATTTGACAACATAAAAATAAAATTACTTTTAATTTTAATTATATTTTATTTTGTAATAAAAATTATTTATGCATATAAATATTATTTAAAGTATATTAAATAATATGCAAAGCACAATATATTAATTATTATATAATTTTAAATTATATGAAACATAAATGAAAATATATCTAAATAAATTTTTTATATGAATTATAACATGAGTAAAATTAATATAAAAAATAAATATTAAAACATATAAAAAAGACAAATAATATTATATAAAAGATGAGTTTGTGAGTATTGTGAGAATTATGTGTAAAACATAAGTGTAAAATAGACTAAAAAATAGACTCATTAATTGATCTAAAAAATCTACTAAAAAGGTCATTTGAGAGACTTTTTTTAGAAGCTCTAAATTTGAGTTTCTTAAAAAATTGTATTTTGGTTACCAAAAAAGTCATATCTATTAAAGAAGTGCTTTTTTATTTTACAGTCAAATACTCATATTTTTTAAAATGCTTTTGTGGTAAAAAAACGCTTATTAAGTTTCCAAAAGTCGATCCATACAGCTAATAAATAGGATTTGCAATTAAATAGGATTTGATATTTATGCAAATCCTAATTAAATATGAAAGATGTAAGTTGGCTTTTGCCCACCATTGCAAAACTATTTGCATATTTATTAAGCCTAGTTATTCTTAAAATTATGCTTTCCAGGTGTATTTTAGGAATATGACTTATAATGTGATTGTAGTTTATCAATCTATAAATATATCAAAGCTAATAAAAATAAGCATGGATAGGAAAACATAAAACAATATTGATTGCGAATGTGATAATTTAAATATTAGATATAAAAGATTTTCTACACAGACATCTTCGCTCCTATATTAACAATTAAAATACCAAAATTTTGATTTATGAGCAGGCCATAAAAGTATGCAATATTCCCCACTGTACATCACTCATTATGTCCACCACAAGTCTAAATGAAAAGATGATTTGAAAGGGATAATTCCAAGACGAATCCATTTCTCATAATGCCGCCAAACACAACTTTTCGGGAATCCCCAATTTCTCTCCTTCATATGCGACCACACGAGTGGGCAAATGGCAATGCATCTCTCGACCACGTACCCCAAATTTATTATTGCAAATTATCGGTCGACAGATATACTCCATTCTATTTATTGTCATGGTCACCGCACACAAATGCAACGGTAGCAGTTCTATTTCTGTAAAACAGACGCATCACAAACGTACATTTCTCAGATTAACTATTGACAAGCAGTGACTCTAGCGTAACTCAATTCTCGAAGAATAAGATTAATATCCCTGTTTCTGTTTGTGTTTGTGGAGCTTCCACGCTCTTCTGTCTTTGATCCCATTGAAAAGGTGAAAGTCTTTCAAGTTTTCATTTAGACCTATTTATACCTGTATAATATGTAGATAATTCCTTGTATTTTCTTACATGTTGGCACCCGTTTAGCTTTGCGTAAACATGGCAGAGGCAGCTGCAAATGCGGAGTTGTTGGAGTGGCCGAAGAAGGACAAACGCCGGTTTCTCCATGCCGTGTATCGAGTTGGGGATCTTGATCGCACAATCAAGTGGGTCTCCACTATTTTTCTCTAATTTTTATTTTTCAGTTTTCTTGGATTTGGTGATTCCTTTTTGTTATCTGCTGTTTTGTGTTTAGATTTTACACGGAGTGCTTTGGAATGAAGCTACTGAGGAAAAGGGATGTTCCTGAGGAGAAATACTCCAATGCCTTTCTTGGGTTTGGCCCTGAGGAGTCCCACTTTGTCGTTGAGTTAACTTACAGTATAATCTTCACTTCCTTTTTGTTCTTCCCTCTTTGTTTTCTGTTCACTTTTCTGTAAAGTTTCAATCTTTTTCCGTTGAACTTGACGAGTTAGCACTAAAAGTCTTGGGTCGTAACAGTACGAATCTCTTATCGTTGGTGATCTTTTGTTCTGCAGATTATGGAGTGGATTCATATGATATTGGCACTGGTTTTGGGCATTTTGCCATTGCTACTGAGGATGTAGGTTTGAGTCTATGTTTTCTAATTAATTGAACTTTACTTGGCGTTGAAACGTGATAATGTTTTTAATCTTAATGGTTTTATAGGTTTACAAGTTGGTGGAAACCGTCCGAGCCAAAGGTGGCAACGTCTCTAGAGAGCCTGGTCCTGTAAAAGGTGGAACTAGTGTTATTGCCTTTGTTAAGGACCCTGATGGTTATGCTTTTGAAATCATTCAAAGAGGTCCAACCCCCGAGCCTCTTTGTCAAGTTATGCTGCGTGTTGGTGATTTGGATCGCTCTATCAAGTTCTATGAGAAGGTGTTGTTCTTTGCTGAATATGCTTTGCAGGAGAAATAAATTAAATGTTCAGTCCTTTTCAAGCTTGTGAATTATATGGTTGCAACATGCCACTAGGGATGATGAAGTTCCTCATAAGTTGGTATTCTTGTTGTCTCATAAGTGGGACAATTTTTACCATGCATTTGCTATGTATTACTTTTATGGTTCCTTGAAATATTCAGTTAAAACGGCTCTGCATGCTTTACACTTTCTGTTCGTAATGACCCATCCCTGTTAAAAACTGATTAGCTAATAAATTTGATATTCCAGTGCACAGTTCTTCTGATTGAAACAATTGAAAGATGAATTTGAAGGGAGTTGCATGATGATTTTCTCTGATTGCATGAGCAGATGGATTCTTCATGCAGCATGTAGCCAATATGGGCCTTGTTAAAAAACAAAACAACTATTGTAGACTTACAATTAAGCCTGGCATCAGGGTGTTTCAATAGGGGGTTTGACATTCTCAGCCAAATTGCTGACTTTCATGAGTAATGACATGACTCAACCTTATTGATGACTCCTTGATCTAAATAAAGGTTTAAGGGTAGCCTCATCTGTTTGTGGAGTGATGGAAGTTGCTGGCTATAAATTGTCTGCATAATCTCGCTATTGGACAGTTATATGCATATTTGTTTCTGAGCATCTCCAATATATTCAATACTGAAGTAAATGAGATTGAAAATATGTAGGTCTATAAGTGCGTTTATAGGAGTTCTTCATCATAGATTTAATGTGTTACTTGGTTTCCCTGAGCAGGCATTGGGTATGAGGCTGTTAAGGAAGATTGATAGACCTGAACACAAGGTGAACTGCCCCCTCTTTTGATAATAGAATCAGTTGACAGAAGTTTTGATTTTAATTGTTGAGAAAATTTTAAGGATATTGTGGTTTCTTTTATTTTTGGCTTGTAATTTGCAGTACACCCTGGCCATGATGGGTTATGCAGATGAGTATGAGACAACTGTTCTGGAATTGACGTATAATTATGGTGTCACTGAATATACCAAGGGAAATGCATATGCACAGGTCTTTTAAATGCTTTTCCAGCAGTTTTGTGATTGCTATAAAATTTGTCTCAACATGAGTACCCTTATTTGCACATACTTTTATGGCTACTCACTACAGGTAGCAATCAGTACCGATGATGTCTATAAAAGTGCAGAGGTTGTAAACGTTGTCACGCAAGAACTTGGTGGAAAGATAACTCGACAGCCTGGACCAATTCCTGGAATCAACACCAAAATCACCTCTTTCCTAGATCCGGATGGTTGGAAAACTGTAAGTTTGGAAATTCTTGATTTGCTTGTTCAGATTTGAACTTTGACTGAAGTTGGTGGAAATGATGTTTGTGTTTGTAAATGTCTGTTTGATATCATTGTCATTGTTGCTGAGAGTGAAGTGAATTGGCTCAGTTAATTACTCTTCAACATAGAATGAGTTATAATGATTAGTTTTTTTTTTGGTGTCATTGGAATATATCCTATTGAGATAAGACTATATTTGGTTGGACTTAAGATTTATAATGAAATGGAAAGTAAATGGATGTATTATTAGAAAGTTGTTATTTAAGAGGGATAAAAGGGTTCATAATGTAATATAGTAAAATATTTTTTAAAAGAAAGGTTTATCATGTAATATAATGAAATGTTGGTTTATCATTTTAAATTTCGTTTTAAACTTTCCAAATCGTAGGTAATTTATTTTTACTGGTTAGAATGGAATGAGATGTAACATAAAACTCTTTCTATTTTATTATTAATTCTCCTTTGAAACGGTGAAATAATATTACATTTTATTCTATTTATTAGTAACTGCTTAATTAAACATAGCCAAAATTATTTGGAGTTGAAAATGAATGAAAAAAGTAAATAATAAAAGTTGGAATTTCATGAAATTATCTACCAGCATATGAGAGATGTTTATGAAGGTTAGCTGGGATTTGGATTCTGGGGGATGTGTGATTTGAGTATTGGAAAAGAACTTCAAATGGCGAACAAGAGATGGAATGTAGTTATCTGGCATGATTGCCCGTAATCATCATAATTGCGTGGGACAGTAGTCTGATCTATGAACAACCCAGCTCTTTTTGTTCCCTTTTCGTTACAAATTATTGCTTACCATGTGCACATTTTTATCAGTTTCATTGGTTCTGATATGCTTTTACTGTATCTCTAGGTCCTGGTTGACCATGAAGATTTTCTTAAGGAACTCCAGTGAATATCATGACTTGCGAGTATCCGGTTCGCCGTGTCTGAATAAGTTTTTGAGTGTTTCTCGGGGTACTAAAAACGGTTTATAATTCTAGATGGCTTGAGGATGATATAATCATACTACTACATGTTTAACGTTTTTGATTGGCAGTAGCAGCCTGGACGTATTTATATACTATTTGTTGCTTCATGTTTCATAATACACCACATGCTTTTAATCAATCTGAGAAATAATCATCGCACTCATTTGTGCTTCCTTTTACCTTACCAGCCCTCACTGAAGCCTTTTCGCTATTCAATAAAATGTTGTCAACATTCTCACTTTTTACGTCTATATAGTATATCGGTAGGCTCAATCAATAGCATACATTCAAGCTTTGAGCTTTGCAGTTAGTAGTTGAAAGGGATATGGAAAGGGCAACAAAAAAAAAGAAGGGGAGAGGATTTAAGAATATATTATGTAATGAGTGAGTGTTGTAAATAATGCAAGAAAACAAAAAAAAAACGGGGTGTGGGGCACTGTCTACGACTAACTGGACATTAGTAGCGTGAAACTCCAGACAAACGGAAAGAAGTTAAATGTATTCTTAATTTCTTGGAAGTGCTTTGTGTTAGTTCTCAGTAGGTAGCGAAGTGCTGAGCAGCTTTACTTCTCCCAAGTCGGCCACTTGCCCACACAATTGTTTTGTGATTGAATTCTCTTGGTCCGCGAGCAGAATTTGGTCAAATCTGTTCTCCTTCAAAAGTTAAGTTACGCCAACACTATTAACGGGACGGTTCGTTGAAATAAGTGAATATATTAAAGAATAAGAAATTATAATTATGATAATGAATATTATTGATAATGGTTCGTATGTTAAAATCTTAGTTTATTTTACACCAAATTTTAATATATTTTAATTAATTATATTTAATTTTAATATATTTTAATTAATTATATTGATAAAAAGGAAAATAAAATTTTGTTAAAATTTTGTTTTAATCAAATTTTAATATATTCTAATTAATTATATTTAATTTTAATATATTTTAATTAATTATATTATTTTACTAAGAAAGAGAAAAGAGAGTGTCATGACACTTCTCTCTAGAGGGTGAGAGTAGTTTATCACGTCTATGACACATTCGTCTCTCTTAAAAGTGACTTTCATTTCTCTAACATTCAAGGAGTATGCTAGAATCCTCATAAATTTAGAAATAAAAATGAGGTGCATCTAACATTCAAGGAGTATGCTGGAATCCTCATAAATTTAGAAATAAAAATGATGTGCATCTAATGATAATATATAACTAACCCATATTTTTCATTATACCTTCCAATCCTATTAATCCTAAGTTGCATATTTTAAAACTAATAGTCTATTTATTTAATGGACTGGCAGTCTGTCTAAATTTTTGAAACTGAATTTATGTGCGACACTGGAAAAGTATATAATACATAGTATAGATCTTATTACGTACCCCAAATTTACATGAAATGATTAAAAAATCAAGATAATGAGGAATACCTAATTTCGGTTCCATCTCTGATTCCGATGCCGATTTTAAGTTCCAAAGGATCACGAATCTCCCGGGACTTCTACGGAAATGTTTAAAGGACACAGGACACAGGCTAAGTCTTTCTATAATTTTCTCAATACGCCAACTCTCTTAACGAGTCAGAGATTCCTTATGCTTACGATTGATATGAGCAACTATAGAAGACTTTAACCTTTATATAATTTCCATATCAAACTTCTACATCACAAGGCTAATGTGGTTGATGTGGGTATACTAATTGGGATCCATTTTTTACGGGACTTTGACCCATTAATCTAGATCATTTATTGGGTCACTTTATTATCTTTATATAGATCAAATTACGTAGCTTAACCGATAATTTATTTAAAAACAAAAAAATGCAATTAATAGTTGTCAAACTTTATAGGAAAGGACAAACATTTTCAACATTCTCCCCTTTAGACAAGAATTAATTGCAGTTTTGACTCTAGTTTAAAAACTCAATTAAGTCACGCTACTGTATTAGTCGATTAAGTTTTAAAAAACAAAACATTTTATCCAAAGATAATGAAAGTCCATCATTCTGTTCTGCAAGGCTTTCAATACTAAAAAGTATAAGATGCATGTGTCATGTGTGACATAGATCTAATATAATCACGTATATCTAATACCTCACTAACATGAATGGGAAAATAGATTGTAACAAACTAGGATGATACCTTTATAATCTAAATTAGATCATCTTAGTATGTAGATCTTGATTTCTTCGACTTTATGCTAAACTGCATTAGAGAAATCGTGTTTTCTCTCACCGAATACTAAACAGCATTAGAGAAAACTTGTTTCCTCTCACCAAATGTTAAACCGCATTAAAGAAAACCTATATGTTCTCCAACTGAATGCTAAACTGCATTAGAGAACATTTATGAGATTAAAAACTTATAACGCCTATGTCATTTCAAACTTTATAGATATATATACTAGAACTATATGCGTCTAAGTAACATAGGCATAAGGTCAATCTGAATATATACCCAATGGCCTTTAAATGCTTAAGATCAACACAAATTTTAAGACTTTTATACGTATTATGACAATGTATGATATCACGTATTACTGAGGATAAACGATGATCATCTTTATCGATGAACCATCATACCATCATAATACATCAAAATGTACAAATGTACATGAGGTAAACATAACGATCCCGTAACTAATAGTGTCTAAAGATGTCAAAACATCCATACTGTATACTTGTGTCACAAACACAAGTGGGTGAAGTCCTTCAATTAAAAGATCAACTTATAATTCCTTGGTCTTTAAATGCTTCAAACTTTAATGTCACCTTTTCATATAAACACCTTTATAACCAAATAATTGATCTTTAAATGCTAAGACTCTGTGATATTCTTTGTTATTATTAAACAACATGACAAGATGATTACCATAGTACAACCAAATTTATCTACCCACTGAATCAACCACAGACAACTTAGAAATCAAGTTTCTGAGCTAAACTGCCTGTGAAGTAGCCCCATAGTATGCACTTTGCATACATAGTTAAGTAAGTTACCTGTGTCTTTTTGACAAACTTCTATGATATTGTACCATCTACAAACTTAAAACTGTAACCTTAAGTGAAGTTTGGATCATCCAAACAAATAACTTACATCTTGATCTGAATTCCCTACAAGGTTTAGTGTGTTGACTGTGCAATATGTCAACATATAATCTTTAATTCCTTTTAGTATCTCAACATTCGCTAGACTGCATTTAAATGGTCTACACCTGGATTAATCAGATATTGACCAAACAGTCAAACAGTGAATGTAATGTCCTACTTAGTACATAGTCGAGCATATATTAGGCTATTAACCGTACTAGATTACGGATCATTCCTCATAAAGTCTCTCTTTACTTTATTCTTTAGATATTATATCAAAGATTAGCTCTCACTATAAGAAACAGGTGCTACGGTAGGTTTACTATTAACCGTATTAAACCTTTATAACACTTAATCAATGTATGCTTTCTATGAGAGGTTTAGTGAGTGTTGAGATCTGTCCCAGTGAACCTGAATACTTAGGACAGAAGATGTTACACTAAGCTCCTTCATGTCGAAGTTCTTGACTAAAAGTTGCTTAACCTCGTACAACATGGTCAAGTAATTTGACATGAGTAATAAATCATCCACATGCAATAATAGGAAGATAACTTTACTCCCCTTGACTTCATAGTATAAGCATCTTTTAACTTTATTTTCTATAAAGCCGAAAGAGGCCACAACCTCATCAATTGTAAGTTATCACTTTCGGAAGGTTTGATGTAAACCATATATTGATCTGCATAATGCGAAAACCATGCCAGTTCCATCTGGATCCTGAAATCTTTCAAGTTGTACCATATAGACCACTTTATAAAAGTCTTTACTCAGGAAAATGATTTTGATAGCCATCTGATATAACTCTATATCATCATGAGCTACAACTGCTTTAATCACTCAAAATGTATCCTCCGAGGATATGAGAGAAAAGGTAACAAAAAGTCAACCCTTTTTCTTGAGTGAACCATTAGGCAACTGAGCAAGCCCTTTTCCCTAGGTGAACCATTAGGGAACTGAGCGAGCCCTTTTTCTTGAGTGAATCATTAGGCAACTGAGCGAGCCTATAAATCGCTGAACTTTATCATGAAATCTTTTAGGTCTTAAAAATATCATTTATAACTTACAAGTTTGCAGTTTCGCTGCAAATCAACTAGCTCCCAAACCTTACTATGCTTTATGATTTGCATCTCGTCATTCATTGCATCCCACCACGCATCCGCATTAGGTTCAGAAATAGCTTCTATAAAAATAACTGGATTTGTAACATGTCTAATAGCATAATCCTTTACACCTGATAGACTATGTTATCATATGGGATAGCAAGCCATCTTACTCTACTGGATTTACATAACTGTATTAGATCTTGTACCTCCAAGAACCTTTGTGTCTACAGGTATGGGTTTTTATTCCTATACAGGCAAGGTATAGAGATTTAGATCCACCGGATCTAACTGTATGAGTAGTGATTATATAATAACTGTAGTATCCACCTTGCTATCATCCGAAGGGTCAAAGGTCCTATCATCATCATAGACATGGTATTCCATAAGCTTAGCCATATGTTATTCCACTATTCCAGTCGCTCTTTCTCTACAGTAAAAGCTGTAACCTCAACGTGGTCAAGATATCCTACTAAATAGCAATGAGTTAAACGAGCATGCAATTTTTCTTTATAAGGATTATACTACCTCAGTAGGGCAGCCCCATACACGAATGTGTGTAAGGCTGGGTTTTTGAACTTTTAGATGATTAGGTAGATTAGTCCTATTCTACATGGACTTCTGCAAGTCCTTCAGGATGCAGTTAGGCCTTTCAACAACACACCATTTTGCTCAGAACTACTAGATATAGTGAATTAAGCCACTATTCCAATTGATTCTAAATATCTGGCAAAAGGGCCTTTTAAAGTCCTAAAACATCATGTTCGCTATGATATTCTCCTCTACGGTCAAATCTAGCTATCTTGATGAATTTTTCCAATTGATTCTTAACCTTCAGTCTTTAAGCAAGAACAAATCATTTGATGGTAATAATCATAACAAATGTCAGAATACATTTAGAATTGCATAATACAACTGTATAAGCTTTACCGATATCTTTATATATCAAACTTAACAAGTCAGAAGCATGAGTTGATCTAAATATCCTTATTAGTCAACTTACCCCTGCAACAGTCAACACATGTTCCCAGATCATCATAATCCAGAATTGAGAAATATTTTACTTGATCAATCTCTTAACCCTAGCTCTAGAAATGTGGCTTAAACTTTTATGCCACACTATGTATGACTTCTCATTCATCAGGTCCTTCATTTCATAACTTGTTTAGCAAGATATGAAGAAGCATTTATCTAATTTGGGGTAAGACACATTCTATAAAAATCATATGATAAGAAAGTTGTACCATTATATTTTGCATTAAACAACTATACAATAGAAGCATTAAATGTAAAGCGTCAACCTTCTTTATCCAAAATTGATCAAAAGATCACATATAAAATGTGTCGTATAAAACCTAAATGAACCTTACAATAAAGTTTAGTACATACATCCCCTATAAATACTTCCACTTCCTTATTGCTATAAACCATTAGTTTCTCCTTTCTTTTAATTGCTTTATCCTTGATATGAACCTTTGCATTGTGGAAGCACCTTGATAAGATGTTCCACTAAATAGCCACTAAGTACCTAATGCGACTATTGCAAATTAAATTCATAATTGATAAGTCAAAGAGTAACCTAGTGGTCTCAGTCTTTCCTTTCAATCCTCATACTATTGGTTCTTTATATCCCTAGAACTTTTATTAGCACTGATTTGACCAACATCAGCATGTGGAGAAGATTTGAACTTTCTACCTTCAAATTTAGTGGGTTTCATCTTTGTCTTCCCTTAAGCTACTTCGAGGGTTGTAGGAGTAGCAAGCTTGAGGTTTTTCTCCTCAGCAACGCAATAGGCTATCAAAGCATTGAAGCCCTAACATCTTCAATCTACTATGAAGATGAATTATTCGCGATATGTACTCCATTACTCCCTTTTTCTCCCGTATACCTTATGGAGAATAATTATTCCGTCAAGACACTTGTCTCAACACTAGATGAGACTGTGTACCTCTAGGAGACATTATCAAGAAACTCCTTCGCTATGTCTATGTCCGTAATTCCACTTAGCATATGGTTAGGAATGGACCTCTTAATGGTCATCAAATATAATATGTTAGACCGATCCTAAGATTTATAGGCTGCTTTATGAGTTTTCAAGGTCATGGATGAAAATCGAGATGGTTTATTCATCCGTATGGTCATATCAACCACAGCTATCTCCATAGCATTCAATACATCTTCCATCCATTTCTTTGTATTGAAATCGGTTAGGGTTTTAATGGTGACACTAATTTTATTGATTGAAAAAGTGACTTCAAGATAATAATCTTTAAATCAGCACAGATGTAGGATAACAGCAATACTCAAAGCTATTGAATAGTATCTTTACTGAAAATCGGGTCACACATATTATGAAACATATGTGGGATAAATACATAATATATGCAACTAGACCTCCATACATAAAAGCGATCAGTGTACAAATCATCAACTCTCATGACACTATCACTTCTGGGTGAATAAATCATTCTAGCAACCACTTTCCTCTATCAAATGCCTTTATGCACATCTCAAAATCTGGGCAACACCTGTAGGCAGAATAACCAAGCATGAACTAGAGACATCCCCTAATGTGTTAATAGAACAATTCAAAATATTGGCTCGAAAGGTCACTGTGGTTACTACATCCTCATCAACACTCAAAAAGTCCACAACACAAGGGATATATCTTTATGTTATCCTCACATTCTTTATGGGCATATAGGATGCGGCTCTTTATAGAATCCACACATATTGATCTTTAAGATATCATTGAAAACGGTCCA
>JANSVA010000002.1:17121473-17149736 GCA_025504915.1 Erythroxylum reticulatum | reverse complement strand
TATGTTATCCTCACATTCTTTATGGGCATATAGTATGTGACAATGTAACATCAATAAATGCAAAAATTCGAATGCACAGTCTCATTGTGACACACTTGTGCCAAAGACATTCTCAGAACACTTTATTTGAGACTTTTGTAAAAGAAAAATCTTAGTAGAATAGCTATCGTGTATCACAGAGCACTAAACCGACCACCCGAGATACAAAAACCTCATATATCTCCCTTATGGTAAGTTCGTTACATGAAAATTCACTCAAAATGGCTTCAAAATGTCTCAATTCCTTTTCTGATCGACTATCATACAATCCCGAATACTGAATATGATACTTGAGACACAAGAACCTCATGTATCTCCTTCATATGATGTCTGAAGCATGAAAATTCATTCAAAATCAGATTAATTATACCTTAATTCTTTTTCCTGGAGATAAACTTTAATTTATTACTAATGTAATAAATCCAGAAAATGGAAAAACTTACTTTATAAATTTCCTGGACCCGAAAACTGACCTAAAATACCCTAAGGTATCTTTACGGGAAATCTAATAATTTTTTTAAAAAGCACTATAGGTCTGTATGACTGGTGTCACGCTGATGTTAGCAGCTAACGTGGAGCACACGTCAATGCGCATATGTTGCTTATGCTCGCACCATATGCGTTCGGAACACGCGTGTGACGCGTTACCCACGTGTAAATGCGCACCTACTGTACGACGCGTGCAATGCATGTGTCTCCATTGCCTCGTGCCACATGGACGATCCCAGATGTGGCGTGTGCGCGACACGCCCCCACCGTCCCACGCTCTGGGAGCGCGGGCATCGAGCACATGCACTGCAAGTGCCCGACGTCTTCTCCCACTTTCGACTTCGAAGGCAATTTTTGACATCTTGGGATGTCATTTTTCGCTCCGTTCGGCCCATATTCAACCCATTTTCATAGCTAGTCTTATATATTCCACTTTTACGTAATTATATATGGAAAAAACTGAAAAACGAATCAAAAACGGAGAAAAATCATATGAGATAAAAACTGAAAAATCTTCGTTCGTTGTAATTTGATCACGTAACTACTCTAATATCACATGTAACCGCTCTGATTATGATGTCGATTATGAGCTTCAAACAATCATGAACCTCCCGGAACCTTTACGAAAAATGTTTTAAGAGACACAGGTTAAGTCTTTCTACAGTTTTCTCAATACGTAAGCTCTCTTAACCGGTCAAAGATTCCTTAAGCTTACGATTGATATGAGCAATTGTAAGAAACCTTAACCTTTATATAGCTTATATATTGCGCTTTCTCATCACAAGGCTGATATGAGTTTGGTCCATATTAATTGAAATCTATTTTTTACCTAAACTTTGACTCATTAATTTAAATTATTTATTAAATCACTTTATTATTATTATCTGAATTAAATAATGTAATTTATTTAAAAATTAAAAAATATGATTAATAGTTGCTCAATTTTAGGAGAAAGTAGAAAATTGGTCATTACGGTATGAATATCATGGGCATGTCGTCGAGGAAATAGAAAGGAAGTTTACGAAGGGATGCGGATATCCAATCCATAATATGATTATCTATGGATTTGCATCCTGTGACGCCATGGCTTAGCAATTACCATGCACCTGGTCGCTTTCCCCTCCGTTGTACACCTTTGACCTGCTCAAGCTCCCATCCCATCCCGTCTTTATCGCCTTTTTTTTTTAAATAACGCCTGTTTTTTAAAATTCTTATAGATAGCATTAATTATCTAATCGAAATATGGAATAAAATAAAGTATGACCTAATGCATATTTTCTCTTTATTAGTTTATGACGCAGACTGGGTTTGTCATTATTTAATATTAAAAACGAAAAATAAAAACTTACTGGTATCTGATATCTTCTTTCCTAATTCCATGTCCATGTCGAGAAACATGTGTTTCCACAGGTTTTGCTTTTGTTTTTTTGTTTTTCCTTACGGTTTTAATTTAAAAAGTAACAGCATGCATGGGGGTGCCATCAACAATAACGATAATATTTCAGTGCTGGACACACAGAATTTAAAATTTTAGTTCAAAATAAAAAATAAAAATACAAACAAAGATACGCATAAAAGATAATATTAATAAAAATAAAATAAATAATACGATGCAATCAGCGTCAGCGAGTGATGCTCTTATTTTCCTCCTCCTCAAAAAAAGTAAAAAAGAAATTGGGTCTTGACTCTTGAGGCTTGAGGCTTCAAACAGCTGAATGATCCCAGATCATAAGGAACAGAATAGAATACATGGCCAATGAAAACCACCCACGTAAGCAACCCTCAATGTGCTGATTTTGCGTCCAGGTTCAGTGAACCTAGTAAGCCGCGATTTGTTTGGCCTTTATTTAATCTGCTTCTTAATTCATAGAAGCCAAGAGAAAACACATACAGAGCACAACCAACCTTCAATTCTCTCGACTCTCAATCCATCTCTTGAGGTTGCACATTTGATTGAAGAAGAACAAAACCATATTTAGATAATGGCGTTCACTGTCACCTCCTCTTCTTCCACTTCTTCCCATTTTTCCCTGTCCCTCTCTTCCTCTGAGCTCAAAGGTACTTTCTTTCTCTCTTTTTTTTGCCCCCTCTCGACTTGTTTTAAATATTCTACTTTTGTCTGATTTTTGTTTTTGTTATTCAGCTCCACAAATTGGCTCCTTTAGGATGCTCGATCGGCCGGCTGCGGGCGTCATGGGTCTGTCTCAGAGACAGAGCGCCGTTAAGCCGGTGAATGCGGAGCCTAAACGAAGCGATTCTGTTGTCCCTCTAGCCGCTACCATTTCCGCTCCTGGTAAGTTCATTTTTTATGTTTATGTGTTTTTGGTTTCTAGCTTTCAATAAAGTTTGTTTCGTTTTCAAATTGATCTGGGTATTGGAATTGCAGAAGTTGTGGAGAAAACAGAGCTAGAGGACTATGAGCAGTTGGGAAAAGATTTGGAGCAGGCTTCTCCTTTGGAAATCATTGACAAGGCTTTCGAGAAATTTGGCAACGATATTGCCATAGCTTTCAGGCACTTTTCTTCAACATCGATCAATAAGCTAAACCCTGTTGCTAGTTTAATTGAAGTTGATCGACACACTTGCTGATTTGTTTTGGTCTAAAACTATTTGAGAAAGCAAGTTTAAATATTCATTTTGTCTTTTTCCCGAATATTGTGATCGGTCTGATGTTTAGTATAGATGCCTTGCATGTGGGATCAATGTTGTCGATGTTCCATTTATATTCCGGAGGGATTTATGCTGTTGATTAAGTAGCGTGAGTTAAAGGTTTTGAAGTCAATATGTCATTTTATTGGTTCGAATGTTCCTTTGTTGAGTGGTCTATTTGCTTATCTTGTTAAACTAAATTCTTTGCAAATTTCGCCTTATAAATTGTTTTAGGTCATTTCAATTGGAATGAAAAAGAATTAATCAACGAATAACTGCTGAGAAGGAATGAATTTCTTATGATGTTTATTTAGGGAACTTAGTTAGAATGATTAGTTACTGCATGAATCGACACAGAGTGTTACCTTTATTTTGGGCTGTTTAAGGTATCTAGTAGAAAAAAGTCAATCTATAACAAGATCGATAATTCACAATAATTTATTTCTATGTGCAGTGGTGCTGAAGATGTTGCACTGATCGAGTATGCAAAGCTGACCGGTCGACCTTTTAGAGTCTTCAGCCTGGACACTGGGAGGTTGAACCCTGAAACTTATCAGTTCTTTGACACGGTGGAGAAGCACTATGGCATCCGCATTGAGTACATGTTTCCTGATGCTGTTGAAGTTCAAGCTTTGGTGAGGAGCAAGGGACTTTTCTCATTCTATGAAGATGGGCACCAGGAATGCTGCCGTGTAAGGAAAGTGAGGCCATTAAGGAGGGCTCTTAAAGGTTTACGTGCCTGGATCACTGGTCAAAGGAAAGATCAGTCTCCAGGTACTAGGTCCGAAATTCCTGTTGTCCAGGTTGACCCCGTCTTTGAAGGAATGGAAGGTGGGGTTGGCAGCTTGATCAAGTGGAACCCAATGGCTAATGTTGAGGGCCGAGATGTATGGAACTTCATACATGCCATGAATGTTCCCGTGAATACCTTGCATGCACAAGGCTACATCTCAATTGGCTGCGAGCCTTGCACGAGGCCAGTCCTTCCAGGCCAGCATGAGAGAGAGGGAAGGTGGTGGTGGGAAGATGCCAAGGCTAAGGAATGTGGTCTCCATAAAGGAAATCTGAAACAGGACGGTGTTGCTCAACTTAATGGCAATAGCTCCAGTGCCAGCGGAAGTGCCGCAGGCACAGATATTTTTGAGTCCCAAAATTTGGTCAACTTGAGCAGGGCTGGAATAGAGAATCTGTTGAGATTGGAGAGCCGCAAGGAGCCGTGGGTGGTTGTGCTCTATGCTCCATGGTGCCAATTCTGCCAAGCAATGGAAAGTTCCTATCTTGAATTGGCCCACAAGTTGGCCGGAAGTGGAGTGAAGGTTGGCAAATTCCAGTCTGATGGTGATCAGAAGGAGTTTGCAAAGAAGGAATTGCAGCTGGGGAGCTTCCCAACAATACTTTTCTTCCCTAAACATTTATCTACCCCAATCAAGTACCCATCTGAGAAGAGGGATGTAGATTCCTTGATGGCTTTCGTGAATGCTTTCCGGTAACAAAAGTTAACAGCTTTTGGGAAATAGGAGTTGGAGTTATTTGAATACAGGGAATCAGGGTTAAAATTTTCCATTGGGCAATAATCTTGAAGCTGAAGCACAACTTAATTGTTTGCTTCATCTAGCACTTGTGGCCATGGCAACGTGACGTCTATAGTGTTGGGTACATGGTTCCTTTTTTGTTCCCCCTTTTTAGCTTATGTTTTGTCTGTACTTAGCTGTTGAGTTTTAGAGTTGTGCATTGGGTGGGGCAGACTCTAAGAGATTGTTTGGGACTTGGGAGAAGTTAGTCTTATGAATTTATGAAATAGAACATTTATTACAAAGATATTCTACTCATTTTTTAGCCATTGTTTGATGGGCAAGAAATTTATGATTTACCTTTTGTATGGTATAGTGTGAAGAGTCCAGAGCCATTTTCTTAAAACACATTCAAGCCCTTTGGCGGACCAGGAGAAAGGGCACTATACTAACGTGTTTTTTAACTAGTGAGAGGGAGCTGTGGCTCAGTTTTGAATAATACTTGCCCCCACGAATGCGCGGCCGACGTAACAATTTTTAGACTTTTGTTATCATGTTGTAATTCGTACCGGACATAGAGGACCTATTCAATTAAGCATCCTCGGATTCCAACTTTCAAGCAAAACTGGAAATAGCATCTCCCCTTTAAACGAACAATCATTCAACCAAAAATTAAAAGATGAAATCATAAAAGTAACGGAATGAAAATTGCTTCAGTCACAAAAAAGAAAAAAGGAAACACAGAAGCAGAAAGGGAACATGTGATCGTGGATTACAAGTTTTCTGTGAAATTGTTCAAAGTGCTCGTGACTAGTTCAGTTGATTGTGGCACCAGAGTAACACTTACACCGTCTCCTTTGGTGATATATACAAACACAGCATAAATTTTCCTTATTGTATTGTATTAAAATGTATTATTTGTAGATATCTTTCCCAAGGTTGAATGGTAAAATAGAAACTAGCAGAGTTTTACCGGCCACAAGAATACAAAGAATGCCTGAAGGCTGCAAGTTGACGTGTGTCTGCGGGAAATGCAAGTGCCAGTGCCAGGCTGTTGAGGACTTGAACAGAACCACCTCCAAATCCAAGGTCCAGATCATGGCCCGCCCTTGCCAATTTACTCAAGTTACTATTTGCCTTCCTTTTCCAGCTTTTGCCCCAAATACACACACTTAGGCCCTTTTGGTCTACAAGGTCAGTCTAGGCAATTCATATGCAGCAAGTTATGTGTCTTTAATCTAGCAACACAAATACGTTTATTTCCGACCAAGAATCCAGTTGGAAGTAAACTGCTCGAGCACATTCATTCTCCTTTTGGAAGTGGTTGCTTTTTGTTCATGTCTTCTTGCTTCTTTCAACTGCAGATCTGTTGGGTCAACAACCAGAACCCAAGTCTCAAACCAAACACCACTAGAGGAATTTCAATAGAAAATTGGAGAAAATTTTAAGCTTCGAAGATAATGCTAGAATCTGTAGCTGAATCAGAACCAGGGGATGAATTTGTAAAGCTCAAGCACCTAGTTAGCAATGGGAAACTCTAAGCTCAAAGTCCTTATCATTACAACCTTCTTCTTCGTCTTCTTCACATCATCACAAGGTAACTACCAGAAATTACTCATTCGTCTGAAACCAAAGACCTGAATTTTTTGTCTATCTCACCTTTTCTTGACCAATTTGCAGCAAAATCAATTATAAAGCAGCAGAAAGAAACAGTAAACAACGAGCCATTTGTGGGTTTCAACATTGGCACAGATGTCTCCAATCTCTTGTCAGCTACGGAGCTCGCTTGGTTTCTGCAATCTCAAAAGATAACCCATATCAGACTTTACGATGCTGACCCTGAAATCCTCAAAGCTTTGGCCAAAACCAAGATCCGGGTCATTATTAGCGTCCCCAACAACCAACTTCTTGCTATTGGCTCCTCCAATGCCACAGCAGCCTCTTGGATTGGTCGCAATGTTGTTGCCTACTACCCTGAAACGTTAATAACAGCTGTTGCTGTTGGTGATGAGGTCTTGACAACAATTCCCTCTTCGTCCCCTTTACTTATGCCAGCAATTGAGTCACTTTATGGTGCTTTAGTTGCTGCAAATTTGCATAACCAGATCAAAATTTCCACTCCACACGCGGCTTCTATAATCCTCGATCCATTTCCACCTTCTCAGTCATTCTTTAACCAAAGTTGGAGCTCTGTCATGCTTCCTTTGCTACAGTTCCTGTCAAAAACTGGGTCTCCCTTGATGATGAATCTTTACCCTTACTATGTATTTATGCAGAATAAAGGGGTCGTGCCTCTTGATAATTCTTTGTTTAAGCCATTGACACCATCTAAAGAAATGGTTGATCCAAATACCTTGTTGCATTACACTAATGTCCTTGATGCTATGATCGATGCTGCATATTTTTCGATGAAGAACTTGAATATTACTGATGTTGAGGTTCTTGTTACTGAGACCGGGTGGCCGACAAAGGGAGATGCCAAGGAGCCTTATGCTACTATTGACAATGCAGACACATATAACTCTAATCTGATTAAGCATGTTTTCGTTCGTAGTGGGACTCCTCTCCATCCAGAAGTCACTTCTAGTGTTTATATATATGAGATGTTCAATGAGGACTTGAGGTCATCCCCTGTATCAGAAGCAAATTGGGGGTTATTCTATGGGAATTCAACTCCAGTTTATCTGCTTCATGTATCTGAGATGGGAACATTCCTGGCCAACGATACAACAAACCAGACGTACTGCATTGCGGTGGATGGTGTTGATTCAAAGACATTGCAGGCAGCTTTGGATTGGGCATGTGGACCAGGAAGGGCTAATTGCAGTGAAATTCAGCCTGGAGAAAATTGTTACCAACCCAACAATGTGAAGAATCATGCCTCGTATGCTTTTGATAGTTATTACCAGAAGGAAGGAAAGGCTTCTGGGTCCTGTGATTTCAAGGGTGCTGGCATGATCACCACCACTGACCCAAGTAAGTTTTTGTCCTTGAATTTTATTGGTACCAAATAGCTTGCCTGGTAGTTTTACACCTTTAAGCTAAAGGCAACAGAAGCACGCTCCAATCACAAACCATAGGATGCTGGCGAGGGCATGCTGTGTGATTCCTACCGGACACACCCACATGGGTTCCTGAGCGGCTGCCGTTTTTTTGAAAATATGGAGATAGCGATTAAATACGAAAATCATGATCAAAATTCTTACACTGCTTAAGGATAATATTCCAATTACTTCCCGGCCTTGTCCATGAATGATGAATGATGAGTGCATGCAAGCATGTCTATTATTGCCTTGTGTTAACAGAAAGCTGTCATATGCAAAATGGAGGTCCCTTCCTCGGTCTTAACTGGCGTTCGTAGCTATTCAGATCTGACACTTGTCTTCTTATTTCTAAAATTTGCAGGCCATGGAAGCTGTATATTTCCTGGAAGGTAATTTATCCACTGAAAGTATCAAGTCTTAAGAGTTATGTCAAAAATGTTACTTAATAAAAACAATATATGTAATTCTTTGCTGTTGCTGCAGTAAGAAAATCAGCAATAAGACGAGGACAATGGTGAACACAACTGCATCTAGCGGAGCTGCGGATAGTCTGAGAAGTATCAGGTTAAATGCAAGGAATAAGTTTTTAGATGCTTTATTGCCTGTAATTTTCTCTCTTCTGCTACACATTCCTTTTATAATGTCCTTTTGAGATTGAAAAATAAAAAATATATTTTTTGGAGTGTGTTATGATCTGTGATTTATTTTAGATTCTTTCACGAGTAACAGTTGCAACCAAAAGTTCTGCTTATGAACTGGTGGGCTCTTATTCGTAATCAATGAAGTTAGCCATAAGTTAAGCAGCGCTACCTATATTTAGGGCTAAAGGGAAGCATATTGGGGGCTCTAATCATTGCAAAGACGACCGCAAAGATATCACCTTTCCACCAAGGCAACGTAAAACATGTTTCTCGTTTTAACTGACATTTTCCTTCCGTTCTTCATTATATTCAACTTCTACTTCTAGTGTCTTAGGAGTAAATGAACATTGTTTCAGCGTTCTATTTTTTGCTGCTTTTCCTAACTCGTTCGGTAATTGCTGTAAACCTTTGCCTTTCTCCAGAATGTCGGGCCAATTCAGAAGTGAACAATGAATATACTGCAAAATTGTAACATATTGTTGAATCAAACTGCAGAAATAAAATCAGGAGGTAAAGTGTTTAAAATTTCAACATATATTATATCATTGATTGCAGCTTTTATATACAAGGAAAAATAACAAACTTTCCTATCAACTAGCCACTACTTTTTAGTGGTTCAAACAAATTGAGAAAATGCTGCCTCTAACGGCTATAACAGCCACTAATTCAGGAAAGAAAAAATAACAAACTTTGCCTCAATCTTGTGTATTAGATAAAAGAAAAAAATTAGAAACTTACACTAACAGAAAGTTAGTCAGTTTGCATTTTGGAACTTAAATGCTAATGTTTAGCACTCCTATTTGGCATTTTGGTGACAAATACTAATCCTTAGTCTTAGGTCTTCGAACCTTTCCTTTGGCAATAGCTTGGTGAAAATATCAGCTAGCTTGTTCTCTGATGAGCAATGAACAAGCATTACTTCATTGGATTGTTGAACTTATATGATGAAATGAAACTTAATCTTGATGTGTTTGATTCGTCCATGAAATACTGGATTTTTTGAAATTGAGACTGCTGAAAGATTGTCACACATAATCCTGGTAGCTTCTGTTGTTCACTTCCCAAATCATTCAGCATCTTTCTTAACCAAATAGCTTGATTTACAGCAGAGGCAGCAACAACATATTCTGCTTATGTTGTTGATTGAGCTGTAATTTCCTATTTTCTTGAGCTCCAACTAAAAAAACCTGTGCCTAGAGAGAATAAATATCCAGACGTGCTTCTAGAATCATCAATGCAGCCACCCTAATCACTGTCAATGTAGCCCACTAGCTTTGAGGTCTTTTCTGTAGATGTTGGAAAGAGAATTCCAAGTGTTCTAGTACCTTTGATATATCCTAGCACTCTTTTTGTAGCTACGAAATGAGTGTCTCTAGGTAAATGCATGAACTTAGAGAGCACACTCACAGCAAACAAAATTTCAGGCCTGCTTACTGTGAGGTATAGGAGACTGTCAATTAGACTTCTGTACATGTCTTCATCCACTTTTTCAGACTCCTCATCTTTGCCTAGCTTCAAACTAGTTGACATGGGAGTATTCACATCTTTACAATCTTGCATCTTGAACTTGTTTAGAATGTCAGAGACATATTTCTTACTGGCAAATAAAAATGTCATCACTGGATTGTACTACTTCCATGCCTAAGAAGTACTTCATGACTCCAAGATCAGTCATATCAAAAACCTTCTCCATCTCTTTTTTGAACTTTTGGATTATTTCAATTTCACTTCCTGTAACAAGCATGTCATCAACATAAATGGAGACTACTAAGAACTCACCTCTACTGGATTTTACATACAAAGTAGCTTCACTCTGACTTCTGTGAAAACTAAGTTGAATGAGATGACTGTCCATCCTTTCATACCAAGCTCTTGAATCTTGTTTCAAGCCATACAATGCTTTCTTTAAAGGATAGACATGATATTCTTTACCAGGTATTGAAAAACCATCAAGTTGTTCTACATAGATTTCTTCATCAAGAAACTTATTCAAAAAAGCGTATTTGACATCAAGCTGATATATATACTAGGAGTTGTGAGCTGCAAATATGATAAGATGCCTAATTGTATCATACCTAGCCACTGGAGTGAAAGTTTCCCGGTAGTCCATGCCATACTGCTGAGTATAGCCCTTCACCACCAATCTGGCTTTATGCTTGGAGGTTGAACCATCAGGATTGAGTTTCGTTTTAAATACCCATTTGACTCCTATCACTTTGCGATTTTTAGATCTGTTAACAAGTTGTCAGGTTCCATTCTTGTTAATTATGTTCATTTCTGCTTGCATGGCTCTCCTCTACGCTTGAGAGTCTTCTGCTTCAGCATAACATGTTGGTTCTGTGATCATCACGCTGCACCTCTGATAGACATCTTCCAGAGTTCTGGTGCCCCTTACTGGCAAGTCATCTATCAGTTCATCTTCAACAAGTTGAGGTTGCTATATTGGAAAGTCATCAAATTGAGAATTTTTCTAGTCCTGTACAACTGTTTCTTCAAATTCACATCCCTGCTCAGCATTATACTTTCTGTTTTTAAACAGAAAATTCTGTAACCTTTGGAAGATGATCCATAGGCCATGAAGATGCCCTTATGTGCTTTGTTGTCCAACTTGCTTCGTCTTTGTTCAAGTATGTGAAAGTAACGTATGCTGTCAAATATTCAAAGATGATCTATTGTTAGTTTAGCACCACTCCAGGCTTCGTATGGAGTCTTGTCTTCCAAAGCTTTTATCGGTAACCTATTTAGCAAATACACAGATGTGTTGACTGCCTCTGCCCAGAACTGATTTGGTATCTGCTTCTCAATGAGAAGACAGCTAGCCATCTCCATTACAATCTTGTTCTTCCTTTCAAAGACACCATTTTGCTCTAGTGCTTATTGTGTGGTCAATTGATGTTCAAAGCCTGCACTGTTGTAAAAATCAGCAAATTGGTTGGAAGTGTATTCTCCACCATTGTCAGACCTTATTGCTTTAATTTTGAGATTACATTGATTCTCAACTAAAGCTTTAAATTGTTTAAAGAGATTAAAGACTTCACTTTTGAGTTTAATGAAATAAACCTAGCACATTATGGTGCAGTCATCAATAAAGAAAAGAAAGTACTTATTACCACTCAAAGACTCTGTTTTCATTGGGTCACATACATCAGTGTATATAAGTTGGAGTTTTTGGTTGGCTCTCCATGTTTGATTAGATTGAAGTGGCAGTCTGGTTTTCTTACCTTGTTGATGGGCTCCATAAGTTTGAGCATCATACATGATTTCAGGTAACGTTTCCACTAGCTCCTTCTTGTTCATCTCAGCAATGCTTCTGTGATTGAAATGACCAAGCCTTTTGTGCCATAAATTTGCAACTAAATGTGTATCACTAATATAGGTATGCTCAGTCACTTTCTTCCAAGCTACTGCAAAACTTCTATTATTCATCTTGACAGAGAACAATTCAACTCCAGAGGGATCAAAAATAGTACATTTGTGATCCTTAAAATGCAGTGAGTAACTCTTCTCAAGCATTTGCCCAACACTTAGCAGATTTTGGTTGATTTCAGGTATGAAAAAGACATCAGAAATAGTTTTGATACCTGGAGTTATAGAAACAACCGTTGTACCTCTGCCCTTGACTTGGATGAACACACTGTATCCTACTTTAACTTTGGATTTGTAGGTTTTGTCAAGATCCCTAAACACCTCAGCATTGCACAGGTGATGTGTACAACCACTATCAATTAGCCAAGCATCAGTAATGTCATTTGCAGAGAAACAAGAAGCTAGAATGAGCTGCTCCTTCTGAGCATCAGTTGCTTCTACTAGTTGTGCTTGTGGGGGTTTGTGGTCTTTATTCATGAATTTATAGATTTTTGATATGTGTCATTTCTGTTTACAGTTGCCAGACGCTGCATTAGGCCTTCTCCAACAAAATTTATTTAGATATGTGGTTCTTTGGCAGTGTTTGCAAGGTGGATAGGAATTCTAATTTGAACCATTACTGCTGCTGCCATCTATTTTTTTTCTTGTTTCTTTTGTTGAACTGCAATTTCCCTTTTTTAGGTTGTTGTTTTTTCATAGAAAAAGCACCTTCAATTAATCTATCTTGCCTTTAGAGTCCTTCTTTGCTCTTGTGCTTAAAGAGCACTCATCAACTCACCTAATGAAATCATGCTGAGATCTTTGGACTCTTCAAAAGAGGAGATTTTTTACTCAAACCTCTCAAGAAGAGTTACAAGAACTTTTCAACAATTATTTTCTCTGGAAAATCCTCATCGCGTAGTCTATTGTTTTTGACAATTAAAGAAATGTGATCATCATACCTGCCAATAGTTTCATCTTCCTGCATGTGCAGAGACTCAAATTCTCTTTTCAGGTTTAACACTTGCATTTGACGTGTCCTGTCACTATGTTGGTATTCTTCCTTTAGCCTATCCCAAGCCTCCTTTGCTGTATTGCAAGCCATGATTTTGTAGAAGACATAATCTACCATAGAATTATTAATGAGTGACTTAGCTTTGGACTTCTTTGCTTTCTCTTTACGGTTGAACTTGATTTGAGCCATAGTGGGATCTCTTAGTAGAGGAGAAAATGACCTATCTTTTGTCACAGTTTCCCACAGATCATAGGCTTCTAAAAAAGTCTGCATATTTACTGACCAAATATTATAGTTTTCACCGGTGAAGATGACCTAAGTGTTTAAAGAGAGGCTGCTGGATGCCATTAGTTTGTTGGTTAAAAAAGTTTTGGTCCTGTAAGATCAACTGAAGCTTTGACACCACTGTTGAAACAAACTACATAAATAAAAACAGGAGGTAAATTGTTTAAAATTCTAGCATATATTATTTCATTGATTGTAGCCTTTATATACAAGGAAAAATAACAAAATTTCCTATCAACGAGCCACTACTTTTTAGTGGTTAAAACAAATTGAGAAAATGTTGCCACTAACAGCTATAATAGCCACTAATTCAAGAAGACAAACAACAAACTTTGACACAATCTTATGCATTTGATAAAAGAAAAAAACTAGAAACTGAAACTAACTGAAAGTTAGTTAGTTTAAATGCTGGAACTAAAATGCCAATGTCTAACACTCTTCCTTGTCATTTTTGGTTACAAATACCAATCCTTAGCCTTAGGTCTTTGAACCTTTCCTTTGGCAATGACTTGGTGAAAATATCAACTAGCTAGTTCTCTGATGAGGAATGAACAGGCATCACTTCATTGGAATGTTGAACTTCTACGATGAAATGAAACTTGATCTTGATATGTTTGGTTCGTCCATAAAATACTGGATTTTAAAGATTGAGACTGCTAAAATATTGTCACATATGATCCTGGTAGCTTCTGTTTGTTCACTTCCTAAATTATTCATCATCTTTCTTAACCAAATACCTTGATTTGTAGCAGAGGCAGCAACAAAATATTGTGCTTATGCTGTTCTTTGAATTGTAGTTTCCTATTTTCTTAAGCTCCAGCTAAAAAAACATGTGCCTAAAGAGAATAAATATCCAGATATGCTTTTGGAATCATCAATGTAGCCACCCCAATCACTGCCAATGTAGCCCACCAGCTTTGAGGTGTTTTCTATAGATGTTGGAAAGAGAATTGCAAGTGTTCAGGTGCCTTTGATATAACTTAGCACTCTTTTTGCAGCTATGAAATGAGTGTCTCTAGGTGAATGCATGAACCTAATGACCACACTCACAGCAAACAAAATATCAGGCCTGCTTGCTTTGAGGTATAGGAGACTACCAATTAGACTTCTGTATGTGCCTTCATCCACTTTTGTAGACTCTTCATCTTTGCCTAGCTTCAAACCAGTTGACATGGGAGTACTCACAACTTTACAATCTTGCTTCTTGAACCTAATTAGAAGGTCAGAGGCATATTTCTACTGGCAAATAAAAATGCCATCACTGGATTGTACTGCTTCCATGCCTAAGAGGTACTTTATGAATCCAAAATCAGTCATGTCAAAAACCTTCTCCATCTCTTTCTTGAACTTTTGGATTAGTTCAATTTCACTTCCTGTACAAGCATATCATCAACATAAATGGAGACTACTAACAACTCACCTCCACTGGATTTTATATACAAAGTAGCTTCACTGACTCCTGTGAAAACCAAGTTGAATAAGATGATTGTATATCCTTTCATACCAAGCTCTTGAAGCTTGTTTTAGGCCATACAATGCTTTCTTTAAAAGATAGACCTGATCTTCTTTACCAGGAATTGAAAAACCATCAAGTTGTTTTATATAGATTTCTTCAGCAAGAAACCCATTTAGAAAAACATATTTGACATCAGGCTGATGTATCTGTTAGGAGTTGTGAGCTACAAATATAATAAGAGGCCTAATTGTATCATACCTTACCACTGGAGCGAAAGTTTCTTGATAATCCTTGCCATACTGCTGAGCATAGCCCTTCACCACCAATCTAGCTTTATGCTTGGAGGTTGAGCCATCAGGATTGAGTTTTGTTTCAAAAACCCATTTGACTCCTATCACTTTGCGATTTTTAGGTCTGTTAACAAGCTGCCAGGTTCCAATCTTGTTGATCATGTTCATTTCTGCTTGCATGGCTCTCCTCTACGCTTGAGAGTCTTATGCTTCAGCATAACATGTTGGATCTATGATCATCACGCTGCACCTCTGATAGACATCTTCCAGAGTTCTGGTGCCCCTTACTGGCAAGTCATCTATTAGTTCATCTTCAACAAGTTGAGATTGCTATATTGGAAAGCCATCAAATTGAGAATTTTTCCAAATTTTCTAGTCCCACACAACTGTCTCTTCAAATTCACATCCTTGCTCAGCATTATACTTTCTGTTTTTAAACAAAAAATTCTGTAACCTTTGGAAGATGATCCATGGCCATGAAGATGCCTTATGTGCTTTATTGTCCAGTTTGCTTAGTCTTTGTTCAGGTATGTGAAAGTAACATATGCTTCTAAATATTCAAAGATGATCTACTACTGGTTTATCACCACTCTAGGCTTCATATGGAGTCTTGTTTTCTAGAGCTTTTGTTGGCAACCTGTTTAGCAAATATACAGATGTGTTGACAGCCTCTATCCAGAACTGATTTGGTATCTACTTCTCAATGAAAAGACATCTGACCATCTCCATTAAAGTCTTGTTCTTCCTTTCAAACATAACATTTTGCTATGGTGTCTATTGTGTAGTCAATTAATGTTCAATGCTTGCACTGTTGCAAAAACTAGCAAACTAACTGGAAGTGTATTCTCTACCATTTTCAGACCTTATTACTTTAATTTTGAGATTACATTGATTCTAAACTAAAGCTTTAAATTGTTTAAAGAGATTAAAGACTTCACTTTTGAGTTTAATAAAATAAACCCAACATATTCTGGTGTAGTCATTCATAAAGAGGAGAAAGTACTTGTTACCACTTAAGGGTTTTGTTTTCATTAGGCCACATACGTCAGCGTGTATAAGTTGGAGTTTTTGGCTGACTCTCCATGCTTGATTAGCTTGAAATGGCAGTCTGGTTTGCTTACCCTGCTGACAGGTTCCATAAGTTTGAGCATCACACATGATTTCAGGTAAGTTTTCCACTAGCCCCTTCTTGTTCATCTCAACAATGCTTTTGTGATTGAAATGATCAAGCCTTTTGTGTCATAAATTTGCAACTGAATGTGTATCACCAATATAGGCATACTCAGTCACTTTCTTCTAAGCTACTGCAAAACTTCTATTGTTCATCTTGATAGAGAACAATTCAACTCTAGAGGGATCAAAAATAGTACATTTGTGATCCTTAAAATGTAGTGAGTAATTCTTCTTAAGCATTTTCCCAACACTTAGCAGATTTTGGTTGATTTCAGGTATGAAAAAGACATCAGAAATAGTTTTGATACCTGAAGTTGTAGAAACAACCATTGTACCTTTGCCCTTGACTTGCACGAACTCACCATATCCCACTTTAACTTTGAATTTGTAGGTTTTGTCAAAAACCCTGAACATCTCAGCATCATTGCACAGGTGATGTGTGCAACCACTATCAATTAGCCAAGCATTAGTAATGTCATTTGTAGAGAAACAAGAAGCTGCTCCTCCTAAGCATAAGCTTCTTCTATCAGTTGTGTTTGTGAAGATTGTGGTCTTTGTTCATGAATTTACATATTTTTGATACGTGTCTTTTCTGTTTACAGTTGCCACACACTGCATCAGGCCTTCTCCAACAAAATTTACGTAGATGTGTGGTTCTTTGGCAGTGCTTGCAAGGTGGATAGGAATTTTGATTTGAACCATTACTGCTGCTGCCATATATTTTTTTCTTGTTTCTTTTATTGAATTACAACTTCCCTTTTTCAGGTTGTTTTTGCATAGACAAAGCACCTTTAATGACTCTATCCTGCCTTAAAGTCCTTCTTTGCTCTTGTGCTTGAAGAACACTCATCAACTCACCTAATGAAATCATGCTGAGATCTTTGGACTCTTCAAGAGAGGAGATTTTTTACTCAAACCTCTCAGGAAGAGTTATAAGAACTTTGCCAATAATTCTTTTCTCTGGAAAATCCTCATCGAGTAGTCTAATGTTATTGACAATTAAAGAAATACGATTGACATACCTGCCAATAGTTTTATCTCCTTGCATGTGCAGAGACTCAAATTCTCTTTTCAGGTTCAACACTTGCAATTGATATCCTGCTACTGCCTTGGTATTCTTCTTTCAGCCTATCCCAAGCCTCCTTTACTGTATTGCAGGCCATGATTATGTAGAAGACACAATATGCCACAGAATTCTGAATGAGTGACTTAGCTTTGGACTTCTTTGATTTCCTTTCACTGTTGAACTTGATTTGAGCCATAGTGAGATCTCTTAGTAGAGGATCTATCTTCTGTCACAGTTTCCACAGATCATAGGCTTCTAAAAAAGCCTGCATCTTCACTGACCAAATGTGATAGTTTTCACCGGTGAAGATGACATGAGTGTTTAAAGAGAGGCTACTAGATGCAATTGGTTTGTTGGTTACAAAATTTTGCTCTTGTAAGATCAACTGAAGCTCTGATAGTACTGTTGAAACAAACTGCAGAAATAAAAACAAGAGGTAAAGTGTTTAAAATTCCAGCATATATTATTTCATTGATTACAACCTTTATATACAAGGAAAAATAACAAACTTTCCTGTCAACTAGCCACTACTCTTTAGTGGCTAAACAAATTGAGAAAATGCTCCCACTAACAGCTATATCAGTCACTAATTCAGGAAAAAAAAAACAATAAACTTTGACACAATCTTATGCATTTGATAAAAGAAAAAAAACCAGAAACTGACACTAACTGAAAGTCAGTTAGTTTGCATGCTGAAACTAAAATGCCAATGTCTAACACATATTAGCATCTGATTTCATGTACGGTGACTAATTTATAAACTCTCATGGAAAGAAGAAGAAATTCATCAACCATAACCGGACCTACTTCACTCCCTTGTTTGAGTATCCTTTCTGAGAATTGAATTTCCACTGCAATTGAAAATAGTAGCTCCAAAGGTCTATTAATTACGTTCAGGCTTCACAAAGTAAGTCCATTGCTTTTTGGGAACTATCAGGTGTACGATGGGCTTTGCCTATTAGAGAAAAGCCGCATTGGTAATACGCTTCTCTTACGGTAGCTGAGAAAAAGAATGTGGATTGTGGAGTCCACTCTAGTAACCCAGAAGTTCACGTCGGCTCTACTTGTTGTCCACGTGTGTTTCCTTAGTGGGCCATAGTCGGAAACACGTGCTTACAAACTTGAATTCGTCGAAACTCGAAACCGGTAACAAAGTTTAAGTTTTGAACTTAGGAATGAAATAATGCAGACCTTTCCAACTACAAAAATACGGACTTTACGGTATGTTGTATGCCATCTTCAAGAGTCGCTGCGAACATACCTCAGAAAAACTCCAATCTTGCTCTTCAATCTTAGGGAACCCATGTCTTGGTCCTGTAAGAAATGCACTTTCATCAACTCCCCTTCTCCAAATTCCACTTGCCAACTCTGCCTGTCGCCTCGATCTCCTCCTCCGTCTCCTTCTGCTTCTTCCTCTAATGTAGAAATCCCAAAATGGTCTTGCAAGGCTTGCACTTTTTTGAATCCATTCAAGAACTCAAACTGTCAAATATGTGACACTAGAGCCCCAGTTGGTTCCCTTTCCAATTTTGAGGACTTGAATGATATTGGTGACGATGGGGACTTGGACTCTTCAATTGGGTCTGTTTTCTTGCCCTTACGCCCTTGCAAAAGGAAAGTCAGGGACCCGGTTGATGGTGATCGGGCGTGTGCTGAATTTGGGGACTTTCGAGGGGTTAAGGCCTCAACTAAGGTGGTTAGTCTAAAGGGTTAGTTTTTGTTTTCTACACCTTCTTCATCTCCTTCTTCTTATTGTTGTCTATTGCTTTTGTTGAATGGTTTCGGGATATATATTGATAGTATTTTTTTCCTCCATCGTCAAATTCTTGTAATGTTTGCCAATGGAGTTGCAGGTTCTGTGGGATTGGGTTCTTCTGGAGGGATTGAAGCGTCAAACAAGGAACTTACTGCCGTAAAGGGTGAACCTTTGGTTTTAGAACGTGTAGAGAAATAGGACTTCAATTTCATTAGGTTATCTTAGGTTGAGTATGTCAATTATGGTTTCTATTTTGTGTATGCTATGGAGTTGAGATGTGCCTTCTGTTATCTGTATTGCCTTAACTGGTTGAATATCTGAACTCCATCTTATACAATGTTAGCTACCTTTTTTGCAACAAAAGTAGTTGGTTCTTCTTCTGTCGTCAGTGTTGAACCATGGCCTTTTTCCTATCTCATTATTAACTGACTGTATGTGGTAAAATCATGCTGATTCAGCTGCAGTTTTGCGTTCAATTAAGATTTTGAGCTACAATGTGTGGTTTCGTGAGGACCTGGAGTTGCACAAGAGGATGAAAGCACTTGGTGACCTTATTCAATTGCATTCACCAGATATTATTAATTTACAGGTCGTTCTTGGTTCCCAGTCACTTAGAGTAGCGAGTCATCCCAGTAGCTCCATTTCACTTGTGGATATTTTTCCTTGCAGGAGGTTACTCCTAATATATATGACATATTTCGGCAGTCTGGCTGGTGGGAAGTATATGGTTGTTCGGTATCAAAAGATGTGGCTGATTCAAGGCCATACTTTTGCATGCAGGTGAAATTTTTTTTTTTTTTGAAATTGGCCCAAATTTCATTGACCTGTCAATCGCAAGTGGCCGAGTGTGATTTTGCATTGAAAGTGGGCATTGTGATAAGGAAGTCTTAGTTATTGATCACCTAATCTCATGCTGCTAAATTTATTTGTTTTTTCTCTTTTTTGATATTGGCATTCATACTGCAAGTTCTTGATGTGAAACTTATTGAGAAAGTATTTTTCTAGGGAATGGTCATACATCTTGGGGTTGTATGTACGTTCCATAGTTCCTTTATCTATCCCGTTTCTGTGCTTTAAACTTGTTGGTTAAGATTCTTGGATAGTTTATCCAACGTGCATTGCATGAAAATTTAACAGAAGACTGTAAATTTCTTCTTGTTTGCTGCTTGTTACCGGGATTAGGCCTAAAATTTACCTTTTAAAAAATTCTTGCTCTGAGTTTATACATGGTGCTGTTAAGAATATACGAATCAGTTAGTCGTTTGTTCATACTGAATACTTGTGCATGCAGTTGAGCAAGCTGCCAGTAAAGTCCTTCAGTTCTTTTTCCTTTGCCAATTCTATAATGGGGAGAGAACTGTGCATTACTGAGGTTGAAATTGAAGGTAAGAATCCATTAATTGTTGCCACAAGCCATCTGGAAAGTCCTTGTCCAGCACCACCGACATGGGACCAGATGTTCAGCAAGGAGCGTGTAGATCAGGCAAAGGAAGCCATTGATCTCCTCAAGAAGAACAATAATGTGATTTTTGGTGGTGACATGAATTGGGATGATAAGTTGGATGGTCTGTTTCCTTTGCCTGATGGGTGGGTTGATGCTTGGGCTCAGTTGAGGCCAGGAGACAATGGGTGGACTTATGATACCAAGTCCAACCAAATGCTATCTGGGAACCGGACATTGCAAAAGCGACTAGATAGGTTTGTATGCAAACTTGATGATTTCCAGATCGATGAAATCGAGATGATTGGGAAGGAGGCCATACCAGGTTTATCGTACATCAAAGAGAAGAAGGTAAGGAAAGAGGTGAAGATGTTGGAGCTTCCAGTTTTGCCTAGTGATCATTATGGCTTGCTTCTCACTATAGGTGGCCAGTAGAGTTGGTACTGGTTCAGGGAGATTTTTTGGAAACTATCAAATTGTTTTGGCACTTGCATCCAGGTATACGTTGTATGCCTTTTGCACAGACTAGAGATTCAGTGATGTAAATGCTGGGGAGCATTTATGAGGCACCTTGTTTTTGGTATGTATGACAATCTCTAGATGGAATCATTTGAGCTATTAGTTTCTGAGTATGAATCTGATTTTATACATGACATCCTGGAATCAATTCAGACTGTCTAGATTGGCCACTGGCTAGTGACGTTACATCTTATCTTACTGCTCCTTAAAACTCTGTTTGGATAAATGAAATGAGAATTAGACATTTGTAATTCTGCAGTTTTGTTTGGATAATGAAGTGATTTTACAAAGATTGATTAAGATGCATAAATACCTTGATCATTGAGGTTTCTAATAAGGATATAGCTGTAGTCGTCTCAAACATATAATAATTAATAATTTGTTTGTGGTTAAGAAATCATAATGTTTATGGTTGAAGTTGAAGATGCATTAGTGATTTGCTAGAAAGTCATAATTAAGCTCCGTACTTTTTTTAATATTATATTTAAATAATATACTTTGAACATAAACATTCCAAAAACGAAGATAAAAGCAAGAGAAAAAATGGCCATGGTTGGAGCTTGGAAACTTGGACATTTCACCTACTTTTGTTCAAAAATGTTGCCCAAAACACATATAGCCACCTATACGGATGATTGTTACAAAATTTCTTAAAGAAAAGATGAAAGTCAATAATAAGCACAAAAAGATGAGGAAAAGACAAACAAAAGGAACAACTTCAAAACTCATAAGAGTGCTGGTACTAAATATTGGATTTGAAGAACAAATAATGAACATTAAATGCATAACATTAACATGATTTAACATACATAATTACATATTTAAAGTCACAACTAATCAATATAATTTTCATAGCTTTAGAACATGTATATATCATATGATTGAAGAATACCTTCTAAAGATGGTAAAATTTGATTGAAATTCATCATTACGGTGGATTCTCAGATTCACAACAACTCAAGACCCAGAAGTAAGAATAGTAATGGTGACAAAAATTGGTGAAAGGAATTTGATAAAACTGTATTGATATAAAATAGACTGATAGAGCAGTGATTTGAGAGACTACTAGTTCTCCATACAATTTCTCTTTGTAAAACAACTTTTTATCAGATGAATAAAATAGGCCCACCATTGGGGACCCTCCTCACATGCATGCATCCTCAGACACACATACACCCCATGCTTATTGATAAGCTACTGTAATTATCATGTAATTCCAAAGTAGCGCTTCCATCAACATCAGGTATTCTCCATGCTTTGCACAACAAGAAATTTGTAGATTACCGACAAAAAACATTGACGAAAAATGCTTGTATTTTGTCGGTAAAATAAATTACCGACAAAATTTAACGACTGATAAAGGCGTCGTTAATAAGGGTGTAGGTAAATTTAACGACGAACTTTTTTTTCTTCTTCTTGTATATGTCACCAATGTTGGAGGCTTATAAACAGCCCCCTCATTTAAAAGTTTGACCTTGCCCTTAAGGTTAAAGTTAGGGAATTGCTGGAGAACCAACTCATAAGGCTCCCAAGTTGACTCAAAGGTTGGAAAATCTTTCCACTGAATCAGCATCTCAGGACAGAGATGATTGCTAGTAGGCCGAATATTTAACACCTGGAAAGACTCTACTCTCCATTCAAAATCAGCAGTGAGCATACGTGGAAAATCTTGGCATAAAGTTGCATCACCAATAGCTGACTTCAGTTGGAAGACATGGAAAATAGGATGGATAGAAGTTGGAAGCAAATCCAACTTGTAAGCTACCTTCCCAACCCGCTGTAGAATGTATAAAGTCTAAAAAAGCAAGGTGACAATTTCCTATTCAGTCTTTTAACGAATGATTTGTGGCGATATGGTTAGAGCTTTAGGTACGCCAAGTCCCTAGTATTGAAATTGATGTCTCGTTGTTTCACATCTGCCACTTTCTTCATTTTATTTTGAGCTATGGCCAAATGTCCCTTGATCTCATCAAGCATAACAACTCTTTCCCATAACTAGATATCAACCTCAGAAATCAAGGTTCTCTCATTACCATAATGCACTATAGATGAAGGGTCACGCCTATAAACAACTCGGAATAGAATAGATTTAATAGAGATATAAAAAGTGGTATTGTACCATAACTTTGCCCAAGCCAACCATTTATACCAACCATGAGGTTGGGCATTAGCAAAACATCTCAAATAAGTCTCCAAGCACTGATTCACCACCTTGGTTTGTCCATTCATTTGTGGAGGATAGGCGGTGCTTCCTAAGCTGTGTGCCCTGTAGCTTAAAGATCTTTGTCCAAAAATGGTTAAGGAGAACTTTATCTATATTGCTCACAATTGAATGCGGGATCCCATGTAACTTGATGATGTTCTGTGTGAAGGCTTCTACCACCTACATGTTATAGTAGTGCCCTAAAGGCAATTACCTTTAGTGTATTTTGTACAAAGTTGTGTACAAACTTTATTTTCAATAATAAAGAAAGGCATATTTCATTAATTTGGTGTTTATTATTTATGAATTGATATTGATCTACAAGCAACTTAATGAAGTCCATGATATATGACATAGTATGAAGGAAATCATGATGTGATCATACTACTGAGATTCCTGTTATGTGTAATTATATCAGTATCCAAATTATCCCTAGTCATAGGATTAATGAGATTAGACATTGTTAATCTGGATAGACTAACACATGTCAAACTCCTTGATTTGATCAAGTAGTGGATCTCAGAAACTGTAAACATGAGATGTTTAGAGTTAAGATATGGATGCTTATTAGAGATAGTAAGTATATTGGATGACCTACCATGAGATCATTACATGGATGTTCTATTCTAATGTCAGTGATAATTTTACCATGCAATGGTGCAAGTATCCTTAGATTTGAGGTACTCAAAGATATCTTGGATACTAATTCTATACTTTGACTTCATTCCTTATTGCCTTGCAGAGGTTGCTCATAAGTGGTGATTGGGTACAACTTGAAGTATTTGAAGGTAATTGAGTAGCCAATAGAGGATTCACTTTTGTGATAGCAAAAGATGATACCCACAACCTTTTGTCGAGGTCATTACTTAGAAATCTCTGGCCGGAGTACATAAGTCATGAAAAATGTCTTCATTGACATATAGAGTAATGAGCCTAGGATGATAACTGATATCACTTGGACTAGATTTGATGTAGTCAGTCTAGTGAGAGTTGACACTTTGCCCATACTCATAACCAAGTGGGGTATAGTATGGTGAAATGATGAATTGCGCGACAATTGTCTATGGGAGGGTTCGTGACAAGCATGGGTTCGTTCGTCAAACCACTTACTTTTTGGTCAATTGAGAGTTATGATGTGTTGCTAGATGCTGCTCATACTTGCTTAGATTAAGTGTTAATCTAAGTGGCCAATATAATCGGGAACCTAATGGGTCATGTATAAGATGACTGGGAGGATTCGTAAAATTGTTTTAGATAGAGATCCATTATATGGAGAGCAATAGAACCAAATAGATCCCAATAAGATCGGGATATGTCCCGATAAGATCGTAACATCGATATTGCTAAAACAGGTCTTCGGTATTTTTTCACACCCGAAACTTGGTAGGACCGACCCCAGTGTGACTGGACCACCTCGGCATTTATATATATATATATATATATATATATATCGTGTAAAATGGGGAGAAGGTGTTTTAACAGTGTTGCATTTTTGTCTTATTGCATTTATTATCTTTAAATGATAAAAGACAAAATAATGAACGCAAATAAAGGATGGTGATCGTGTAAAATTGTTTTATAAGTTTTAAAAGTCATCTTCATGATTCTCTCATCATCTTTCTTATCTTCTTCATCTTCTTCCTCTCCTTCACGTTTTTGCTTTCCTTAGAACAAAGAAGAGAGCTAGCACTCTTATATTTATTCTAGCCATTCCTGGATCAAAGAGTTTGATTCGATTAGTTTCTCCAAATCTTTGCGTGGACACCATTGGAGATGGTTTATTTTGGTCATTGTAGTTTGCGATAACCCGACGAGTAAAAGATCTAATAATGAAGGAGACTACACACAATGTATATGGTTATTATATGAATGATTGATTTATGTAAATGCCATAAATTCCTATATATGTATGTTTGTATATATATATATATATATATCTGTGTGTGTGTGTGTGTGTTATGGACATATATGTGAATTGAGAATGTTTAGCTAGGTTTTATGATTTTTTCTTGTATAGGCACATAGATCCTGGACTCTAGGAAAGTCCCAAAATATTTTTTTTTTGTTTTCCACACAGTGTGTATATGATGCTCACATCGGGATTTTCCTACAGTGGTATCAGAGCCAATTTTTTCCTATATAAAGGAGAAATCATAACATGTGTGATGTTGCCGATTGGTTGTGACAGTTGTGCATTCTGCTTGTGTTGAATTCGAAATTAGTACAGAGATATATTGTTTTTGAAATTTTCTTGCCCAAATTTTCTCATGAAATGGTGTTGAATATGTCTATGGAAGGAAAAAAATTATCAATGTGATTTGATATGTTTTTGCTAATTAATTTCCTACTGTTCTGGTTGTTGTGTTTATGCACATTACATGAACAGGCATGATTGCAAATTCGAGAATAAATTCTAGATGGGATTTTTTTTCACCAACCTCTTTCTAAGATGTTTATGAATGTCTATAAAGATGAATTTTTTTTAGGTTATTGGATATGTATTTGAGAATTTCTTGTGTGTTGTTGGGAATGTCTGTGTTGAGGAACACAGATTCTGGATTGGCTTGGTTGTTGAGGTTGGTTGAATTTTTCTTGGAAATAAATTCTGAAAAAATTCATGGAACATGTTGGGAACATTTTATAGCCTTTATAATTTTCTCATAATTTATTGAAATTGTTTCAATGATTTTTCAAGCAAAACACAGAGCTCGACATTTTTTAGAGAACTGATGGACCTAGTTTGTTTGAAGTGGTGATTGTGCATTTTCTTGGTTTCAATGTCTTGGATCATTTTTTATGCGATCAGAAATATGTTACTTTGATATTGTATGCATTCCAAACTGATTTGCCTGAAACTGGGTTTCCAAAAAATAATTTCGAATGTCAAATATTTCATATTAGTGTCTCGTTGGTATATTCAGTTGTCTTGATTGTTTTGGTCGTCATTAGTTATGTGACAAGTGCCGAAGTATTCTTGATGAAGTGGGGACTACTTAGAGATACTTAGGGTGATAATTTGATGTTCCCATATTATTTGGAAATCTAAGAGAATAATATTGTATTAATCTATTTCGAGTATCTCATATCTAGTCATACTAGATATGGCAAGCATAATATAATTAAAGTGTTTAATTGGTACATAAGAGTAGAGGGTACTACACTTGGTATATTGGCATTTTAAATTGTAATTGAAAACATATGGATTGATAAATTAGCCGATGCCAACATTAGAAATCAATTCGGTTCAAGAGTTAAATCGAACGTCAGATCTTTAGATGCATAACATGTTACAACCTATATAGGAAAACCTTTTGAGATGGTTGCATTAAAGAATGCATGCTAGGATTGGTTAGGTGGGATGATGGATGATTATGGATATAGATTCAATATGATTGATGAAACGTGCTAAATCATTCTATAAAGTCATTGTGACTATAATCTTACGACTTAGATGAGACTAGAGTATGAAATCCCTCACACATAATATGAAAACTAACAACTTCCATTAATATGCGGAGAACCAGAATTCTTTTAATGTTAGGATTGTTGGGTAAACCTAAGTCCCCTCTATAAGGATATATTCAAACCATGGAAATAAGATTTTCAGATTAATGGGTTGGTTTTCATTAAAAGCATTGATTTGTTGAGTAAACTTAAGGTCAATGTAGATAGAGAGGCATAATTGGGTAGTGTACATTAAATATACGTGCATCAAGAGTTTATAACCCAATGTGTGTGCATACATCATGAGTTGATAGAACTAGACGATAGTTGCATCAATGATGCAATTAATATGATTGATACCTATTGATTGACCTAAGGTGGCTTATTGGATAAACCCAAAGTCATTCTTAGTAATGTCGGATATCAACCCATTAGGACACTTTCATAATTTTCTTGGAGTCGTAGTAAGGGCTATAGATTCTTTGAAACTAGTGGGAGCCATATGCATGTCATGCGATTCCTTATAGGTAGTTACCATTTCTATATATCCACATAAATTCATGCTTCCATTGCACTACTCTGAGTCATCTAAAAAATTTACTTATGGGGACTAAGACTTAAGAGCCTTCAATATGTCATAAATCACTCCCTGCACCATATCCTAACATATAATACCTATGTGCTTAGTAGCATTATTCGTTAAGATAACCACTCCATCAGATGTGCACTCATAACAATTGATCAACTTAACCTTAAGAACTTCTACATATGTCACTATCATTTATTTCATCTTACTTAAGTATGTTCTCAATTAATTTAGAAATATAAAATACATAACTATTATGAAATTTTGATTTTAAATCCACTGATATAACCTATACTAAATCATAAGCTCTTAACAATATAATTATACAACCATTCCAGTTCCAAGTTCAACCTCTCCAGGTAATAGTAAATTTTGGTTTTCTACTAATTTTTCTTGTACACTTTAAATCTTATCATTTCTACCAATCTCTCAGTTGATTCAAGAAAATATATTCACATCCACATCAATTTAAATGTATACAACCACAACTCAATTTTGATGTCATATTCAATAATATAAGCATGAATATGAATACATTGAATCTAGGTTTAACATCTCAAACCATGTAATGTCTCATATACTTATAATAAATACTCAATCACGTAGTCGATACAACACTTTTGCTACCCCTTTTTCTAACCCATTTCAATCTCTAATAAATCCGCTATGTCACAGTATTAACAAATTTTCATTTTCTCACACTCTAACATATCATCATTCTTCTTATTGATTCTAACAGTTTAGTCTCTTAAAGAATGTTTATGCGTGTGACTAATTAAAATGCAACTAAGATTCGGGATCAGTTGCCTCTGCATGCTATGACCTAGTTAAGATGAATGTAACTTGACATATATTATGATAAATGCCCATGTAAGATGCTAAACCTAGGCTCTGATACCAAAATATAACATACCACTCCCATATGACCGAGTGTACTGAGCATTCGAGAACATACTCTACGAGAATGGCATGTTAAGACGATTAAATCAATTCATTAAAGGAATCACACATGTTGCTAGCATTTCAATAGTCATTTCATTCCACTTTCATTCACGAACATATAGGGTCGCAATTGTAATTACACTTTAAATTTCACATGTACAATGTACAACAGTTGAGAGATGCAATCCTTGATATAAACTGTAGTGTTCCCTTACCGCAAGGTACACACCGGGACGCCCACAGGTCATTCCGGTACATATCCTACGATAAGGGTGAGCTACAAACAATCACTACAATCACTTCACATGGCATCATAATAAAACATCAATATTCAAATCACAATCTTTTTTAAACCAAATTTTTCTTAAT
>JANSVA010000002.1:17108453-17121373 GCA_025504915.1 Erythroxylum reticulatum | reverse complement strand
TTATTAAACAAACATACATGGTGTCATGTTAGGCAAGTGACAAGTGTCACTTGCCATATGTCACATGCTTAGGCCCTTTTTTATTTCCTTTCCAAAAACAATTCAATTTCTACTCCAAGTTTTCTCCAAAATTTCAATGGCTCAAATAAAAAATTCCTAAATTCATGTATCTAAATTTCCAGTGCCCTTGGACAGTAATTAATTTTTTTCCTATCGGTAAACCATTATTCCGCCACTTGGCATTTTTCCTAGTCCAAAAATTACCCCGAAATTTCAGAAAACAATTTCTAAAATTCTCCAAAATTTCAAAACTCACAATGACCCTCTCCAACACAATTTTTTTATACACGCAAATCACATTTATTTACAATCACATTTCTTAATACTTATACCGGGAGATGTCATGAATGCATGTATAGTCATTTTCATGTGCAAAATTCACTATTCACACGTATGCGGATGCTAGATTATGCATAAACATGCAAAGGTATTTCTAAGCACCCATTGACCACTCAAAATTACTATTCTACCCTTCCCACTAGTAATGGGATGTTACATAAACTAAATAAAATAATTACAAGTACAACTGATCCTAACGCTGACTTATGTCCAAATGCAGTAGTTATACTTCAACTAGACTAGCTAGATCTCTTTTGGACCTGAAAAGCAATGTTTCAAATTTGATGAGTTTGAGAACTTAGTTAGTGAACCATCATCAATGTGCTTACTCATGTCAAAACACAAGACAAATCATATCATCCATGAATACCACGTCAGAATTTATCATGCCTTACAAGCATAACTTGTATACAACATTTCACTTCACTATTTCAGAACAATCCAAGAATTCATTTCAATCATCCATATGATCATCAAGTCGTAGATGCAAATGCACATGTGACTCCATCCATTTTTACTTTGTTGTGCTCGAGCGTCTATTTATAGTCCCTTATCTATTGTGGATACCAGACTCGTTGATAATTGAGCCTGAGGCTCTTTTGTGCATATTTCTAAGCTTAAAGCTTTTTTTCACATTGGTCACTCCGGTCACAACTTCTTTATCTAATCATACATATCAACGTGATGGAATGCATCAATTAACATATTATACTATCAATGCCTTTCATTCAATGTGCTCAGTCATTTATCACATTCTTGGATCTGAGTCCGGCATTCAACATTCAATTAAGTACATATTTTCCATATTCACATATAATTAGAAAGCACTTATGATACAATCCCAAATACCGAACTCCTCATAGCAACAATGTCCGGAGTCAAGATAATCATATAAATATCAGTTCAATAATTAAAAGTTAACCAAAAATATTTCAATCATAGTGATAAAAGATCTAGGTTAACTCACTACACATACGATTCAAACAGAAGCACATATAATTGAATTTTACATATCTAGGTTGACTCACAGTATGCTCCAGATAAGCTATTGCCTTGAGAATCCGGCAATGGCTGGCTGTGGATGATTAACTTGTACGTCTATCTTCATGTATGGATGATTAACTTGTACGTCTATCGTCATGTAATACACGCATATTTCACACATCATTAAGTTGTTCAATCAAACGAATATTCAATCATGCAGATCTATATGTGTCATTTTCAATGCATGCTCAATTGACTTTTTTAGGTATGTATCCTTATTCACAAATCTTGACCATTCATACATTATAGCTTGGATATAACTAATTGGCAATTAGATTTATACCTTAAGTAATCTTGATTACTCTCAATTCATCAATTATACATTCACCAATCCCTTTCTGGCATTATATATATATTCACACAATTTTCTAATTCTCATTCATTCGTACCTAATTCACATTACTCAAATCCTTTAGATTATATTTACATTCATATGAACACCTTCCTTCCATTAATAACTTATAAATTCTACATTTAGATACCTTGATATCAAACAATCCATTCTTTAACTTATAACATCAATTAACAACCTAGACTTATCAAACCCTTAACCAGTTAATCAAGCAACTATCTAAGATCAAGCAACTATCTAAGTTCATTTCAAGCCTTAATCAAGTCCAAATACACCAATGTAAAGTAACTTATCCTTATTTGGTTCAATAATTACTCAAAACAAAAATTTCTCATTTCAAAGCTTACCCACAATCATAGGAAGAAGCTAATGTAGCTTCCATGATCGCGGGATGAGTGAACCGAAGGTTCACCAGCCTTTTCCTTCAATTTTTCCCCAGATTTTAACACCTTTATAATAGTCCATTAATTATACCTCAATTATAACTTAATTCTACTTCAATGCCACATCAATTTCATCTCTAATTCCAACTTAAAATCATTCAATTTGTAGTTCATAAATTATTTATCTTTCATGCATCAACATAAAATAGAACTATCATTCACTATAATACATGGAGTCTTAGTTCTTTCCCATTTTATGAATACTACACTAGCACCTTTCTTTAGGATAAATTCACCCTCATTATACTTCAAATCCCAATATAATTTATCCATATAACAACTTATAACCTATGGTTTTTATACATCAATAACAAGTCAATAACAAGACATAAAAGTATCCAAGTTCATCCATCATATTCCAGCATACTTCATTATCAACATCATATACAATCCATCCCAATTCAATCATCATAATCTTTTCTATTATAACATGCTACAAAGATCAATACTTTACTTACTTGTTTATCTCAAGTTCCACCTCAATTCAACAAGTCTATCTTAACTCTCCATGCATGCAAGATCATCTCAAATTTATGGTAGCAACTGGATATAATTTAGGCAAAGAATCAAAGCTATGAAGGAGAAGTGAGTTTCAGTGGTGAGAGAGAGGAAGAAGGAGAAGGAAGATGGTAGAAACAAGAGAAAAGATAATCATCCATAAGTGTGGGTGTCATAGGTTGCAAGTGTGAGTTAAGTATTAAGTATTAAGACACTTGTCAAATAAAGAGTTATGCTACATGTCTTCTTCTTCAACTGCCAAATGTCACTCCATAACTAGTTCATTTGTCTCATATTTCCCTAAGCCATTTGTCACCTACTTATACCACCATTTGTCAATTATTTATTCAAGCCAGTCACTCTATTAGTAATGCTATGTGTCACTATTTTATAGGTCTAGTCATCCTAAATTTCCATATATCAATTTGTCTTACCATTTAACATTTTCCTAGAATAGATGCACATATCACTTCATCAATCTCCCAATTGTAACAATTAATTCCAATTTAATAATTATAATCCATCAATTCTTGTTATTAGTAATTCAAAATACAAGACATTGGAAATACACATTCATATCACATCCATTTTAGTTCCATACCCCAGAATATGTCAATTGAGTGCATATACTATCTTTACATTATTTCCTAAATCATAATTTATGTGTGTATGCTATTATTGTGCATATGAATACAATCATAAAGTTATGTCATAAATGTACCAAATGCATTCTATATGATACCACTTATGTGAACTAGTAGTTTAACACTTTAACCCTTCAACAGTTTAAAAGATGAGGTATTACAATTAAGATATTATTTCCATTTGATATGCATATGGATAACAAATGCGTATTTAAATATTTCCTATGTAATTGTATTTCTATGTACGATAAACATACAAATCAGTAAGGCATAAAAAATAATAAAGTTGTTTTTACATAACTCTAAAATGAATATAAATTAATACGTAATATATATTTGTAAGTCAAATTCTCTTCTTAAAGTACATATTATTTTTTAAAATTTATATTATATATCGATTGTACGATAAAAACTTAATATTTTTGTGAGTACAAACTTTTAACAAATGGAATAATTATGATAATCTTCTTATAAATACAATGTTTTTAGTTATTAAATTATCATACATTATAAATACAACTGTACCAAATAGTTAAAAAATAAATAAAATTGAGCTTAATTTATATTTTTATCATTAAATGTTATTTTAATAAGATAAATATAAAAACTTGCATTTTACATCAAATGAAAATATTTAATGATGTATAAATTTTTAATAAAAAAATTTAAATCAAGAATCATGAATCATTAACTAAAAATAATATCTAAAATATATTACATTTAGTTAGAAATCTGTATTAAAGTTAAATAAATTATTTCATTAATTGTTGTATCTCATTCATTAGAAAATTAGAAGTGTTTCCTTTGAGATCTATTGGTTGTTAAATTTTAGAAAAAGTATACATACAAACACACACAAATGCACACACGGCGCACACACACACACGCACGCACGACGCACACACACACACACACACGCACACACACACACACACATTGTAATATCCTAATTCGATTATTATACTGTGTAATGCGTTATGCATGCATTTTATAAAGTATACTCTATTTATGGTGTGCTAGATTAATCTAAGTGTTTAAATGTATTATTGAGGTTGTAATAGAGATCTCAGATAAATCAGAGATGGTTCTGAACTGGATTGAAATTTCTCAAAAAATTTTGAAAACTTAAAAAATCTATGGAACGAGTCCAAACAAGCTTAAAAAGCCCCAAAATGTGCTTTGGAGATTTAGGTGATACTTTTGAATGAAATCTGGACGATTTCATTGACATTTAGTGATTTTTTTATTCAATCCAAAAATTCTTTTGAGCAACCAAAAAGTTACCAAATAATTTCAAAATGTGATGAAAAGCTCCAGAATTAGGATTGGAGTCCATAGGAATTGAAATAAGTCAAAAAGAAGGTTGTTTGAATAGAATTCGGGTAATTTGAAATTATTGGACTAAAATGCCCTTTTAGGAAAATAATGGGTATTGATGATTTTAAACCCATTCAAAAATTTTAAAAGCATCCAATCAATAAATATTGACCCTAGTTAGGGTATTTCATGGTCAATTTGAAAATAAGATGGTTGTGGAATGTTTTCTAGATTTAATTCAGTTAGTCGGTCAATTAAATGCATTAAAGGCTAATTTGGTCGTTTGTACTGATTAAGGGCATAATTTGGTCTTTTTACATGATATTAGTGGATTGATAAGTAATTAGAGATGACAATGAGATGATGAAATGTGTTTAATGAGTCATTAGTGATGACAAATAGGAAGGTTACATGTGTAATCCATTAAATAAATATAAAAAAGCAAAACTTACGACATTTTGCTTCTTTCTTTCAACGTAAACATGAGAATAATGAGAGAGCAACGTGAAAGACAAAAAAAGAAAGGGAAAAGAAGAGAAGCCAAGGGTGAACATTGGCCAAGGAGAGAGGAAGAAGAGTGTAGTCATTTTTTATGGAATTTGATGGTGATTTGGAGAAATCTTTAGGTATTCATCAAATACTCAAAAGATTTGAGGAAAAAGTGGTAAGTTTCCTAACTTAAATTTCTAATTTTTATGGGTTTTCTTCAGTAAGATGGATGTGTTTAAGATCAATGTTTTATTGGTACTACTTTGATGTTTCTTTGTGTAGAATTAGTTTAATATGACAAGAGAGGAATGTGTAGTGGGATTCTGTCTTAGGTTAACTTACACCAATGCCAATGTTTTAGCCATAACTCGGCCTACAAACCTTAACATTGAGTGATTTTAATTCTATCCAAAACCTAAGACATATTACTAAAAATCTCTAGAAGAGACCTAGACCTAATTTGGGATGAATGATATTGAAATTTGAGATCGAAAGTTGTAACCTAATACTATCCTTGTGTTAAAACAACTTGTGATATTTGGTACATTTTTCATGATTTATAAGTTTAAATGGCATGATTTTTCATAATATAGAAACTAAAGACATAGGGGAACAAATGTGTAGAAGACCTCAAAACATAATTTGAAGTTTACTATGTGAAAATTAAGGACTAAGTGGAGTTACGGATTCTAGATGCTGGTCATAACCGTGACTCATCATACATGATTGTGATATGGTGAATTAAATTAGGTGAGATAGTGTTTTGAAGGAATTGGTAAGCTAGAATGGATAAAATATGGTACTTAAGTGACTTTTGAAATTAGATTTGGAAATGGTGACCAATAGATTAGCTTACGAAAGTAAGCAGAAATATGATTCACATACGTGTTACATGATTAGATACAATTCTCGAATTTGTTTAAACCGAATATATATTTTTAATGCTTTATTTTTATTTGGAGCTAAATGCCTAAGAGAAATGTGTTTTGTGTCAGTAAATGAGAGTCACCGAACGTGTGAGTGTGCTTGGAGATAAGTTCGTAAAATTGTGAGAGTATTTTAATTGTTTTATATGACTTAATTCTTTGTAAAAGAATTGATGACATGTGAGTGTTTAAATTGAGTTTATGTAATTGGTTTTCATTTGATCATGAAATGAATATTTATATTGAGTTTTATGTAAAACATATTTTACAAGTGAATATTGCTAGCATAAGTGTATGCTTAGGTAATAAATAAGTTATAGTTTGAAAGTTAAAATTTATATGATTAGGAGTTACATTGAAATAATTCACTTATGAATCCTCCCATACTTGATTTAGAAAATAAAATGAGTTGTAAATGTAAGAGTTGCTTTTGCCCATAGTACACTGATAGGCTTTACACATGTTATTATATTGGTTTATTTATAATGATTAACCTATTATGGATAAGCGATGTAGAACCAGCTCCATAAATAATGGTTAACTAGTCACAGGTAAGTGATATATAACCAACTTCGTGATTTGTTACGATTAAGTGATGCAAAACTAGCTCCGTAACTACCGGTATATAGTGGTTAACTTGTTACAGGTAAGCGATGTAAAACCAGCTTCATAACTAGTGGTTAACCGGTCGCAGGTAAGTGATGCAGAGCCAACTCCGTGACTTTAGTCCTAGTGTATCGTCTAGTAAAGAAACTAGTGATGGGCTATGCTGACTAAGGAAAGTTATAAAAATAGTAATTCCACCACTATTTATGTTGAAAATGATTTGAGAGGTACCGTATGGTACCAATTTTAGTGGTTGACTTAGTTTTTAGTATTAAAGTTTTTCAGAAAACTTATTGCCACCCTTGTTTATTGATTAAGGAAAATGAAAAATGAAAACTTTTATATGATGAGTTTAATTTCGAAAAACATTTCGAATTAGTTTTTCAAAAAAATTAAAATTGTGTTTTACAAAATGTTATGTTATTACCAGATTTGAAGATGCACGAATAAATTGTTATAAAAAATGTTTTACCATGAGCTTTATGATTGTATGGAATATTGTAGTTATATTGTTATAAAAAGTTCAATTTTGTTGTAAATTGATTGCACTCACTGAGCTCGTTTAGCTCACCTTTATTTTTATATTTTTAAACAAACCACCTCAAGTATGTGTACAACTACCGCAGTAATTGGGACTCCACCTCAAGATTAGTTGTATTGTCCAATGCTGCTGTGTTTGTATCATTTTGCTATTTACATTTATGTAAAGAATGGATATTCATAAAAGCATAAATGAAATGCATGAATATGCTTTAGATTTTAAAAGTTTATTATAATGACTGTTGAAAATTATTTGTTTGGCTTGTTTGTGAGTGGACTTAAAGTACAAAAAATTTCTAGTTAAGAAATTGGTGTGAATATAAAAGTGTTTTCAAATTTTTTAAGGCATTAAAAAATTTTGGGAATGTCAAATGCAATCGTTATACTGCCGAAATTGTCAATAAAATGATAAAAAAAGTTTCTACTATTTTCTGTGCTTTTAATTATTAAAGAATAAAAGTTTTTAAATAATTGAAAAACTTGGTTTTGCGAGAACCCTTTGGTTGAGTTAGATATTGATTGGAGGGCTACCGTGTGGTCATCGGGAGGCCTCCACTCAGGTTTTAGAAGGGAAATTCTGGAATGGGTCTTTTCATACACACACACACACACATACACAAATATGGTATTTAGGCAAAGTATCACTTTTGATCAAATTATTAGATTTGAACAACAAATAATAAATGCTTAATCCATATTATTAACATGATTCATATACAATAAGATTAGAAGAATACTTCTTAAAGAAGAGAATTTCTTTGCCTATAGGATAAAGATGTCTATTATCACTTGGAATGTAAGAGGTATGAATTCCCCTTTTAAAAATTAGTTTTTAGAGATTTTGTACATAAAAATAAGCCTAAAATATTTAGCATTTTAGTGACAAGAATCAAAAAAGAGAACTATAATATTTTCAATCTTGTGCCTAATAGATAGAAGATGATGGATAAGTATGCTAATCACTACAATGGAAGAATTTTAGTACTCTATGATGAAGATAAAGTGAATGAATACCTTTATTCATAGGCAGATGATTCACATTAAGGCTAAACTCAAATAGAAACAAATGACATTTCGAATTTCAATGGTGTATAGACACAATCATACTTTCCTGAGGATGAAATTATGGAATAAACTGAGGCTGTTAGTTGCACCAAAGCAAGATCTTTAGTTGATCCTAGGTGAATTTAATACCATATTAAATCATAATAAGGCAAAAGGTAATAATTGCTTAACAAATTGTTGTAGCAATCTGAAACAAAGTGCAATGAGTATTCAAATCAAGGACCTTCCTATAAGAAGCATAACCAATCTTCATTGGTTCCATAAATTTTTAGAGTGTACTTCTATGTTTCCAATAACACTATATTCAGATCACTCACTTGTTATAGTGCACATTATAGTTGAAAGTAAAGGCAAAAAAGTTCCATTCAGGTTTAACAATATATAAAGTAAGAGCTTTAAGGAAGTAGTAGCAAGGGCTTTAAGGGCTCACATAAATGGCTCAAATCAATACAAGTGTACTAGGAAGATTCAAGGCATAAAAGAAGAGCTTAAAATCCTAAATAAAAACACAATTAGCAATACACATCAGGCTCTAAGATCCACTAAGGAAGAGCTAGCCAAGGTACAAGATGATAATAACAAGAGTTCATATCAATGAACAGAACAAATAAACGTAAAACTTGAAATAAAAACACTTACAATTAAAATTTTTATATAAATATTTCATATATAGAATTTAATATATACATTAAATATAAATGAATCTAAAAGAAAAGAGAAAAAAACTTCAAATTTCATTCAATGATATATCTGCTCAAATCACATTGGTGTCAATTTTTTATTAGTACAGAAGTCCTTATTATTGAGGTGAGTCTGTTTATCAGCATCATTCAAACTCATTGTCCAAAATAACATGTTAATACTTTTTCATTTAAGATTGTCTTCCAAGTCACTTTTAAAATTTGGTTCCTCAAAAACACAATATGCTAAAAGATTGGTATAAACAAGGTAAATTAGATATATAGAACTAATTATTCTATTAAGAGTCCTAAAAAACAAATAAAATAACATTATTAAGAAATTATGAGAAATTATATTCAACTTAATAATGATAATAACATACCTTTCTCAAAGCTTCAAGTTGTATAAAAAATACCAAGTCATTTAATAATTTACATTCTGATTTGTTTTTTTTGTTTGAATGAATGAATTAAAAAATGTGTCAATTCATTTCACACCTAGTTGCACTTACATATTGACTAAGAATTTGAATTGCAAACCTTTACAATTCTAGAACACTACTTCTAAATTGATCTCATAAAGTAACTATAAGAACATAAAAATAATCTTATAAATGAAATAAAGTGATAACTAATTTTAGACAAATCATAAAAGTGAAAAAAAAAATACTTGGATCATCTTTATCTCTTTGATATATTATAATAGGCAACCAAAAATCGTTGTATATATCTATGTAGACCTTTATTTAAAAGCTAATGAAATCTTGCATCATCTCATGTGAGACAATTGTTGTGATAGATAATAGCATTTCGCCTATTAATTTTAGCTTTCTTTGTAAAACCTAGTATAAAATAGATACTAAGATTCAGAAATGCTCTAGTAACAAAAAACTGAGAGTAAAGTCGCATTATTCATATTTCATTGATGACTATAAAATAAAGTATATATAAAAAAGACCTATTTTTCAAATTGGTCTTGATTACTTCCTTTCCCCTTTCTATGGCATCATAGAAGTAACTAATTGTTGCCTTATCATCACTATCAACCAGATGAAGTAATCTCATTAAAGGCTTACAAACTCAAATGAAAAATTGAGATTGGGAGTAAAATTCATGATCGTCGAGTATAATTGTGGACATCTCTTTTACAACATTAGACCTGACACATTAAAATGCAACTCACTTATCACTTGTATAAAATTCTTCTTAACTCTTTCTTTATTAGAAGAAAACATTAGAGTAATAAAAAATTAGATGCAAATATTGTAAAGGTAGGATAATATGAATTCCTACCATTGATGAAATCCTGTCATATTAAATTTAAAACCTATGCATATTATAAATGAACTTAGTCATTTTTTAACTTTTTGCACAACTTTATTAATGATACAAAAGTATCTAACATCTCCTATATTTTTTAGCATTAAGATAAACCCAGTGTGCACCACAGAAATTATAATATAAAAAATTATACCTACTTTGTAACCTTTTCCTAGTTGCTTTATAAGCAGCATCATTGTCAATGATGCATTGTGGTTTATAGGCTCAACCTCATTCATAACTTCATCAAACAACTTTAAATAACTATTAACATTTTTTATAAGGCCAAATACATCAATGTACTTCAAAAACATTTTTCCTTTTGAAGAAAAAATCAAAAAATTGATAATAGGCTCTTGCATCATATTTTTCCAACCATCACACATGATTGAATACCTATAAGTTACCTAAGTCATTCTTATTTCACTTAGACAACTTTTTATATCACTAACAAAGCTAGTCAGAAGATCACTTCTGTAATCATCAATTAAAGGAGCTTTATATATTAGACTATAAAAGGCAATAACATCCATTATAGGCTAGTAATAATAAGACTGCGCAATATTGATTTACACATTTGCATCATACCAATTACTGTATCCATATTATGAGCAACTTCTTTATATTGATATTCACTATGAATTGAATGTTAAGTGTTGTTCATAGAGTAAAATAATTATGCACGTGTTTTTTTCCTCCTCATATTAGTTATAGTAATCTTTTCTTGTTAGGTAAAAATACAACCTTTAACATTGTCATTATTATCCTAACCTTTCAAAAAGAACTTCCACTACCAAGTTCATACTTTAACCTTTGCCTTCTTCCTTTCTCATTCTTATACTCCTTAAGCAAAGCTTTAATCTACCATTTCACATTGTAGCTTAGTTTATTATAAGGCTCCATATAACCTATGCTATCAACTAAATGTTTCTTTCACCTTTCAAATGTTTGTTACAATATAAATAAATAGCATAATTTTTTATATTAAGAAATAATGTTGCATAAGCTCAAGCTGGATCATCAAATATTCTTGAAAAAGTCAAATTATCAGGAGTATTTGGACTTATATTTATCTGTAAAAATATATGTAACTAAATGAGTACAATAAACTACACAAACAACACATGCACCTTTTAATTGTAAACTAATAAACAAATATAACTCATTAAGTGAATAATCATAATAGATATGTATAAATAGGAATTGAACAAAAGTTATCACAAAATTTGCATTTTTCAAGCCAGAACAAATAGAAGAACAACTTAGATTCTAAGAACATATGCACAACTTGAATCAATTCCATACTTTTGAAATGAGTATCCAAAATGAAATGGCTGAACATGTATATAACATGACATGCCAATGGCAAATATACACATATATACTTGTATATTTAAAGGCACAATAAGAAGAAATAGAGCTCCATCTCAATAAGCATTGTATGTATATTGTCTAATAAACTTTAAGAAGACACATCACATAGGCACATCTATAACATTTCTTGTAAATAAAATATGCTTCTTCATTCATCTGTTTCTATATAGTATTTCGACTATATATGTAGACAAAAAAAGCTAGATGGCTATGTGTTTATAAATGATCCATTTTATAATGTAACTCTTAGTTTAAATAAGTATTAGAAAAGAGATTAATTTCCCCATTTAGTAAGCCATTTGTGACAATATTAATTGGACAAAAATATCCCAAAATGGAGATTAAAAATAAGAGAAAAAATGACCATGGTTGGAGCTTTAAAAACTCATATATTTCAATCAATTTTGTTTGAAAATCTTGCCTAAAACACATGTAAATACTTATATGAATGACATCTGAGGTGTATATTCTCTTAAAAATAATTTAGCAATTGTTAATGAAAAAGGTGAAACACTACATTAGGCAAAACAAAAAAAGAAGAAAATATTAGAATTTTAATATGGGTAGACTGTAGAGCTCATTAACAAGAATTGGACTTGGGTCAACTATTACCAAAATAACTAAAACTAGTTATTTAGATAGTTGACCCTTATCACTTATAAACCCTTTAATATTTTCATATTTAGTCAATATGAGATACTCTAACACTCCCCCTCAAGTGCAACTAGGACTGCACATCCAATTATCACTTGAAATAAATGCAGTGGTAATCGGACTGGGCTGTTAGGAATGGACATTCAGACAGACAACCGAGATATTAATAATTGAGATTAAACCTGCTCTGATACTATATTAGAATTTTAATATGAGTAGAGTGTAGAGCCTATTAACAAGAATTGAGCTTGGGTTAACCATTGCCAAAATGATTAGAATTAGTCATTTGGATAGTTAACTCTTACTACTTATAATCCCTTTAACATTTTCATGTTTTGTTAATATGAGATACTCTAACAGAAAAATAGAAAGAAAGGAATAGAAGGAATAACTTCAAAACTTTTGAAAGGAGCGAGCTCCGATACCAAATGTTATACTTAAATATAAAAAAACATTAAACATTAAAAGTATGATATCAGCATGATTCAATACTTTTTTTTTGGAGGAAGTAACATATATATTAATTAAAAGGAGGGTTCATACAAGAAGAAAGAAAACTATGTACAAAG
>JANSVA010000002.1:17092548-17104867 GCA_025504915.1 Erythroxylum reticulatum | reverse complement strand
CTATTCCTTATTTATACTCTGAATCTGTTAGGAATAACAGATTCGGTTAGCTGACAACCAATCATGAGGTTGTCAGCCCCCCTCCTCACATTAACAGAATATATCTATGTATTTACTATATATATATATATAGTCTTCAATTATGCCCTTCTAATCTCTTTTTATTCCTCCTAACATAAACTTGAGTTGTCTTGGCTCTATCAATTTCATGTAAGATGTTCTTTTTCATTTGATGATATATTAGATCTATAGTTTCAGACGGAAAGTTACAGCAAGGGTAGTTGGACCAGTGTGGACTGTGAGATTTTGCTTGGTAGGACCACCGTTGCGGAATTCCTGACTAGGAAATATTGTCCAGAATCCAATCACAGGGTTGGAGCCAATCCATCCATGGACTCCACCATCTTTATTGGCTACAGAGTACTGATACCTATCATCGACCTGAATGGGAAGATATAGCCAAGTTCTCAGACAATCCATTTTTGTTGATTGACTTGAACATGCTCTCTACTTGACAAACAATTAAATTCAGCGTCCTGCGCACCTCTCCCTTGAGATCTGGATTAATGGGATTTACCAACAGAACTGACTCGGGAACAATTAGCTGTTTGCTTCTATCAGGATGCAGGTCTTCTGGCATTGGCATTATCCTTTGCTTCTCATTTGATATTGCCATGTAATGGAACCTAATCAAGTCCACAGGGAAATAAGTTATTGCTACCAGGAAAATTAACAGGCCTTGGAATAAAAGAAATTTAATTGAGAAGCTTAAAGGCCCTTACTTATCCCTTCGCAATTTGAAGACCATCCTTGTCTGAGAAAATTCAAAAGAATGAGAGCCAGCAGGGTGCTCGTATATCGCATAGCAGTAGAATCCTGAAACGCCACTTCTAAGTATGTACCTGAAAAACAAAGAGACGCGCTGATGCCCATTAAAGTTAAAGAAATATGAAGGAAAAGCTGATAGTTGAATGGAATGATGTGACCTTATGTCTACACTAAGTGGCAGCTTGATGCTTTGAGTGGAGGGATCAAAAATTCTCCTGAAAGAAACTTCTACATGATCATTGTTGCTGCTAATGATTTTGTATTCCGAACCGCTTAGTCTGTTGAAGAGAAGGAAATTAAAATGAGGTTTACATGTGGTGTATGTGTATTAATTAGTCAATCTACAACAGAGTGTGAATGTGTGAAAAGTTCTATTCTCTGATATTCAACATACAGCTGATACGTGTCAGGGCCACCTGGCCAGCTCCAGTTGATGTCCCAATATCTGCAAAACATTGACAGACAATAGAATAGCTGGTATTACCGAACTTAGCAGAAAAGTAACTTGCAAACAGTCACTTGACATTTTCTTAGATCAAACCAACAGAAGAAATGTTGGCTGAAACGGAATAGCGGCCGAAGGTTTCCATGAAAAGGGACTCATTCCCGGATATTCGTATAGATATCCTGCAAAATATGAAGCTAATTACCCCCTACTAGATTTGCTTAGGGAGAGGTCAAGCACGTTCTCCATTCCTCCGTACTTGATGCCAATTAAGTACCCTTGGGGTTTCAGTATTGTAAGCCTTACCAAACCATTTTCCATTAGGACCTACATACACCAAACAGCCATGCATTCAGATACATGGATAGACAGATAGGTAGAAAGTTTGAAAAAGAAAGAGAACAGGCATAGTAGACACTCACATATGAACCTTGGGTTGTCAAGCTCACTTTCCTCTGCGCCATAACAGAACTCGTCTCGTCTTTCTCTCAACTCCCGAAACTCCTTGAGCATGAGATGTTGGTTAAGGAGAGTCTGTTCGTTGGTTACTATGAAAACCGGCTTGTAGATACGGACCTTAATTTTCTTCTGGTTGTCGCAGTCGAAATGCTTGCAAGGCGTTAATTTCTAACCCAAGATCAACAAGAATCTCTCAGTATTTTATTATTATTGTTCGTTATTTCTTCCACTGCCCATTTGCCCGTCTTGTATTATTCTTGAATCGATTCAGTGCCAACTTTTACGATCAGGAATATGCACAGGGCGATCAATGTACGAAAATTGATAGTAGATGCCAACTACATGAAAACAAACTTCTCAATGAATATTATAATGTTTTAAAAATGATATAAAATTTATATTCCAAAGTTAAATTATCTAATCAGATAACAATATGCATTTCAAAATAATTTCGGTCATACATATATGGTTTGTGCTAATAATACAAAGTTGTTGCAAGCTAATCTTTTTTATTAACAATTCTTGAACTGATTTTATTGGTTTTTAATAGTTAAAAAATGTATAACAACAATCTTAAATGATTTTTTTAAATAAGAAAACATATGATAGTAATGTTTTATAATTTTTGAAAAATAAATGGTATATTACTATATATAAAACTATTACCACATTACAAAATGAATGAGTTCAAGGCCACGTTAGATTACAAGTTATGTAAAGGAGTCGAGAAGTGAAGATTACAAAGACTGGATAATAATAGACTTCATTAGTAATGTTTTGTGTTGATCCTTAAATAATATAAAGTTAGCTGACTATCCATTTTTTTCTTAATGATGCACGTATATGCATAAGCACAAATATTTCTTAGAATGGAAAAGTACCAAATAAAACATTTTCTTAATCTAATTAAAACAAGCCAATTATGAATTCTATTTCATATTTGGTTCTAGTATATTACAATATCGGCATTAGTGTCTTTTCAGGTAATTTTTTTAAATTATAAAACAGTTCTTAAATTTTACAAAATTACAAATTAATCTCTCAACATATCTACATAATTTTTAACTTAACTTCAACCGTTTCTTAAAAAATTATAATAATATAAATTTTGATATAACGAATATCTCTTTATTCCCATTAATATTACTTTTCCCATAATTCTCATATAAATAATAATCATAATTAATATAAAAAGATTATTTAATTTTCATACATATACAAAACTAAAAATAATACAAAGTAATTAAAATGTTAAAATTAATTACATCAAAATATCATAAAATAAGAATAATATAAGCCTGTAAGCATAACGACAAGAGTTCGAACGAGGAACATAATAAAATGGAAATGAAACCTAAAACAAATATAATTAAAATTAAAAATTTTTATATTTATATTGTATATATATAATATAACATAGACATCCAATACAAGTGAAATTAAAAGAAAAAACATAAAAAAAAATGAAACTTCATTTAATGACATATTTGATCAAATCGCATTAGCTTGAATTTTCGCTTGATACAAAATCCTCATCATGAAGGGAAATCTCATTATTGGCGTCACTCAAACTTATTAAACAAAATATATATTATTATTTTCTCATCTAAGATTATCGTCTAAGTCATTCTCATCTATAAAACTTAGTTCTTCATAAAACTAATATGCTAAAAAATTGAAATGATCAAAGCAAATTGAATTTATAAAACTATTTATTCTATTAAGAGCCATAATAAATAAATATAATTAAAAAGTTCAACTTAATAATAATAATAATAACATACATTTCCCTAAGCTTCAAGTTGTATCAAACAAAGATAAAATTATTTATTCTTTTGTATTCTAATCAATATTTTTAAAATTGAATTGGACGTCGAACCTGCCAAAGAAAATGTTTAAAATTTATATATTCAATCGATATTAAACAACTATAAAACCAATATATGATAAATAAGAATAAAAATTATAACAATAGTTAAAAATATAGTATAAAATAAAATACAATAAAAATACACTAATAATGCTTATTAATATATAATAAACTAACGATAAATCTAATAATTTAAGCTAAGATTAAATCTAACATAAATTTTAAAATAATAATGAAAATAAAAACTATATTTTTATATTATCATTTATTTAAAGACATATAAAAGATGAAATATATTTACAGAAAGTCAATAGAAATGACTATATCTTTATTCTAACTTCTTTTTAAAAGTCCTTTAAATATACTCTTTATAGTTTAAATATTATTTGTTAACACATTCTTAAATTATTTTAAGTTAGTTTACTTATATAGACTAATTAATAATTTGATTATTAAACAAATTCATGATAAAATAATAATTAATTTTTAAAAATTTTCAATTAAAATATAAGAAGATAAATAAAGAACCTAAAATTTGACAAATATAATTTATTATTGAGATTATATAAATTTAGGATTTTTAAGGATAAAAATAGCAATTTATTTTTAAAATAATAATCTAAAACAAAATTTTAATTAAAATATAAAGAGATAGATAAATAATATAAATTTTAAAAATTACAATTTATTAATTAAATTGTTGGAAAGACTTAACAAAAAAATTTATTGAAAATTCTCAACTTTTTTAAGTAGTAATGAAATGTCGAAACATTGACACAAATAACGATGAACATGGGTAGAGGAAGGAGAAGTTTGTTGTTTTAGGTGGGTCCCATTTAAAATAATGGTGGTTCCCACATTCTCTAGACAATGGCCAGGTGAGTTATTAAATGGTTTTTAAAAAATTGACTGGTTTATTATTTAACTAACCAATTTTTGCTCAGAGTGGTTCTAATCTATTTCTTTTCATGGGATAGATGGATTCAAATAAGTTTTTATTCCTTTTATAACTAGTTGCTCTCACACATTGACGCAAAATTAATTGTAATTTTGGAACATCACGTTTGATTTGGTCTCACCAAGCAATTGTAAGGTAACAAAAGTAATTTAAATAAAATAAAATTACAATTAATTTTAAATAAGTAACAAAAATGAAGAAATATATATATATTTTGGATTAAGTTTCTATCTTTGACAGATTACAATATGTATCCCAAAATCACCACAGGTATCTATGTATACGTCTTTATGTGAGCTAAGGAGATCTTGCATCATTTCTGAGACAATTGTTATAATATTTAATAACATTTCCCTGTTAAGTTTAGCTAACTTTGTAAACCTTGGTATAAAATAGACATTAAGATTTAGTAATGCTTTAATAGCAAACAATTGAGAGTAAATTTATCTTTCTTATCTTTTATTGATGATTGTAAGAAAATGTATATATAAGGAAGGCTTATTTTTTAAATTATTCTTGATTGCTTCCTTTGCCCTTTCCATGACATTATAGAAGTAAATCATTGTTACCTTCTCATCACTATCAGCAAGACGAAGTACTCTCATCAAAGGCTTACAAAATAGAATGATATTGAAATTGTGATCAAATATTTGAGTATAATTTTAGAAACCTCTATTTTAATATTAGACCTAACATGTTGAGATGCAATACGCTTATTACTTATAATCATTTGTCTCAACTCCTTCTTCATTAGAAGAAAATACTAAAATGATAAGAGATTGGTTACAAGTCTTGTAATAGTAGGATGACCTAAATTCTTACCATTGATGAAATCATTTCTCTTTAAATTTAGAACACATAATGTAAGTATAGACAAATTTAGTCAATTTTCTCACTTCCAGCACAGTTTCATTAATGATATTAAAGTATCTAGCATATCATATAATTTTCAATATTAAGTCAATACAATGTGTATTACAAAGAGTCTAATAGAAAGAATGATATATGATTTATAACGTTTTCTTAGTTGCTTTATTAGCAACATCACTGTCAGTAATTACTATATAACATTTTCAGGACCAACTTCATTCTCAATTTTATCAAATATCTAGAACAAAGTATCAACATTATTTACAAGTCTAACTGCATCAATATACTTCAAAATCACCATCCCTTTAGTATAATAAACTAAAATTTTAATAATAGGTTGATCGGCTTGTCAAAGCCTTTAAAATTAATTCTTATTCTCTAACTTCTTGTAATAGTCGTGGAACTAGGTTAAATCCTAAGGAAACTAAACACTAGTGTCTTGATTTCAAATAATAAAATAAAGTGTACCAATTAACGAAAATTAATAAGAAATCAAATTAAATCAACTGAATATAAAAGTAAAAAATGCAAAAGTACTTAACTCCAATTCAAGGAAAAAATCTCATCTAATTGTAACATTGATCATTGTTCTAAAAAGAATAAGTGTCATAATTTAATAAGTTAGTCCGAAAAATATTACGATAGCCTTAATAAGTCTCAAAATTTTGTAAATTAATTGGTTCAAACCCAACATCTAAATCAAGAGTTACCATAAATTGGCTAGGTGTGATGGCATTCTATATCAATTAAATGATAGCAATAAGCGTAGTGAAAAAGACTAAACCCTAAATTAAATAATGGAGATAATTTTTTAAATTTAAATAATTCATTGAAATAATATATGTACAAATCAGTTATACACAAAATCTAGGGGTGTATACCTATTTCTATTCAGGAAAGATATGTTTTTAGTTAACAAAAGGAGGGGGTGAGTTAACTAAATCCCCATTTCTCTCACAAGTATGATGATAATTTGGTATCAACTCCTCTTGCTATCATTCCCATCTTGCTTTAGTGTAAGATTTCCTCGTAACTTGTCTCTAAGTTTCTACCTTCTTATTTGAGAATTATGTTGTTTCTCTCTTTCCACACATTGTATACCATTGTGGCCCAACTTATCTTAAGGGCCTTATAATCAGCCTAGTTCAACATTTTTATACTTTCCATCCAATTAATCTTGGTGTAATTGGATGGAAAGTATTGGATGGAAAGCTTGGATTCTTCTCCATATCTTCTTGGTGTAACTGCACCTTACCATTAAATGGTCCTTATTCTCCAACGCTGCATTAAATATTCACAGTTAAATATATTTACTTGAAAATCAATCTATCTTTTATTAACAACCCACCATTCATACCCAACCAAAGAATAAAGGAGTTTGTTAGTTTAATATCACTGTCCTAAACCATTTTGTCTTAATCAACCCCTGAGTTTTTATGTAAGAAGTGTTCGAAACTCTTAGGGAAATATTATAATCGAGAAATTGGATGCAAAATCTAATTTTCCATAAGATGAGGAAAGGAGAAAAAAAAAAGCTCACTTTTGGTATGACTATTGGCATTGCAGGGGCCCTTTATACAAAGTGGATGAACTTCAACAACTAAGAATGGTGTTGAGAGCAAATACTAAAGTAAGAAAACTCATAAGCGATAATCAATAGTACTGGCTATTTCATAACAACAAATGTACAAGAATTATATTTGAATAATTTCCAAATTGCCAGGTAAATGAAGAGGACACAATTTAATGGCTAGCTAACAGGATTAGAAGTTTTAGCATTAGGAAATGTAAATAATTGAGATAGTTGCAGTTATTCAACTTAGTTCCCTTGTTTATCATAAGTTAAATATGCAAATTAATAAATAACTTATTTGTTACTTGTACCAATCCTTCATGACAATTACAAATCATTGAACTCATAGATAGCTATAGAATAATCAATATTAAATTAACTTTTCAAATTAATCAATATTAAATTAACTTTTCAAATTAATCAATATTAATTACTCATGAAATATAAGAACTTAAAATAGGAAATACCTGAATTAAAACATAACTAGAAGTTTAGAACAAAACCTCACAAGGTTACAACTAGAGTTTTAAACCCCTTTGAATCAGAATAATTGAGTTTAGTCACAAATGACTTAAGTTTTAACACCAAAGATAGAAGAAAGATAAAGTATTGAGAGAATAGTAAGAAGAAAATGATTAATTGATGTGGAAAGGTGAATATCCCCTTATAATGCTTTCTTACTCTAAACCTAATCTAATTCGATCTTGCAAAGATGCCTATCTATCATAAATCACAATCCCTACATAATAGGGATAGAAAGAAGTTTCCTAATTACACTCCAATTCTTTAATTAAATTTGACATTAGGCGTGATCTCACCTTACCACTACAATAATTTGTCCATATTCTCCAAAATTTATAATTTTCACTAATAATATCCAAATTTCATGCAATCTCCACTTTTCATCTCCTAAAACAAAAAAACATTAATTTTCATATTTAAGAACCAAAATAAATAAAAAAAGAAATAATTTCAATTAATATATTAAGATAGCATCTTATCGAATTCCCTCATGCCATACTCATGCTTGTCCTTAAGCAGACATCAATTCAATGCATCAATTATCCTCATAACAACTTCTCATCCTCTTTCATGTTATCAAAAAATATCCAAAGGCTAATTCACATTAAAGTTTCAGGATAAAATAACAATCAAGAGAATTAGAACTCATAGGATACATTGTTAGAATTAAAACATAGCATCTCATCAATTCTATCAAAATCAAAAGAAACAAGACTTGACACACTCTAATGGATTTCATTTTATACACTCAAAGTGTTTATGATTCATTGAGCTCTCAAATCAAAGCATAGTGAGTTATTTCCATAAGCTTGCTCAAGAATAATATATGCACCACTTGAAAAAAATAAAATTAATACATAAATCAAAGGGACTTGATAACGGTTAGAACGTGGCTTAGGTAAGATATGACAAAAAGAAACTTTTTGAGTTAAGTAAATTGAAGGAAATTATATAACCTTATCCTCACAAGTTTTCAGCTTAAATCAATCGAAATCTCATTTGATTCAAATAGCATCCCTTTCAAAAACCTTTTTTGTTTTTCTTCTTCTTTTCTCTCTTTTTTTAATTTTTCTCTTTTTTTAAAATAAACACATCGAAGATGACTTTTTTATTTCTCCCCTAATATATAAAAAATCAAAATAATGCAACTTGAATCAACTAATTTACTTTTCATAGAAATAGTCAAAATCCTATTCAAATAAGCATTAAAGAATTCTTGCAATTTAAGGGATTAGAACCATTAAAGATATCAACCAAAAAAACGTAAAAGTGACTTTTAATAAGGTTATTATGCAAGAAAAGAAAGAGTAAGGCTCAAATTGGTTTTCTAGAGATCAAAAGTAAGGTGGGCTTATTTAGGTCAAAAATGATTATCTTAAATGCCCTTATCATCTTTATACACAAGTTCATAAAAAATGTGGTCTCAACATGTATTCAAAAGCAAGTTCTAGCATAAACAAGCTATGTATGATAACATATATCAAAAAGATATGTATGAGCACATATGTGATGAATGCTCTAAGGATTAAAGGTTTTCATTCAACAAAACCAATGAGATACTTAAAATAATTTAATGAAAAATACTAGTCATGTTTGTCTCTCTTATGCATTATTTTTTCAACTAAAAATGTACCCAAAATTAAGGATTATTTATAAACAATGATTAAAAAATTATGAGGCTATCATGAGAAATAATCAACATATGAATCACAGTATCATGAGTCCAAGCAAAGTCACGAAGTTTATCATAAATATAAGCACTCACTCCTCCATACCTAAATCATAATTGTCCCTAATGTGTGCATTCTCACATCTCACCAAAAATAATCAACAGAAATAAAGTTGATACAAGACTCCCATGAGGTGTGAACATCGGCAGTGGATATGGAGGTACGACCCCCATGAATTGAAGCAAAGCATCCAAATTCTTCTCAATTTTAGAAATTTTACATTCCAATCTTTCTAGCCAAAAATGAATGGAGTTGGAAGATACAAAGGTGGTGGAACATCGTGATCCTCTTATTGCATTGATGATGAACCTCTTTGGGAGTGATCACGTGGTATAAAATGAAATGTGCTCCTTTTGGAACGCCCTAATACCCCCTAGGAGGATACGGGGGCGCCACACAGACAACATAACATACATTCATACAGAACCGAGGCAAAACCAAAACATACGAAACATTCATCATACATTCTTAATAGCTCAAAATAGAAGCAATTCAGAGCAAACATACATCATAATACACTGAGCTTAATACAAATTGTTCCAAATTGGAACCAGCCTGAATTAAGGTTATTACAAACCTTCAAATAAATCCAAAGTTATATACATCAAAGAAAAGCCAAAAATAAACTCCAAAAAAATACAATTTTAACAAAACAATACTCAGACTCCATTGGCTATTGCGGTTGACTCATCCCAGTCTTTATGTCATTCTCTTTGAACCTACACGAGACAAATCCACCGTGCTAAGCATATAGCTTAGTGAGTAATAACTAACCTATGCACAAACTGACAACTAATTATACACAATCATAATATATCATAAACATGCATTAATAGTTTATCGAAATGAACAATTCAAACATATTTTATTGGATCTCAGCCAGATTGTACAAAAAATAGAGCTGAGTCTCAAAAGAGGTATAAACCCTTTATAATCAAAACACAATTTCTTTGTTTATATCAGAGTCAAACAGAAATCAAAATACAAAATCATATGATTGTTAAATCCATTTACCAAATTGAGTAACGGGACTTATACAGGAGATACTATGATTGGTATCAGCAGGAGAGACATATTTCTCGATATCAGGAGACGCCGAACTGTCAATACAGGAGACACCAAGGTGTCAATAACAGGAGCAACTGCAGACCCTTCTAAGCATACCTATTTACCCACGACTAGGACTTAACAGTTTTAAAACCAAACAAATTCATTTCATGTTCAATATAATTATCTAATCATTGCTGTCATGCCAAAATTCAAACATATCAATCTGACAGCTTTGCAAATCATTCAATGGATTAAAGTCAAACAACAAACAAACAGTCAAAGTGGAACTATTCAAAATTTCTCACTAGATTTCTTACTGAATTACCCACAATTATTCAACAAGACTTACTTATAGATAAAACCATCTAAATTACTTACAAAAATTACCATATAAAATTGCTTACTAAAATCTCCCTTATTGCCTATTGTCTCAATGTCCTAATAATATCTAAAATCGGTCGCTTGATGGGTTCCTCTAAAACATTTAATACAAACACATATCATTATTGTGCATAATTATAAATTCAATTATGCACATTCATGTATACTGAATATGTATAATGCATATTCATGACAGATTTCGGGTTTCTTATTCTTAATCTTATCACATTATCAATCAAGAGAAACCATACTAAATTTCTCAATTCAGATTTGTTTCACAACCAACTTTTAGGTCCACTTTGCTCAATTATTCTCATCAGGTAGATAAGGTAACTAGGTATAACTTCCTTCTAGAAAGTTGTTCTTCTTTGTATTAGGTTTCCATTGATACCAAGTTCATCCAATTTGGTTTAGTATACTGAAAGTTATACTTAAATGATTTTAGACTGTTCTTAAGCTTCAGCATAATTCTTATCTCAAATTCCAATCATATTCTAAAGTTCTTAAAGGTGGAAATAGAATTTAATCTCTGTATACAATTTGTATCCTTATGTCTCTAGTTTAAATAAAAATTAAAAATCACTCCATTCAGATAACTACAAAGAAAGTTATGCCTAAAATACCAAAGTATATTCAAGTTGTTAGGAAACTTCGCTGCAGCGAGCCAAAAGTTGGGTGTGGCGAACTTTCCAGAGAGTAAAATTCTTCACAATTTTCTTAAAAGTTTGCTGCGGCGAACCCAAGAGTTGGCCGCAGTGAACTTTCACAGAAATGAAATACTTCAAGTTGGCCACGGTGAACTTTACTACGTTTTAATCATCTTCTTCCTCTCTTCTCCTTAATCCTTCATCACTAACTTGTATACTTACCTTTACCATTTTATTTCACTTCTGTATCATCTGACCTCATTCTTATCACCATCCAAAACTAAGTTTATAATCAGTTACTAAAAACCGATTCCTTACATAAGCTTTCTACTGTGTATTTTCCATTCTCACTATATTTGTTTCATCTTCTGCATTTTCTTTTCAAATTACCCAACACCCAGAAATCTCATATTCAATTCTAGATACTCTAATTGCTAGCTTGATACACTCACGACCTAAAATCCTCATCCAAGTCATTCAGTGAATTCATTCGTCGAGACCACACTACAAAACACTTCTCATGCATGTATATATTTCCAACATACAAGTTTTCTCCAAAACAAAACAAAGTATTCATATTTATCCATTCTCATAAATTTCTACATCATTTTCATTTTACTCTAATTATCACTAGTATTTCAATCCAATTCATGCATTATCAAAATACCATAAAAACATCATAAAAACTACTTACTTGGTTCAGCTCAAATCCCAACAATGAAGTTCTTAATGGATGAAGAAAACCAAGGATAACAGAATAAACACTTTTTAAGTAATGAAATTCTTACTTTGAGGTAAGATTCAAAAGCCAATTTCTCAACAGATGTAACTTGGTGTTTTCAGTGTTGGACAAAACTGAATGGAGAACAACACAAGCTGCAGAATTGGTTTTGCTTCACCTACGTGGCTATTGTGCATATCTCACATCTATCACTTATCACCACACACACAAACAACCCTTTAGTCTACCCTCTATCAAAATTATA
>JANSVA010000002.1:17069346-17085765 GCA_025504915.1 Erythroxylum reticulatum | reverse complement strand
TTCATACATTACTAATTTGTAATTTATTTTAATGCAGTAGAAGAAGTTGATGCAAATACTTTAGATGAAAGCGTAGTATATGAATCTTTAAATAGCGTTGGAGAATTTGGAGCTTTTGACAATGATGAGACACAAACTCCTTCAGAAATACAATTTTGATTTTTATTGTTATTTTAATATATTAGACTCATATCTGTTTATTATTAATTCATTATATAATAATAGACATTGGTGTATTTTTATTTCAATAAAATATTTTATTTTTACTTATAAACTTATTCTTATAAGTTTTACTTGTAACATCTTGTTACTCATATTAAGGCTAAAATAGTGTTTATAAGAGGTTAATGAGAAATTAGAAAGCGTATTTTATGCTTATGCATAATATGGCATACACATACAAGAGAATATTGATTTTTGAACACATTTAAATGATTGTACATGCATTCATTGACATTTTTTCAGGTATAAGTGATTTTAATGCGATTAAAATGTGAATTGGGGATTATTTGTCTTGAAAATTAAATTAGTGTGTATTAAAATTGATTTAGCACTTTTGGTGATATTTCAGACATTTTGGAAAATTGGGATATTTTGGTCTAGGAAAAAAATGTCAAGTGGTAAGATAAATGGATACATGGAAAATAAGATAACTAAGCCTATGAATTAGTGACATTTAGCATGAAAAATTAAGTGACAAATGGCACAGCTAATTAATTGACAAATGACAGTAATGAATGAGTGACAAATGGGCTAGCATATTGGTGACAATTGGCAGCTTGTGGAGCGGAAAGATGGATTGCATGCATGGTGACATATGCCATTATAACTTGGTGACACCTTTCACCTAAATGAGCTAAGCTAGTGCATAACATATTTCCGCTATGTTCTTTTTCACTCTTCACTCTCTCCACCGAAATACATCTCATCCATAACTCTGGAATTTTGCTTCAATTGTATTCAATTGCCACACCAAAATCCATGCTTTTACCCTTATAAAGTTAGGTAAAGAATTAGAACATAATTGTTCTTGCTATAACCTTTGATCTTAGTTGAAATCCATCCAAATCCCACCTCAAATGTATGATAATTTTGCATGCTTGGGAGCTGAATTAGCTTGATCTTTGAGATAGAATTTGAGCTAGACCAGTAAGTAAAAGATTGGTATTTATGGCATCTTATAGATGATGAATTAGGATGAAAATATTGAGATGTGTTGGAATTTGATAATTGGGATATTTTACTGAACATGCTTTGGTAGTTTGACTATATTTTGATCTGTAGATTTCCCAATGAGTTTATTCTTCATTGAGATTAAACTAGAGACATATTGCTACAACTTTCTTGAAGAAGTTGAATTTTAATTCTATCTCTAAGAATTTCAAAATCTGGCATGAAATTGAGACTTGGCCTAGGCTATAGCACTACCCATGACAGAAATCATGCCTGTTGTTATCGAATAAACTTTATTGATGTAGGCCGAATCAGACAAATTTGTCTCCACCAAAGTTATAAATTGTTCTCTTAGATTTCAATTGGTATGAAGTTTGTAATTTTTTATATATTGGGATTGAGAGATATGAGTTGTAAAATTTAGAGTGCATGACCATGCATTAGCCAAAATTTCAAATGTACTTAGTCTATAGTATTTTGAATAATGATCCAAATTGTATGATCTTGGTATTATTAGAAACTAGAAACATAGGGAAATAATTTTTTAGAAGGAAGTGTTGTCTAATCTTCCTTGTTATAATGATCATGCAAAGTTGACCCGAAAGTAAGTTTTGAGAAAAAAAATTGGAATGATTGATGAGTGTGTGAATTCTGGAAAATATGAAGTAAAAATTAAAAGTTACACTAGTTTATTCAAGATATATATATACTCGAGAATTTGTCATTGAACATGCATACATACTAAATGATACATTTATAAATATGATTATTCAGTTAAATAAGCCATATAGTAATATGAAAATGTATTTGTTTGCATATAAAAGAGCAAGTAGAATGACCACTTCTAGACTTTACCAGAACTTCAAGGCAATAAGCGAAAAGGAGCAATTGTGAGTAACCTATGATGGCCTCACCTTGAATTGTTTTGTTTATTACTAAATTGAATTTGATATTGATGAATATGTATTGAATTGTGTACTAAATTTCGGACATAAATTATCCGAGGAGTTTTGATCCATGATTAAAACATTAAAAGTGCTACTTGAATGTGAATTTGGTGAAATTATTTTCTAAATGTGGATTGTTTGTACTGATTCTGGACATGAAGGTCCGAAGATTCTGATTTACGAATGTGATATTGAAGTGTTCCTTGAATGAAAATTTAGTAAAATAAATGTTTCTCAACATTTTTATTGAATGCCGGACTAAGGTCCAATGATAAATAAAAATGGTACTGTAATTGTGTTTGAATAGGAATGTTTGAAACATAAATGTGATGCATTTCATACATGAATGCATGATCAGATAATGATAGTTGTGATATGAGTAGCCACCAAATATGAGCTCAAAGCTCCAGAATGTGGTATAGAGCCAAAGGCTCGATACGTACAATGAGCCATTTATCTGTAACAAGTAAGGGACAGTATTAATGAGCCCGGTATCCATAATAGATACCGAACAGTTTTAGGCACTTAGTCACAACAACGTAATAATCAAAAGTGAGTCTCATGAATACTGCATATACATTTAATAAATGTGTTTGACTGACTTAAATATAATGTGGACATGTATTTGTATGAAAATGGGTATGTGAAGTAAATGATATGTGGTGCAATTTGCTAAATGAAAAGATGTGAAATTATCTGCTTATATGATTTGTTATGTGGTATGAATTGGGTGAACCATTGAGGATGGTTACATTATTAAGTTTGCAAAACTCGTCAAAATTGCAAAGTTGATTTTTCAGGTTCGAGGGAGGACACTAGTGAAAGGGAAACGCTAAAAGAAGATTAATTCTTGTACTTTGTAAGGAAATTACTCAAAGGTCGGTCAACTGAAACTAAAGGATTAGATAGAAGTTTTTGTAAAATTCCTCATGCAATGTACTTAGTTTTAGTACTGCATATATTTGGATGGTTTGTAAAGCTATAATGTAAGTTTGGTTTTTATGAAATAAAATGAGAAATGCAGTTTGGTTTTAAATTTGGTGACTTTTATGTATAATAGATGATGTTATGATTAAGTTGGATACGTGTTTGCCCTAACATGTTCTCGTATGTAATCTATGGTAGTGAGGTGTTACATTACTTCTTATTTATTATATACCGATTTTATAGCGGTTCATTACCAGTTGAACCTCTAAATCTTAAACTTTTCCTTCGACCAGTTCGATGTCCGATCTGATTTTTAAAGCATTGCTTTTTACATTTATTTAAATATAATTAGTATAATTCGACTTATAATAAATAAGAATAAATATAATATTTTCGTTCATAATACTTGATAAGTACAACATCAGATTACTAGTATAATAGGGACAGGGGATAGAATTTTCTTATGATATGACAATTGGACAGGTCAGGGAGCTTTAATTTACCATCCAATCGCTAGGGATACTCTGGATAGATTTTTTTAAAAAAATAAAGTCCAAGAGTTAATTGCTAATGGTAACTGGGCCTTTTACTATAAGGAGATCATAGCTCTATTGATACCACAGTATCGATATAATGAGGGAAAGGATATATACTTTTGGAATGGACTAGCTGTAAGGGACATAACAAATAGGCAAGCAAAACAACTGAAGTCTGGGACAATTCCTACAGTAGGATGGGGTAAGTTGATATGGAGAAATACTATCAAGCCAAATGCTAGCTTCTTGAGCTAGTTAACTATGAAGGACATACTAAACACTATGTATAGACTAAAATTCCTCCCTTCCTCTAAAAGATGTTGTATACTTTGCAATCTAGATGATGAGGACAGGGACCATCTATTTTTCAGCTCTGAGTTTTCAAATAGAGTATGGAGGCAAGTTGCATCTCAATGTACACTTAATAGCCATGACAACAATCTGAATGACATTATCCAAGTGATACTACAGAACTAGGCACCAAAACATAACAAGGATGTTTACATGGTAGCCTTTACAACATGTATTCACGAGATCTGGTCGGAGAGAAATAGTAGAAGATTTGCTGAAAGGGAAATAGGCATACTTTCCCTCACAGAAATCATCTCTAATAAAATTAAAGAACAACTGGTCATAAACCAGTTGAAAAAGAAATGCAACGTGAGACTAACTATTTTGTGGAGACTCTAACGAGAATTCAAGAATATCCAGTACATAAAGTAGTATTTCCATAACCTAATCTAACCAGTTATAACAAGCATAACAGTTCTGAAAGAGTCTAAAGTTGAGTTCTTACCTTACGAAGCCCTCCTCCATGAGATGGTTACGTAAGATCTTCCACAGGTGTTGAAGACTTGCAGTCAGGAAAAGAGAGATAGTAGTTGGAGTGCAAACACACAAGAAGACCCTTCATATTTCCTAAGAAGGGAAAGTGAGTGAAGATGGAAAGAGAAGAAGAAGTTACGGGGATCAAACCAGAAAGATCTTGCCTCCACAACCACCTGCAGACACTGACGATGGAGACATTGGAGCCTTAATTAGGAAGCTTCTATTGAAACATTGAAAAGGAGGTCTTTTACTTAACTCATTTTGGAAACTTCGATAATATATTAGAGGGTGGATAGGACACGATGACTTTTTTGTAGTGAACGATATCGTTTGATTTGTGTTTTGGTATCTTGCTAAACTCTTATTCTTTTTAACCCATTTTAATTTTTTAGAAAAAAACGATTCACTATAAAAGTTTAAAGTCTTTGCTAAAATTTAACAAATAACTCAAATATCAAATACTTTTTTAATGTTTGAGAACTAAAATAGATAATTATAACTATACTGTGATGTAATTTAACTTTCTTTAATGAGATTTTAATATCATTTCACTAAAAATATTAACTATAAATTGTGATTATTATTTATGTGTGAAATATTTAAAATTTAATGTTAATAAAAATAAATAAATTGTTATTATTTTAAAATTTTATTATTATGATTTTTAAGACATGGTTAATGTAAAATTATAAGACTTATAGTACAATATACTAATGGACGATTTTACAATTTAAAAAATTAGAGACTATTTTATAAATTTAAAAAATTATCTGAAATTATACTCAATATTAACCGATATTAATATAATATCGTACCAGAATTCAATCCAGCATTAAGGACAGCATGGTATTCATAATATTGATCATAAGCATGTTGTTATCATAAATCTAAAAATTGATTAATTCTTAATTATTTGGGTTAAACGCATAAATCAAGTCAGATACAGTTTATTGGCAAGGTAAATCTGCATTGAAATCCAAAAATTCGGTACCCATTGTTAGCCCTTTATTCATCTCCTTAAATGACAAGATTTAAAAACACAGTCGTCGGGTTTCGTCGGACTTGGAAAGCCAATGAAAGTCCAAATAAACGACAAAAAGTGAAAATAAAAGAATTTATATTTTTAAAGAGAGAGATGCATAATATTGGTGGTAGTGGTACCCATTCCATTCTTTGTCAATTGTCATGTCCATGTGACAGATCCCAAACACTAAAAGGCTGGCGAATGGCGGTGATTATTTTATTAACTCTTTGGTCAACCCTTGTCTTGACGACTGGGTATGTAAATCTTTTAACACTTTTTCCCATTGGAAGTGAATGCTGCTCGTTGACAGCGTCTTAGCATTTACAAGTGCTTCCCAGGATCCTCTAGGTAGGACTAATAAAAATACCACACACCGGTGGCGGTGGGGAGAACGCGCTTACTTGATTCACCAGCCTCCTTGATTAACGCCTCCAATAAGGCCAAGACCCAAATTATGAGATGGAAGCCAGAAAATTAAAAATCAAGTTTGAATTATAAAAGATAAAAACACTTACTCCACATGTAATTGTCATATGATAAATTCATTTAAATTAAGTCATATTCGTATAAGTATTATCTTATCAAAATTATAATTTTATTTATTTTAATATATGTTATAAATTTCTCTATATTATTATGTTTTATAAAATGCCTTATAGCTTTATTTTTATGTAATAACTAATCCAAAATTTTAATTAGTCAAATTTAAAATTTAAAAAATAATGATAAGTGAAGTATAAACTTAAAATTATGTAGAATAATTTGATTAAAGTTTTATTACACTCGTGCTAATTGATTAAAATGAGTTTGAATTTTCTAGGTTTAGAATTTGACAAGTTATGATTTGACAAGTTAGAATTTGGGAATCAATATTTCAATTTGCCAAATATCAATATTAGGAGATGTAGTTTGCCATCCTATCCATTGTTTTGAAACCCGAATCAGATCGGTTAGTTCGATCGATAATTGGTCGACTATTCGGTCCGGATGATTTGTAAAAATTGATCCTTAATTGAACCAGTGAGAATAGGTAAAAATCGGTCAATCCATTGTTTTGAAACCCGGATCAGATCGGTCAGTTCGATCGATAATTGGTCGGCTATCCGGTCGGGATGACCTGTAAAAATTGATCCTTAATTGAACCAGTAAGAATAAGTAAAAATCGGTCAATTGATCGTAGTTCAACCGGTTCGACTATTGGTTCAATAAATTTTTTATTTTTTATTCATTTTTAAATATTTTAATATTATTTGATATATTTTTATTTTTTAAATATTATTAATATTATATATAATTAAATATAATTATTGCATAATTATGACGTCACACCGACTCGACCGGTATTTGAACCGATCAAACTAATAACCAATAAAACTTCCGATTCGATGATTAATCCGAGTTTCAAAAAAGTTTTTCTCTTAGGATTAGCTCAAGTTGTTCCTTCTCTTATTTGATTGACGGCTTGGTGTGAAAGATTCATAGTTTGGTTTGGATGAAGAGTTTATCCAATGAGTATCTTAAACGGGTCAAGATCAAAAGGAGTTTGAAAAATCATATCTTTCGTAATGTACTGAAAGCAATCACAATTTTTTATGTTGGCCAAGCAAAAAGAATGAATGAAATGTTTGGTGCTTGCATTGTAAATCAATTCATACCTTCAACATTTTACGCGGAAACGAGTACCGAAAAGGAATACCAACTGGTGTCTTTCTCAACTAACTAGCGGTCAAATTGGCGTGGATATAGGTGGAGAATGGGTAGGAGTAGGACTGCTAAGTGCTAACTCTGCTGCGGTTGAAATAGCAGAATTCTAATTCGACTGACTGAAAATGTAAAGTTAAAGTTAGTGAAACAGAAAAGCTCACCGGTCCAGAATAGTGGAGTTTTACCATTTTTTGGCATTTTACTATCCGTGAGTAAGTTCCAGTTGCCCGTGAACTCACTCTGTAACTTCTCAGGTTTACTTCCCAATTCTTCACGCGGATGACTTCTTTCATGCATACCCTTTTATCTATTTTAATAATATCTGATCCAGATTCAATAATTGGCATTTAGTGTCCACGCAATTTACTACATTACATATGATTAAAACCTTGGGACACCTCACATGCCATTTCCTTTTTCCCGCGTGCCCAGTCATAAGAACCGGAGTGAGCCAAGGTCAGGATCTATAATGGAAAAGGAAATGAAGTGACGGAATAAACCAGAGATTTTAGAGACAGTGGAGCGACAGTAAGGGAAAGGAGGCCCATATCCTTTTCCTATCTTTATATCTAGTAGTGCAGCCTTGAAAAGTGCTTTGCATTGTAGATCTAAAGAGTTAGAGTTAGCTCCTTGCTTTAACATTCATCAAAACTTTGTTATCTACTTGGGAAGGGGAGAAGGTTTAACAAGATGAGTGACTTCTATATGTGTTCTTTGTTCGTTCTTGTAATGTATCTTGCTCATTGCGCAAATGGTGACAACCCCTATAGGTTCTTCACTTGGAAGGTCACTTACGGTGATATCTATCCTCTTGGAGTCAAGCAGCAGGTACTGTGTTATTGTGCTTTCTTTTTTTGGCAAGATTTGATCTTTATAGTTGCAATGCTGGAAATGGATCTTCTTTCTTGATTTTATTTTATATAGCCTATCATGTTTTAAGCTTTTGGAACTGAAGTTTCAAGTTTGGTGTTTTGGTTCAATGAACTGCAGGGTATCTTGATAAATGGGCAGTTTCCGGGGCCACATATAGATGCTATTACGAATGACAATATAATTGTCAACGTTTACAACTACCTCAGAGAGCCATTCCTCATCTCCTGGTAACTACACTAACCGCTGTTTTTCTTTCCCCAATTTGCTGGTCATAGCTTGCCATTCTATTGGTTCTATAGCTTGGTTAGTAACTAGAAAATGGAGGGATGAGCCTATTTCAGTTGTTTTAGTACTTGTCGTGCATTGTGTGAGCAACTAGTCAAACTTGTTCTCTCTCTCTTGTTCCTTCTCAATCTTCTTACTTTCTTAAACAAACTATTCAAAACAGAAAGTTCTGGGTGTAAATGAGATGTGGAGGCTGTTGCCGACCTTTTCCTTTTGCATAAAATAAGAGATTGCTCTTTCCATCCAATAAATAAAAGAGTTTTTTCTCTTTCATTTGTTATCAATACTAGCAGCTACCAGGGGTTGGTTGTACAGGGGTACTTTTGTCATCTGAGCTTCATCTTCCTAACTTCCTTGCTACATGAAATCGAAAATTGGCATTTTAAGGACTTCCACTGTCGCATATTTCTTGTTTTAAGTGATTAAGCTTATTGCTTGCACCATATTGTTACAGAAAATTTTCACTTGCAAGTTCTGGATCTTGAGGCCAGTGCTCGAAATTAAAATTAGAAAATTCTCTGGGTAGTTGTGACAGTGTTGGTCAGACTTGATTCTAATTTCTAGCTCTTAATCTTGGCTTATTTGCTGAACGATGACAAACTTTATGAATATCTACCTCTTAGTCCTTGAAGATGTTATATTATTTCTCTTACTCGTGGGGAAAACTTGCATTCTTGATGTTTCTTGAGAATATTTTTTTAAGTTGCATCCTCGGTAAAGAAAATGACATGGAAAGGCTTGTCTACTTCCTGTTCTGGAGTTTATGTAAGGGAACTGTACCACTTTGTGTCCTTATTAACAGGTTCACATTAAAATGCTGATATCAATACCTGCAGAAGTTTTAACATAAGCAGTCTTTCTCGTATGTGTAATCTAAGGACAAAGCATTCTTCATTTGTTCAACTTCAACTTAGTTTTCATCGTCTGAGATTGCATGCGTACTTGGGTATACAGATACCTACTCTATTGTCATGGTCCACATTTTGAGTACCTAACTTAACCTGGAACTGTAAGGGACTAGACAGTTACTTCTTGTTTTAGTTTTCACCCTAGCACAGAAACTTGGACTCACCATTCGAGTTTTATCATATGTTTATGATGAAAGAAAGCGATACTAAGGGTTATGGTCATGATTGTTGCATCTCCAACAGGAATGGCATACAACAGAGAAAGAACTCATGGCAAGATGGAGTCTATGGCACCAACTGTCCTATTATGCCCGGGAGAAACTTTACTTACATTCTCCAGGTGAAGGACCAGATTGGTAGCTATTTCTACTTCCCATCAGTTGGATTTCAAAGAGCAGCTGGGGCTTTTGGTAGCATCAGAGTTTGGAGTCGTCCTCAGATTCCAGTCCCTTTTCCTCCTCCTGCTGGAGACTTTATTGTATTGGCTGGAGATTGGTACAAGAGAGACCATAATGTACGTGTTTTCACATAATATGGCAATTAGGATCAAGCGATCAGCCATAGTATTCTCCTCTATTTTGCCATTTCTGTGCTATATGTCTTATACATGTTATTATTCCATTCTTGCAGGTTTTGAGGCGAATGTTGGAACTTGGTTACAATCTTCCGTTCCCTGATGGGCTCCAGATCAATGGCCATGGATGGAATGGAAACACATTCACAGTTGATCCAGGTACCTATTGATATCAAGAATTATGTCCTGTTTGATCTCTCTACGCTTTTGGTTTATTGCTCTCCATCCATTTTCTACTAGGTCGTGATACTGGTAAAATTGAGTTCGATGTATCATTGATGAAACAATATCTAAAATTTTCTTCAAGAGCTGAGCTTAGTCGCTCAGGCACTTTCTTTTAGGATAATATCAATTGAGCCTAAGCTTTACCATCTTTATAGTATGGAGGTTTTATAGTTAGGTGTATAACTAAATATGCCAAACGTGAATCTTCAGGTAGGACATATAGATTCAGGATATCAAATGTGGGCATTGCAACATCCATTAACTTCAGAATTCAGGGGCATAAGATGAAACTAGTGGAGGTAGAAGGAACTCATACCATACAGAATGTATACTCTGACCTTGACATCCACCCTGGACAATCGTCTTCTGTCTTGGTCACGGCTGATCAGCTGGCGCAGGATTACTACATTGTTATTTCATCACGCTTCACCAATCGTGTACTCACCACGACTGCCATTCTTCATTATAGCAATTCACGTAAAAGAGTCTCAGGTCCCATCCCTGCTGGACCTACTACTCAAATTGCTTGGTCTCTCAACCAGGCTAGATCTATTCGGTACTCTTCTACTTCAAAATCAATGTCTCTCAGTTTCAATTACTTCATGCTATTTAATTTCTTGGCTGTTAATCTATGTGCTTTATTTTAGTTTCTATCTAACTTCAAAATGCCAAATAACGTATATGTATAGTTTATGTTGATGCATATACCAGTAACGTCACAGATCATCGCTTGTGTTCTCATAAGCACTTGAATGCAAATGTTTTGAGTTACCAAAATTTTGATATAGGCATGTATATGCCCAAACAGAGAGATGCACCCTGCATTTCTTTAAGGCTGTTGTTTAATGCATATCACTAACTTCTTCTCATGGTTGCTAATGCTTCACCGAACCAGACAGAACCTAACGGCCAGCGGGCCTAGGCCAAATCCACAGGGTTCTTACCATTATGGATTGATCAAGCCTAGCAGGACATTCATCCTTGAAAACTCTGCTCCGGTCATCAATGGAAAGCGGAGGTATGCTGTCAATGGTGTCTCCTTTGTTCCTGCAGACACCCCATTAAAGCTAGCAGATTATTTCAGCATTCCTGGAGTTTTCAACCTTGGTAGTATTCCTACCAGCCCCTCTGGAGGAAATGCTTACGTCCAGACCTCAGTAATGGCTGCAAGCTTCCGGGAATTCATTGAGATAGTTTTCCAAAATCCGGAGGATACCGTTCAGTCATGGCACATGGATGGTTATAATTTCTTTGTTGCGGGGTAAGTTTATCAGTCCAAAACTTCACTTACATCACATAGACTGCTCAATTCCTGACAATTCTGAGCTGGACAGAATGGATGGAGGGCAATGGACACCTGCTAGTAGGGCGCGCTATAACTTGAGAGATGCAGTTTCTCGTTGCACCACTCAGGTGTGCAAATGTTTTCCATTCCTATGACTAGCCACTGTAGAGATGATTTAGGCATTGGTATAAATGGTTGAACTAAATGCAGGTGTATCCCAAGTCGTGGACTGCAATCTACGTGGCTTTGGACAACGTGGGAATGTGGAACATCAGGTCTGAAAACTGGGCTAGGCAATATCTTGGTCAGCAATTCTATCTCAGGGTTTACACCTCTTCGACATCATTAAGAGACGAGTATATTATCCCAAAGAATGCGATTCTCTGTGGCAGGGCCAAAGGTCGCCGTACAAGGCCTTAACTTGTCTAGGGATAGCTAGTTTTGTCACGAAAGGGTGACATGTTGCACTCACAAATTGTTAAATGCAGAGCTTATCAGTTGTTCATAGCTTACTAATTTTTCCTTTCTAGTTTATAGTTTCAAATCGGCTTTCTGGTTTCTTTATCCAATAATAGGAAGGGTACTAGTGTCTCTGCTTAATTGTTTGTTTGTTTGTTTGCTAGCAATCTTTTCACTAAAATTAATTATTTTTTCTTTTTTCTCTCAGTTTGTAATTATCTAAAATTATCTCCAATGAAGAACTTCTTTTCTTCTCATCATATATGGTTTATGCAACAGGCCTCCCTGAATTAAAATGTATTAATACCTTTTCCATGATATGTTAGGAATTTCATATGATAATTAACTTTGTCTAATTCCATGGTATAAGTCAAATGGTTATGTTGGGGCAGTAGAGGAATCCAGGTAAGAAAATTATATTATATAAATTATTAATTTTTTGCATGAGAATTCTAGTTTCTTCGGTTTTATTATATAAGAACATAAAGTATTGTAGAATATGAAATATGTAGTCCTATGGCATGTGCTTGGTGAGTTGAGTGTATTAGTATATAAATTAATGCAGATCCTCTCTGATGTAGTTGAAGATTTGGTGAGTTTAGAGAGATGGAGAAGTTTTGGGACATCTGCTACTAGTGTCCGTTCAATTTGATCAGAATAACTTTACTATTGTTAGACATGGAGGTTTTACTACATTGAGAGACTCCCCAATGGTTGGAAGAAATTCTGTTTTTGAAGATATAAAAGAAATAATTTAGTCGGGATCTACTATAATTGTATGAATGTTTTTGACAATTAAACTAAATGGTAGGCAACGCAAGAAGTTCCAAGTTGGAAAAGAAGATTTAGTCTTTTAGCGTGAGGAGATAACAAACAAGTAGTTTAAGGTGAAGGTATTGTAATACGTAGTATAAGCTTTATTACGTATCTTGGATCTATATGAAAGGATCAAAAACGAAGGTAATGCGGAATACTTAGATTTTGGTTCCATCTTTGATTCTAATGTCGATTTCGAGTTCCAAACGTCTTTAAATCTCCCGGGACCGTTAGTGGAAAGTACTCACCGAAACACGGGTTAGGTCTTTCTACAATTTTCTCAAAACACAAGCTCTCTTAACGAGTCAGAGAACTGTATGCTTATGAATGATTTGAATAACTGCAAAAGATTTTAACCTTTATATAGCTTCCATATCGGGCTTCCCCATTACAAGGTCGATATGCATTAGGTCCACACTAATTGGGACCTATTTTCTAACCGGACTTCAACTCATTAATCTAGATCATTTATTAGGTCATTTTATTATCTTTATCTAGATCAAATTGTGCAATTTAATCGATAATTTATTTAAAAACTAAAAATGCAATTAATGTTGTCTAACTTTATGAGACAAAGACAAAATTGTCCCTAAGAACAAAAAAGTCTAACAAATCTCTCCTTTGGATAAGCATTAATTGCAGTTGACTCTAGTTTTAAAAACAGTTTAAAAACTCGGTTAAGCCACGCTATTGTATTAGTCGACTAAGTTTTAAAAATAAAACATTTGATCCAAAGATAATGAAAATCCATCATTCTGTCCCGCAAGACTTTCGATACCCAAAAATATTAGATACATGTATCATGTGTGACACAGATCCAATACAATCACAAATACCTAATACCTCACTAACATGAATGGGAAAATGGAGTGTGGTAAACTACGATAATACTTTTATGATCTAAATGTATCATCTTCGTTTGTAGGTCTCGATTTTTCCAATTTTATGTTAAACTGCATATGCTACACTGCATTAGAAAAATCTTGTTTTCTCTAACCGAATGCTAAACAACATTGGAGAAAACTGGCTTCCTCCCACCAAATACTAAACAGCATTGGAGAAAACCTTTATGGGCTCCAACTGAATGTTAAATTGCATTAGAGAACCTTTATGGGATTAAAAAAATTATATCCCCCTATATCATATCAAACTTTATAGATATCTATACTAAACTGTATGCGTCTAAATGACATAGATATAAGATCAATCTGTATATATGCCCAATGACCTTCAAATGCTTAAGATCGACACAAATCTTAAGACTTTTATATGTATTATGATGATGTATGATAACAAGTATTATTGAGGATAAATGATAATCATCTTTATCAATGAACAATCATACTATCATAATACTTTAAAATTTATAAATGTACATGGAGCAAACATGACGATTCCCCTAACTAATAGTGTCTACAGACATTAAAAACACCCATACTGTATACTTGTATCACAAACACAAGTGGGTGAACTCATTTAGTTAAAGGAACCCATACTGTATACTTGTATCACAAACACAAGTAGGTGAAGTCATTTAGTTAAAGGATCGACTCACAGTTCTCAGTCTTTAAATGCTCCAAACCTTAATGTCACATTTTCGTATCAACACCTTTATGACTAAATAATTGATCTTTAAATGCTATGACCATGTGATATTCTTTGTTGTTATTAAACAACACTGTAAGAAGAATATCACAGTAAAACCAAATGGGTCTAGCTACTGAATGGACCAAGACCACTTAGAAATCAAATTCCTGAGCTAAATCGTCTGCGAAACAGCCCCTTACCACGCACTCTTCATACATAGTCGAGGAAGTTGCCGGTGTCTTTCCCTGACACACTTCTACAACATTGTACCATCTGCAATCTTGAACTGTAACCTTAAGTGAACTTTTAATCATCCATACACATGGCTAAATTTAAATCTGAATTCCCTACAAGGTTTAGTCTGTTGACATCTCTATATGTCAACATATAATCCTTAATTCCTTCAAATATCTCAACACTACTAGACTACATTCTAAAGGTTTATAACTGGATTAACCAGATATTGACTAAACAGTCAAACAGTGAATGCAATGTCCTATTTATTACATAACCGAGCATACATCAGGCTATCCACCGTACTATAATATAGAACATTCCTCATAATCTCTCTCTTTACTTTGTTCTTTGGGTACTATACTAAAGATTATCTCTCACTGTGAGAGACAGGTGTTACGATAAGTTTACTGTTAACTGTATTAAACCTTTGTAACATATACTCAATGTATGCACTCTTTGAGAGGTCTGATAAGTATTGAGATGTGTCCTGATGAATTCGAATAGACAGAAGATGTTATACTAAGGTCCTTTATGTCAAGGTTCTTGACCAAAAGTTGCTTATCCTCATATAACATGGTCAAGTGATTTGATGTGAGCAATTTATCATCCTCATGCAGTAATAGGAAGATAACTTTACTCTCCTTAACCTCATAGTACAGGCATCTTTTTAACTTTGTTTTCCATGAAGTCAAAAGAGGTCATAACCTCTTCAAATGTAAGGTATCACCTTCAGGAGGTTTATTGTAAACCATATATTGATATGCATAACTCACAAACCATGTCAGTACTTTCTGGATCCTGGGAGCCTTCATATTGTACCATATAGACCACTTTATAAAGGTCTTTATTTAGGAATGTGGTTTTGACAACCATCTGATGTAACTCTATATTATCATAAGCTACAATTGTCTTTATCACTCAAAATGTATCCTACGAGGATATGAGAGAAAAGGTAGCGCAAAGTCAACCTTTTTTCTTGAGTGAACCATTAGGCAATTGAGCAAGCCCATAAATCTTTGAACTTTATCCTAAAATCCTTTAGGTCTAAAAGACTTTATTTACAACTAACAAGTTTGCAGTTCCTAATGCAAATCAACTAGCTCCTAGACCTTACTGTGCTTCATGGCTTGCATCTTGTTATTCATCGCATCCCACCACACATCTGCATTGGGTCCAAAAACAGCTTTTATAAAAGTAACTATATCTGTAATATGTCTAATAACACAATCCAGTACACCTAATAGACTATGTAGTCAGATGGGATAGCAGGTCATCTCAATCTAGTGGATTCACTTAACGGTATTAGATCTTGTACCCCCAAGAACCTCTGTGTGTGCAGGTATGGGTTTATGTTCCTGTATAGGTACAGTACAAAGATCTAGATCTACCGAATCTAACTGTATGAGTAGCTAGTTTGTGATAACTGTAGTATTTACCCTGATATCATTTGAAGGGTCAAAAGGTCCACTATCATCATAGACATGGTATTTTAATAACTTAGCTATTTGTGATTCCACTATTTTGGTCTCTCCTTCTCTACAGTAAAATCTGTAGCCCTAAAGTGGTTGAAATATTTTACTAAATAGCAATGAGGGGAACGGGCATGCAATATTTCCTTATAAGGATTATCCTACCTCAGTAGGGCAACCCCTTACACAAATGTGCGCAAGGCTGAGTTTTTTAACTTTCAGATAATTAGGTAGATTAGTCCTACTTTGCATTGACTTATTTAAGTCCTTTATGGTGCAGTTATGCCTTTCGACAACACATCATTTTGCTCAGAACTATTCGGCATAGTGAACTGAGTCACTATTCCAACTGACTCCATATATCTGGGAAACGAACCTTTTAAAGTCCTAAAACATCATGTTTGTCATGATATTCTCCTTCACGGTCAAATCTGACTATCTTGATGAATTTTTCCAACTAGTTCTCAACCTTCAGTCTTTAAGCAAGAACACATAACTTTGATTGGAATAATCACTAAGAAATGTCAGAATACTTTCATAATTACACAATGCAATTGTATAA
>JANSVA010000002.1:17056385-17069246 GCA_025504915.1 Erythroxylum reticulatum | reverse complement strand
TAAGACACATTCTATACAAACCATATGACAAGAAAGTTGCACCTTTATGTTTTGCATTAAACAACAACTGTACAATAGAAGTATTAAATGCAAAACGTCAACCTTCAGTGTCAGAAATTAATCAAAAGATCACATATAAAATGTGTTTTATAAAACCAAATGAACCTTACTATAAAGTTCAGTACATACATCCCCTATAGATATTACTTCCACCTCTTTATTGTTGTAAACCATTAGTTCCTCCTTCCCTTTATTTAGCTTTATCCTGGATATGAACTACTGCATTGTAGAAATACCTTGATTAGATGTTCCACTAAATAGCCACTTATACTTAATGCGACTATCGCAAATTAGATTCATAATTGACAAGCCAAAGAATAACCTGATGGTCACAGTCTTTCCTTTAATCCTCATACTACTGGTTTCTTTATGTCCTACCAATGTTAGCATGTGAAGAAGATTTGAACTTTCTACCTTTGAACTTAATGGATTTCATCTTTGTCTTCCCTTAAGCTGCTTCAAGGACTGTAGGCGTAGCAAAATTTGAGTTTCTTCACCTCAGAAACACAATGGGATATCAAAGCATTGAAGTCTCAATATCTTCACCTACTGTGAAAATGAATTATTCTTGATATGTACTCCATTACTTCCCTTTACCCCTGTATACTTCAAGGAGAATAAAACTTTCATCAAGGCACTTGTCTCAACACCAGATGAGATTGTGTACCTCTGGGAGACATTATCAAGAAACTCCTTCGTTATGTCTGTGTCTGGAAGTCCACTAAACAGATAGTAAGGATTGGATTTCTTAATAGTCGTCAAATATAATCTGTTAGACCGATCCAAGCTTTATAGGTTGCTTTATGAGTTGTTGAGCTCATGGATGTAAGTGGAGATGGCCTGTCCGTCCATATGTTCGTATCAACCACAGCTATCTCCACAACATTCAATACACCCTCTATCCACTTCTTTAAATTGAAGTCAGATAGGGTTTCAATGGTGACACTAATTTTGTTGACTGAAAAGGTGACTTTAAGATGATAATCTTTAACTCAGCACAAATGTAGGACAACAACGATACTAAAGCCATTGAATAGTATCTTTATTGAAAATTCAATCACACATATTATGAAACACCTTTGGGCTAAATACATAATATATGTAATTAGACTTCCACACATAAAAGCAATCGGAGTACAAACTATCAACTCTCATGACACTACCACCTTTAGATGAATAGATCACTTGAGCAACAACTTTCCTCCATATAATGCTTCTATGCACATCTCAAAATGTAATGTAAGGTCAATACCTTTAGGCAGAATAACCAAATATAAAATTAGACACATCCCCCAACATGCAAGTAGAATAATTCAAAATACTAACTTGAAAGGTCATTTTGGTGATTACATTTTCATCAGTAATTAAAAAGTCCGTAAACACAAGAGATACATCTTTGTGTTATCCTCACATTCTTTATGGGCATACCGTATGTGACAATACATCATCAATAAATGCAAAAATCCAAATGCACAGTCTCATTGTCACACACTCATTCTGAAGGCATTCTCTAAAAACTTCATTTGAGACTTTCGTAAAAGAAAAATATCAGTAGAGTGACTATTGTGTGTCACTAGATGCTGAACCGACCCCCTAAGACACGACAACCTTTTGTATCTCCATTATGGCAAGTTCATTGCATGAAAATTCACTCCAAAATGGCTTCAAAATGTCTCAATTCCTTTTTTGATTGACTATCATACAATCCCGAACACTGAACATGAGACCTGAGTCATGAGAACCTCATATATCTCTCTCATATGATGTCTGAAGCATGAAAAATCAATCGAAATTGGATCCAGAATACCTTAATTTCTTTTTCTGGACTTAAACTTTAATTTATTACTAATGTAATAAACCTAAAAACTGGAAAAACTTATTTTATAAATTTCTCGGATCCGAAAACTGACCCAAACCACGCCGGGGCCTCCTTACAAGAAATCTGAAATTTTTGTGTTTTTTTGGTCACTATAGCTGACGTCATTGTGAACGTCAGTGCGTGTCCACGAGAGCGGTGCGTGCGAGACACGAGCGCGGCCAAACATGCACCGCACACGCCTTCCACGCTAAAACGCGCTGACACGATAAGGCGCGTGCAACACACGAGCGAACAAGTGTCGCGTATCCACCGGAGCCACATATGTGGGACATGGATGGTCCAGATGGGCGTGTGGCACGCTCGTACCAACAATTCCACTCGTTTCGGTGCACAGGTCGTGAGTCGCGCATGCGTCTCACGCTCGACACGAGTCCGTCGTTTGCTGTAGCAATATGGGGCTTCGTGATTCGCACGCACCAACTGTACGCACACCACACATGCACTATAGCACAGTTGGCGAGCATGCGTTGCATGCACCCGACAATCTACCTTCCCTCCGATGCCAGAGGCGATTTCAGAATCCCAGGACTCTATTTTTCACTTCGTTCGACTCATTTTCGACCTTTTTTTTAACTAACCTTATGTATACCACTTTTATGTAATTATATACGTAAAAAAACTGAAAACTGAATCAAAAATGAAGGAAAACCAAATGAGATGAAAATTGAAAAGCCTTCATTTCTGACAATCCGATCATGTAACCTCTCTGATACCACTTGTAATACATAGTATAAGCTTTATTACGTATCCCGGATCTACATGAAAGGATCAAATTGAAGGTAATGTAGAATACCTAGATTTCGTTTCCATCTCTGATTCTGATGCCGATTCCGAGCTCCAAACGTCTCTGAATCTCCCAGGACCTTTAGTAGAAAATGCTCACCAAGGCATGGGTTAAGTCTTTCTACAATTCTCAAAACACGAGCTCTCTTAATGGGTCAGAGAATTGTATGCTCGTGAATGATTTGAGTAATTGCAGGAGACTCTAACCTTTATATAGCTTCCATATTGGGCTTCCCCATCACAAGGGTGATATAGACCCGGTCCACACTAATTGGGACCCATTTTCCACCCGAGTTTAAACCCATTAATCTAGATCATTTATTGGGCCATTTTATTTTCTTTATCTAGATCAAATAGTGCAACTTAATCGATAATTTATTTAAAAACCAAAAAATTAATATTGTTCAACTCTATGAGACAAATGACAAAATTGTCCCTAAGGACAAAAAAGTCTAACAGGTATATCTGAAAGAAACCTTCACATTTAAATGATTTTTGATAATGTAATTCGGAATGCAAGTTATTAGGAAGGACTATGGGGTGGAAAGATGCCAATGATAAACATCAAAGGCAATAAACAAAAAGAAGTCAGGATACATAAAAAAGTCGTGAATAAGAAGGTAAGATAAATACAAATTAAACCAACTATATTGTGACTATCCTAATAACGTGCATAACAAAATTTTGAAATACAATTTAAGGCATTTAGAGACAATTGTATGTGATGTTATATGGCTGAGCTTGGGGAATATGGGAAAAAAGTATAAGGATGGTAGTGGACTTCTAATATTTATTGAAATATCAATTTTCTTCAAGAAAAGAAACTACATTCAAGTTGATGATATATAGTTAACTAATAGGAGACCAAATATTGCTCAAATTGTTATATTCAAATTGAGATTGGTAACCGACTCTCATTTTTTGAAGCTTGAAATGACATTAGTAACATGGTGAAGCTTTCTACAAATTAAAATAGAGCTAGCATGTACATTCAAATTTTATAATACTATTCATATATAATATGTAACTAGTAGTTTGTTAATATCAATTTTCTTACTTTAGATGGTGTGTTTTAGTCTTCTTATACCCAAGCATCGCTTGAACTTTATTTTTGTGGTAAGCGATATAAAATTTAAACATCTTTTGTTGTCATATATAGTAATATTATTGTTGTTGTTGATTGATTTTTGCTCTTGTAAACTTTAACTGGAGGTACACCTACTAGTGGAGGTAAATTTTGGCAAAGGTTTAATGCTAATTTTGTTTCTTGTATATTTAAGATAAGTATACAAGAAATATTAGCAATAAATTTGAACTTGACATTGACGTACATATGGCTAGCTTGGTTTATTTATTTTTATCATATTTATTTCCTAGCTTTAAAAGCCTCGAAATGTGCTTTGAATATTTAGGTGACACTTTTGAATGAAATCTGAACAATTTCGGTGTCATTTGGTAACTTTTAAATTAATTTCTGGATTTAATCTGAAAATTTTTCTAGGCAATTGAAAAAATTACCGAATAATTTCGAAATACAATGAAAAGCTTCAGAATTAGAATTGGAGACCCTAAGAACTGAAACAGGTCAAAACGAAAGTTTTTTGAATAGAATTATGGCAATCCAAAAATTTTTGAATAAAAAGACCCGTATTAAGAAATAATGGATTCTAGGGATATTGTTCTAAGCATGCAATTGAGGGGTTTTAGGTTTAATTGGGGTATGTTGAGGTCAATTTGAGGTTTAGAATTATATAGAATATTTTTCAAATTTATTTAGAAAGTTTATCAGTTTAACTCGATAAAGGGTAAAATGGTCATTTTGAGATTTAAAGATGTTTATATGTGTAAAATCCTAGACTTAGTACCTTAGGAGGAAAGTTTTAAGTCAATGAAAAAAATTCACAGATGAATAGTGTTTTGTGAATAGTGTCTATGAATAGTAATTTTTTTACGAGCGGACCCTAATTATCATAAATTATCTGAAAAGATTATAGAGTCTAAAGAAAGGACCATATTTGAGTAAAAATAAGTTCATTCACATAGGTTTCAAGAGATCTAAGAGCCGCTTATTGAAAAATAATGGGATTCAGTGATTTTTCTCCAATTTAAAATTTTTCAACCACCCAATTTAAATGTTCTATTCCCAATTAGAGTATTTAATGGTCAATTTGAAGTAAGGGTGATCATAGAATATTTTTGGAATTTATTTCGGTATAAAGTGCATTAAATTCAAACAAAGGGGGCAAAATGGTCTTTTTGTTAATCCAAGTGCATCCAAATTCCATATGTGCATTAGATGAGAAGATTTCCCAGAGATAACCATGCATTAATTGGTTTGGAAATTAACGAATTAAATGGTGACAAGTGATATGGGTTAAAGTATAAATGTAAGAAGTTTTGGTAAAGGTGTAATTATGAGATGTTATTAATGAAAATAGTGGGCAAAAAGTGTGATTAAGCAAAATTTTCATCTCTTTAAAAGGGTGTGGCACATTGTTGGAAAAAGGAAGAAAAAGAGAGAGAAAAGATAAGAAAAGAAAAGTAAAAGGAGAAGAGAGAGGTATGCCTAGGCGATGGAGAAATAATCCAAGGAGTTTTTCATGCTCTTCTAACTCCAATCAAACATCCAACAAGGTCCCATAGCCATCCAAGTGAAGAGGAAGAAGAAATTGGGTTGGTAAGCTTACTAGTTTTTGTTGAAAAAGTTTAAATTTGGTTTTGATAATGTGAATGGCACCCTTATGACATTATATCAAGATAAATATTGGAAGTGATTAGGAGAAGAAAATCAAGAAAACTAGTGTGTGGAACCTTGGTCAAACTTGGTCAAAGGTAAGATCCATTGCCTAAAGTGTTCTATTTTTTTCATTTGATGGTTTAAGATTAATTAATGGCATTAAGAAGTTAGTTTAATGACGAAGGAATGGAAAAAAAAATCATAGAAATGATTAGATGAAATTTTGGCTATAGCTAGGGTTTTTAATGTGATATGATCTAAATTCTATTTTGATGTTTTATGATGTTCATAGCATGATTTTGATTATAATGAAGTAAAGAAATGAAAAAGAATTAATTTGGAATTAGTTTTGGTTGAAATTCGGCCAAAGATTCATCATTGTGTAAAATTTTATTAATGAAATTTTATGGCTTCAATTTGTGTTTTAAAATGTCATGAAAGTGAATTTGGATTGGTTTTAAGTGCTAGAAATCAAATGGAATTGAATTGGAAAACTTTAATGTAAAATATGTTAAGTTTAGCGTTAAGGACATTTTTGGTCTAAAAGTATGGTTATAATGTAATAGTCATGTGAATGTGATTAAAGATGGTCATTAAGTGTATTTATGCCATTGGAATTATTAAATGAAGCATTTTGTTATTATTTGGAAAAAAATTAGTATATCGAGTGTACGTAGAAAGTAATGAAGTTGAAATAGTTTATGGTGTATTTGATTGAAAAATGTAATAAGGAGTTGAATGCATTTGTATTAAGTTTTCATATTAGAAAACGAAGCCAACTGAAGGATTTCGAAGTAGTGAAAAGGAAACTAGCAAGTAGTGAGTGCACTTTAAATTAATTTTATACAAATGTTTTTCATTTTATTACGAAATGAATATTTATGTTAAGTCTTATATGAATGATTTATTACAAGTGAATATTAATAGCATAAGTTTATGTTTTAGTAATATATGAATTTTAGTTTGAAAGTTATATATGATTTGAATGTACATTAAAATTATATTATTTGTTGATGAAAAGGAAATGAATTTTTAGCCTATGGTATGCCTTTGATGGTATTACATATTTACCGATCAGAGTACCCTAGAACGTGCATGACAGTGTCTAGGGGGTGTTAGTTACTAACAACAGGAAGTAATGTGTCTGTCAATAGTCTAATGAGTTGCCCTCTGCACATATAAAATCTGTATAATGCTAGCCAAAATTGTTACAGATAAGTAATGTAAAACTAGCTCCATAACTACCAATTTATAGTAGTTAACCTATTACAGATAAGTGATGTAGACCCAGTTTTGTGACTTTATGCCTAAGGTACCATACGTAGACATGTCAAATTTGACCCGGGCTGGCCATAGTTGATTGGGCCAGAGGCCAAGGTCGGGTCGAACATGAACGACCCGTAGCCCGACCTTTACGTCAAAAACAACATCAAAATTTTAAAAACACCATCATTTTTTATGTTTTTCTTTTAAAAAAATATAAGGAGGGTGGGGTTAGTCCGACCTACTTAGGGTCATCAAGCCACAGGCTGACCTATCCTGGCCCAGCCCAGCCTATTGACACCTCTAACCTTGTGGTAAAGAAATTAGTGGTAGACTATGTTGTGTAAGAAAATTTATGAAAATAATAATGCCTCCATTATTTATTAGGCACCTTATGGTACCAATTCTAGTAGTTGGCTTAATTATAGTATAAAAGTTTTCAGAAAACTTATCACCGTCATTGTTTATTGTTTAAGGAAAAAACAAAATAGAAACTTTTTATATTTTGAAAAAGCATTTCGAAATAGTATTTCAAAAGAAATTAAAATTGTACTTTACAACGTCTTATTTTATTACCAAATTTTATGATTCACGAATAAATTTTTATAGTAATTATTTTACCATGAGCTTTATCATTGTATGGGAATATTTCAATTATGTTTTTATAAAATCTTTAATTTTTAGTAAAATGATTAATACTCATTGAGTTCGTTTAGCTTACCTCTATTTTTATGTTTTTAAATAAACCACCCTAGATATGCGTACAAGTGCTTCAGTAACAGGAATTTCATTATAGGATTAGTTGTATCATTGGGTGTTGTTGTACTTGTGTCATTTTTGCTATGTATATGTTTTCTTGAAATTGACTTAATTACTTGTATATAAGTTTTAAATTATTTAAGAAAGGGTTTAAAAGTGTGATCTTGTAAATATTTTTGGGATTGTAAATTTATTTTACAGATAATTATATAAAAATATTTTCCCATTATTTTTAATGTTTTTAGCTTTTAAAGTATAAAAGTTTTTTGATAGTTGAACAACTTAGCTTTGTGAGAACCCTTCGGTCGAGTTAGATATCGATCATAGGGCTATTGTGGGGTCGCAGGGAGGGCTCAACTCGTGTAAAGGGAACTCCATGATAGGTCCTTTCACTACGTGTATGTGAACCAAAGGAAAATAATGATTTTTGACTCATATAATGTAAAGGATAATGAGAAGAAAACTTTGAGTGGAGCATTAGTTGATGATAACATTATGTAGTTAACCTTTTATACTATTTTCTAAATAGGCATCAAGTATAGAATATTGTATCATCTTTATAAGTTCTTAGTTTAGGCAGGTGATGATGTTACTTGGTCAACATTTGGATCTTATACTTCTTTGGACTAAACTTATCAAATTTCTTATCCATAATCCTTCTTAAGGAAAAAGCAACTAAGAATTATAATTTATGTATATTGTGATCCTTATAACACAAATGAAGCTCAAACTCATCAAGTGGATAAAGGAGACCATCAATAAGAAACTAGAAACATATCTACTAGTTAATTAAGTTATTACTGATCTATATAGAGTTAAGAAACTGCAATAAATGCATATTGCGCACATCCTTTATAAGAAATCATAAATTAAATGAAAACATGGCAAACTTGATCTCAACAATGGAACATCAATTCACAATAAATAATATCCAGACTCTCATGTCTTAAAATTAAAAGGAGAATCATATATGACATGATGTTAGCTCCATCTAATACAAGTGTTAAGCACGTGACCTTGAAGTTGTCAAACTAGCTGTTAACTGAAGTTAGAAACAACCTAAGTCGTTGAGATTTTCTCAGAGATTTTCTAAGTTAGTGCTTAATTGATTTTTTGCAAAGTTGTTGCAGTTTTTTGCCTTGACAACTAAGACTCCTACATGTATAAATTAAGTCAATTACTGCTAAATAAAACATACAAGTTCCAGTCCTTCTTACTTATACTCTTTGCTTTTATTTTAAAACCAACATATTGGTATCAGAGCTTCTTCTTGAGGAACTTATGAGTGACCCTACATCATCATAACTCACCTACAAAAACAAAAAAATCCATAGTTTATCCTACATGGATTTTGAAACTTCATTCACTGCACTTCATGTTAATGTTTGACGAGACAAACTTTCAAGCATGGGTTGTTAAAATGTAGGCATACCTTGAAGCAAATGACTTGTGCGAGGCTGTTGAAGAAGATCAAAAGCCAAAGTAACCTTGTTTGCAGTTGTCTCCTCTACCATCTTCCACACAATTATGGCTCTAAAAAAAGGCAAGGAAATTTGGGATTTTCTAAAATAAAAGTATGAAGGCAATAAAAGGATCAAAGGGATGCAAATGTTAAACTTGATCCGAGAATTTGAGATGCAAAGATGAAAGATTCATAATCCATTAAAGTTTACTATAACAAACTCCTTGGTATTGTAAACAAGGTAAGACTTCTTGGTTCTAATCTTATTGATTCCAGAATAGTTCAAAAGATGTTGGTTACAATCCCTAAAAGATTTGAAGCTACTATCTCTTCATTAAAAAATATAAAGGATCTGTCAACTATCACGTTGGAAGAATTACTACGTGCCTTGTAGCCATAAGAGCAAAGGAGGTTGATGAGGCAAGATGCACATGTGGAAGATGCTTTTCAAGCCAAATTATGGCAAAACAATGGTGGCAAGAACTAAAATAAGAAGCAAAATGACAAGCCTAATACTACGAGTAGCACTAGCAAAACAAATAGCAACAACAAAGTTAAGATGTTTCCACCTTATTCCAATTATAAGAAGATAAATCATCCGCAAAATTAAGTGTTGGTGGAAACTAGATATAAGATGTCACAAATGTGGCCACCTAGGAAACGTGGAGAAGATATGCAAGTCTCAACAACACCAAGGAGAAGCCAAGACTGTCGAGGACTAATTTCAGGAGGAGCAATTATTTACAGCATCATGTCATTCCATCGACACATGCAACAAAAGATGGCTCATTGACAATGGTTGTATAAACCATATGACTTATTATCATGAGATTTTCAAAGAGCTTGACAAGACTGCTATTTCCAAAATTAGAATTGAAAATGGAGCACGTCAAGAAGTTAAAGGAAAAGGAACAGTAGCAATCCAGAGCCAAATAGGTTTGAAATTAAATTTAGATGTGTTATATGTTCTTGAAATTAATAAAAACCTTCTAATGTTACTAGAAAGAGACTATAAAGTATTGTTTAAAGACAAATCATGCATAATTAAAGATGTGAAAGACAAGCATGTATTCAAAGTTAAAATGCAAGTAAAAGTTTTGTCTTAAACTTCATGAAAGAGGAGCAAGTTGTTGTTCACATAGAGGAATCAGGTGTTATTTTGTGGCATAAAAGATTAGGGCACTTCCACAATAGTGCTATATTATATATGAAGGAAAATAGTTTGGTGGAGGGCTTGCCTGAACTTGAGAAGGAGCTTCTTACATGTGATGCCTGTCAATATGGGAAACATACTAAGCTCCCTTTTCCTAAAAATAAATCATGGAGAGCCACACAAAAAACTAAAGCTAATTCATACCGATGTTAGTGGGCCTTAAAAAACACCATCTTTAAATGGTAGTAAGTTTTATACTGATTTCATTGATGATCACACAAGAATGTGTTAGATTTATTTTATAAAGCATAAATTTGAAGTTGCTGACATCTTTTTGAAGTTTAAAGCTTGGGTGGAAACTCAAAGCGGGTGTGAGATGCAGGTGATCAGATTTGATAATGGAACTGATTATACTTTAGGAAAGTTCAACAAATTTTGTGAAGTTGCTAGCATTGAACACCAACTAGCTTCACCTTACACTCCATAGCAAAATGACATTATTGAGAGGAAAAACAGAACCATTATGAAAATGACAAGGTGCTTGTTGAATGAAAAAGGATTGCCTAAGAAGTTTTGGGCTGAGGTTGTAAGTACAACAGTGTTTTTGCTTAATAGATTACCAATGAAAGCAACCCAAAAAAAGACTCCATTTAAAACTTGGTATGGCTACAAATCGAAGTTGTTTGATTTGAAAATTTTTGGTTATCTTTTGTTTCTCTTACATTCCTCAGGTTAAGAGAGATAAACTTGATAAGAAGGTAGAACCAGGAGTCTTTGTAGGTTACAACTCAATTTCAAAAGCCTACAGGATTTATTTACCACAAAGTAACAAGTTGATTACTAGTAGAAATGTCCAATTATATGAATCAAACAGTTGGAGTTGGGAAAACAATAGAGAGGCTAAAGTTCAAATTCTAGATGAAGATGACAAAGTAGATGATGTTCCTATCAGAGGAACCATATCACTTACTCATATTTATGAGAGGTGCAATATCTCTATATTGGGACCTGTAGGATATAAAGAAGCTACAACAGATAAAGATGGGTGGATAAAATAAAGGGGGAGCATAAGATGATTGAAAAAATCAAATATGGGTACTGGTAGAAATACCTAATTATAAGAAAACTATAGGAGTTGAATGCATGTACAGGACCAAGCTTAATTTTCATAGTTTTGTAAATAAGTATAAGGTAAGACTCGTAGTTAAGGAATACACAGATATTTGGAGTGGATTTTTTTGACACATTTGCTATAGTTGTGAGGTTAGATACCATAAGATTACTGTTGTCTCTTGCTGCCCAAAAAGGTTAGATCTTATACCGTTTAGTGAATAGATTATCAACCAAGCTAATTAACTATGTTTAGCTGATTGACTATGTTAAATAGCTACCTATTGTGTTTGGGAATCAGCTGATTAGGTTGGCTGATTAAACCAAATCAACTGATTTTCAAAAAGCTCAGGAGGACTAGCGTTTGGCCTTCAACTAATGAAAACTGATGAATGTGCCCTCTCAAGAATACCCACATACAACAACAATTCATTCAAAATGTTTTGGGTAGATTTTTCTCTCTTTTTCTTCAAAATGTTTTGGGTAGATTTTTCTCTCTTTTTTCTTTAAACATCTTCTCTCTTCACGAACTTTCATTCTGATCACAATCTTCTTTTGTTCACTATAGGCATGAATTATTCCAAAAACATAGCATGTGAAGTTTAATTTCTTCTCTTCTCCTCTTTATTCTCTTGTCTTTGATTAGGATGTATAGTTTAATTGTGATATTTAAACAATTCAGTGATTCATTTAGTTCTTGCCATCAGTTATCGCTCCTGTTCGTCTTTTTTGGCAATGCTTGAAAGGAGTTAACTTTTGGCATTGTATTGTTGCTTTTCTTAGTAAGTCTTTTGCCTTTTCTTGCTTTTTCATCTGTTTCCCTTTTGCCATTCTCGTTTTTCTAAATTGGGTTGTTGTTAGATCTCTTATACATAGTATGGATCATATGGGATTTTGATTCCATAATTCTGCATTCTGTGTTGTTTGGCAAGATGGACACTCTAATATTGTTTATTGTTTATTCCTGATGAATGTTATTTGTCTAATCGGTCTTTTCTTCAAAATTTTGTCTTTTTAATTTTTGAGATTTTCCTCTTCTTCTTCTACGTGCTTACAAATATGTCACAAGTAATTATCTTTTTTGTAGTATATTGCTCACAGTTAATTCATAACAGTTTGTTGTTTCACCAAAGCATTTATTGATGGTCAGTTTGCTTTCATAGGATTGAATAAAGCAGTTATGTTCCAAGTCTTGGTTATGTAATAAATATTCTTTTCATGAGGTTTACTAATTTCTCATGATCTGTGTGCATCTTTATCTTTTGTGTTGGAGTTGTTTTAGGTTTGACATACTTATTATTCTTTCATAGGAATACATGAAATTGATTTCATTTGGAATTTTACGCAAGTAATTTGAACTTTGAAGGCACATATTCACCAAAAGTTGAGGCAAATTCATTATGTTTCGGTTATCTCCTCAAAGAAACCATAAATCAAATGGATTCAAGGTAAAAACATGATTTGCAAATTTTTATTCTCATTGGTGATTGCATCTGGCTGCTTTACCAGGTCAGGCATTCCCATCATAAGAAAGCAGCATATGAGGAGAATGTAGAGAATAAGAATGAAGATAACACAGGAACTGCAGGTGTGGATGATGAGATTCATGATCATTTCCATGATACAACAGAACAAGGTGCGGAGCACAATGGAGA
>JANSVA010000002.1:17009005-17024933 GCA_025504915.1 Erythroxylum reticulatum | reverse complement strand
ACAGCCCAGATTACTTGCTTACAGATATTGTTCGCTTTGGGGCTTGACCTAGCCAAACCCTCACGGTTTTTCTTTTCTCAAGGCCTTTCCAGGAAATCACCTGTCCTAGTATTACTCTTGTCTTAGCACGTTTAACTTCGGAGTTCTGATGGGATCCAGTGCATTAGGCCATGGAAAACGCTTCTGTAAGGGAGAGGTATCCGTACCCTTATAAGGCATACTTCGTTCCCCTCTCTAATCGATGTAGGATCTCATCCACCCCTTTAGGGCCCATCCCTCTTTGGGGTCCAGCCTAGCTGGTATAATGGTTTGGGTACCAGCTCTGATACCACCTGTAACAGCCCAAATCACCCGTTCACAAATATTGTCCACTTTGGTCCTTGGCTCAGCCAAGCCCTCACGATTTTTATTTTCCTGAGGCCTTCGGAGGAAGTTACCCATCCTAGTACTACTCTTACCCAAGCACATTTAATCTTGAGTTCTGATAGGATCCGGTGCATTAGGCCATAGAAAATGCGTCTGTAAGGAAGAGGTATCCGTACCCTTATAAGTCATACTTCGTTCCCCTCTCCAATTGATGTGGGATCTCACACTCTCCACCTCCCTTAGGGCCCAGCCCTCTTTGGGGGTCCAGCCTAGCTAACACAACGGTTTGGATACCGGCTCTGATACCTACCTATAACAGCTCAGATCACTCACTCAAAGATATTATCCGCTTTGGGCCTTGGCCTAGCCAAGCCCTCACGGTTTTGCTTTTCCCAAAGCCTTCTTAGGAGGTCACCCATCCTAGTACTACTCTCACCCAAGCATAGTAACCGTACCCTTATAAGGCATACTTCGTTCCCCTCTCCAATCGATGTGAGATCTCACACTCTCCACCCCCTTAGGGCTTATAAGGCATACTTCGTTCCCCTCCTAGTACTACTCAATGTGAGATCTCATACTCTCCACCCCCTTAGGGCTCAGCCCTCTTTGGCGGTCCAGCCTAGCTGGCACAACGGTTCGAATACTGGCTCTGATACCACTTATAACAGCTCAGATCACCCGCTCAAAGATATTATCCTCTTTGGGTCTTGGCCTAGCCAAGCCCTCACGATTTTGCTTTTCCCAAAGCCTTCTTAGGAGGTCACCCATCCTAGTACTACTCTTACCCAAACACAGTATTCGTACCCTTATAAGGCGTACTTCATTCCCCTCTCTAATCAATGTGGGATCTCACACTCTTCACCCCCCTTAGGGCCCAGCCCTCTTTGGGGGTCCAGTCTAGCTGGCACAATGGTTCGGGTATCAGCTCTAATACCACCTATAACAGCCCAGATCACCCGCTCATAGATATTGTCCGCTTTAGACCTTGGCCTAGCCAAGCCCTCACAGTTTTGCTTTTCTCGAGGCCTTCCCAGGAGGTCACCCATCCTAGTACTACTCTCACCCAAGCACATTTAATCTCGGAGTTCTGATGGGATCCGATGAATTAGGTCATAGAAAACGCATTTGTAAAGGAGAGGTATCCGTACCTTTATAAGGCGTACTTCGTTTCCCTCTCCAATCGAGTTTGTTCTAATAAGTGAATTTGGATAAAGTAGTTTTTCTTTCTTGATTTAAAGAACCATAACATTCTAATTCCTTGTTATTTAGGTTTTAGGTATTTTCAGCCTAAGGTTCATATGGTTGTAATTGGAAAAGTGAAAGTTGATTATTGATATGAGTAGGGTGTGCTGCAACTGGGTGTAGAAATTTGATGTTGAATAACTTGAAGTGGTCTTTAGGTGTCACTGATTTAGGTGTTGGATTGGTTGTTGTCAAATATAAAGAGATAAGTAGTTTAAATCTCTCTTAATTGTCATTATAAGTTTGTCTTCTCCTTAATCATTTGCTTATGAATGTATTAATGATTATTATGTTTAATTATGATTAATTAGCTAAAGTTTAGTTTAGATGCATGTTTAATTGATTTTTTATCTAGAATTTGTTTCAAAAGCTATTGTGTAAGAAAAATATGTAGCATATTTGGCACTTACTGCATATTTGAAATCTTATAAAATTGAAAGTTTATTTTCAGGTTAACTTATTAAAGTATAATTTTATTCCGTAGGTCATAAATAAATGTTTACGCTCCCTATTAAAGCTATAATACCTTAAGGATTTAATTTTACATTTTTACTTCAATATAAATGATGATAGCCTAAACCTATAATATAATTTGAAAGAGGCCTGAAGGGAGAGTTATAAAAGGGGAGTTAACATTGGAGAGAGTAAAGAATCCATAGGTAATTTCAAAATTTTTAAATAATTTTAATTTTTTCAATTATTCTAAATGTTATATGTATAATGAAATAAAAAAGTGACTAGCTTATATGATAGTTAATGTCAACACTATTAATAGAGGAGTTTACGATGGACTAATTTTACAACAAATTGAAAGTTTAAACATTTAATTAGTATTTTCAATAGTTCTAATTAGTATTACAAAATTAGGAAAAGTTTAAATTTTAAAATATAATTTACTCTTTTCTGAATAATATATCAAACATATTATTTTGCTTAATTTACTTCTCTTGATTATTTTTGTTCCCTTATTTGTAGCTCTCGTTTTTCTGACCTGATCAATTAACCATTTAATTTCACTTACTTTTATGGAAAGCAAGTGTTCTTAATTTAATTTCATTTACTCCTTTGTAGGCCCACTTTGTAGCTCTTTTTCTAGATTTTGAAAATTTATTACTTAGATGCTCATAAGAGCAATGCTTTCTTATTAATCTTAAGGAATGTCATATATCACTATTTAGCTATATTGACGTCTCACATGACTTACCTTGTTTCGTAATTAATTGAAAACTTCATGGTCTGAATATATAGGTATAAAACTATCTTAAGGATATATGATGATGGTCTCCCAAGTATCATATTGAAAGTTGCATGCCTTCTTACTATATGGAATCAAAACTATGGCTTGTCTTGGACGTATCCGTACCTTAAACAACACTTACACTTTTCCTTCCACCGAAGTTTGGGCTCTCTCAAAACATATTCGAGGGGTATATATAAGCCCCAGTTGAGATAGAGACAAACCCAAGGTGGTGAATACATCATATAAGAGTTATCCATAAAACTAACATTATCTAGAAAGATCCTTTTCACTTCAAAATTTAATATTATAACAATGATGTATGATGTTATTGTTCGGATTATATAGACCAAATTGATTGACATTGAAAGAGATCTCCTCCCTCTTATGCCTCTTGGATGTTGGATGGTCAACATATTCCCCATATTTAGATGACCATTACGAATTTCTTCATTTATGTCTTACTTAATTCTATGTGTTCCCATATTATCATATTGATTGCCTCAATCTCTAAGATATTTGAGTGGTAATGTGAGTGTGATATGGCTATATAATGCTCCCCTCCTCTTTCTTCCTATAAATATGTGTGATAGGAATTGTCTCAATTACCCTATCTAAATCAAAATACTTATCCTTTTTTCATATATATACACTCATTTATGTCATGGTTGTAATCTCTTTAAGAACAACAATACTTATGTGTGTGATTCCTTTTTGAGCCTTATAAAAGGGGCTTTAGGGGATCTAACAAATTTTCATCTCAAACATAGTTCAAAAATCTATTAAAGGATGAGTTTAATGGTGATATGTGATAAGTGTAAATTGCATCATGTTTTAGGGCATAGTTGATAAGTGTAAATTGCATCATGTTTTAGGGCATAGTTTGATATGTGTTTAGCTATCAATTCAATTATTTAGTATGTGTTTAGGTTAGAATTGTGTTAGTTTGTTAATTATTTGTGTTTTAAGTGTTTTATGGGTTAGTAAAGGTCTTTGAGCTTAAATATTATGTTTTTGAGATACCTTGATGTGTTTGTTAGTATTTTAGGATCAATATTAAAGATCAAAGAATTTTCGGGGACATTCTGGCCACAGTTGTGGCCTGCGTCGGACAGATGCACAACCACTTCCAAACTTCGCATTTCAAGAAATTTTTAGCACCTTTCAGACCCCAAAAAAACCCAGTTCAACCCTAAACACAAAAGAAAATAAATAGAACAACAAGAACAGAAAGCAGGAGTTTTTTTGCATTGACCACTTGTAGAGAGAAACCTTAGAGAGAATTGTTGAGAGATTGAAAAAGAGAAGAACGAAGAGAGAAGTGGAGAAGAAGCCGACATCGACGTACTTCCTGGATTAGAAGTTTCCAACGTTACTGCCTCCCGTCTCCGTTTATAATCATATTTCATGTTGTTTTCCATTTTTATTATTGTATAGAATTGGAAATAGCAGTTTGATGATAGGATTGTGAATGTTGAGATGTTTTATACTCATCTTTGGGTTTTTTAATCTTTGATTTAATAAGGTCTGATTGTTTTATGTTTATTGGAATTATTGTGATTGATTTATATGATTGCATAATTCAATAATAAACTAAGAGGGTGAATCTAATAAAAAATAATTAAATTAGGCTAATGAGAGTTAGGTGATTTAATAGAACGAGAATTAAATCAAGTCGGTAAATTGTGCGAAGATAGATCTTGCATTAGTTCCCGATAGGTTTTGGACAACTTCAGATCTAATTAGGATTTTGAATAGATTATTAATCAAGAGATTGCAATTCCCATAATCTGATAGGGTTTATAAATTAGGGTTTATAGTTATAACTCGAGAGAGAGTAATCAACCCTAGGACCGTCTAGAACTAATAATCCAGTAATTCATAATTAATTAGGTTAGCAATAAAGTTAGGCAAAATTCCTCTTTCTCTTAAATGGTAGTTCCTTAGGTTGATTCTTGACTGCAGGCTACAATTGCTAAAATTGTTAATATTTTTATGACTGATTCTTGAATTGATTTAATTGATTGAATTACATTCTTTTTTTTAGTTTTGTGATATTTGAATTTTTGCGAATTGATTTGGCTTTAAATTTTAGGATTAGATTATCCCTCCTCGTAGGATCAACACGTTAGGTACTACGCGAACGACCCGTGTGCTTACAAATTATCAAGGTTAATTAATTAAAACTTATACATATCAGAAAACCATGATCAATATGTATGCACGTCTAGTCTCCTTTTGATGATTTTGTTTGTGTTTATTATTTCTCCTTTTGTCATTAATTTATTGCACATATATTTTTCCACCCTTCATTCTACTAATTATACCTAACTGTGCTTCAGGTATAAATCTATTTTAGGTTCTATCTATTTCTTCCAAGTTAATAAATCTCCTTATGTTATATCTCTTCAAAGGTTTGTTTCTTTCTTTATTGATATGAACTCCATATAGGCTAATATTTTCATAGAACCTTCTCACCGGCAACTATAACAAAGGTCTAAATTTCGTATAATTTCATCTCTATATTGATTTTGTTTATTGATAAAGTGTTTCTTTTACATATGGACAATGTTGAAGAATGTTGTGGAATCCATAGGCCTATGCTTGTTACTCATGAAATGTGACTTAAAATGCATTTTGAACTATATAAATCTTGTGATAGGCCTATATGGTAGTGTTTAGTGTTAATCCCTCATGACACTTGTAAGTATTGATAATAACAAGTTATATTTAAATTTTTGTCCCACGTAAGTTCATGTTTTCTCTGTAATACAATATTTGATTAGTATGGTCCTCTAAGCCATTATAGGTTCTAAGTTTAGAAGCTTGAACTTTAAAGGTGGTGATTCATCTATAATGACCAGAAATGAAAGGGTGTATCATAGTGAGGCTTATAATGATCCTCTTAAAAATGCTTGAAGGTAGAGCATGAGCCTAATTGTACCCTAATTGTTGTCTCATTAAATCTTAGGTATGTGGGTTTGCAAGCTAATCTCTCTCAATAAGAACACCTTTTCTATATATCAAGTCGATTAAAACTCAAACTTGCTCTTAATCATACAAATTCTATTTGTGGTGAAGGCGGAAGGAGTAATGAAAACGAGAGTTCCAGTCTAAGAACTAGTACGATTAAAACTCAAACTTGCTCCTAATCATACAAACATCTCTACAATAGGTTGTTGGTTACTAAAGGGGCCCTTGATAGTGTCCCTACAATTATAGCATCCCTTGCATTTAGTTCTCTTTTCATTGACATTATTGAAAATATGTATGAATATAAGAATTTCCTTTCGATTCCTATAGATAACATCAATTGATGTTCCTTTTATATTGACTTACTATGATGATAGAATCTTTAAGTTATTGGTTTGGTCAAGTTTTTAGGCCTGTTAAAGAAAACATTGGAGGGTCCTCCTGCAGTAATGCTCTAATGCCTAAATAAGATTAAAGCTTGAGATTCTTTTTAATGACAGTGATCCCTCTTACCTTTATGATGGTTCTCCTCTTTTACGTTATGGATAACATGTGTAAAATTATGGCAATAAAGAAATGTGGATGAGGAGATAGGTTGCAATACTGTTGTGTAAGTTGTGACTTTTTAAAGGCATAAGTTATAATGGAGTACATTACAATTTGCCAAAATCACTAGATTGACCTAACAATGAACCTACAATTGGCTTATCCATAAATCATATAAGAGCTGCTGAGCTTTTAGAAGTTCTAACAACCTATATTTTAGAAAATCATACGTCCATAATCAACTCATTATACAATTATTTAATCATAATGTAACCAAAGCTTTTAAGAAAAATTATACTTTAAATTTTAAATTAAAATATAATAATTGGCCTTAACCTAAGGCTAATTGAATTTTAGGTTGTCAAAACCAATCAGACTCAAGCCCTAGCTATGAGCCTCAAGTTCGATTAGTCTTTAGGCCAGGTAGCCTGAGTTTGAACCTGACCCGAAATTCAAAAAAAATATAAAAGCCTGATCCTAATCAGAAGTTCAATAAACTGGAGTCAAACTCCTTAACTTCAACCAAGTCTAGACTCAGAACCAAAATGTTATTCCCACTAAATCACATAAATGATAGGTAATATTAGGAAGGCCATTGTAATTTAGTCTTTTAATCATTAGCATTACCATTTTATTACTTATTAGTTGCAATGCGATATTACTACTATCATAATTGAATTTTCAATGAATTTTGAATAAAATTATGTTTTCTTGCCATGTATATAAATTTGCTAAACAATTCAACCCAGCACCAATAAAATCATGAAACCACTACGAAAATGTCAACGTGTTTTATCATTTAAAAAATTTTCAATGAATGTTTTGACTTTAGCTCAACATTTTGTGTATATATATACATTAGTATTCTATTTCAAAACGCAAGGAAGTTATTTTTGTTCTTATCTATAATTTGAGAGTTGTTACTTGAGAATTTTGTTTAAAAAGTTCAAAATAAGCATGATTAAACTTTTAATTCTTTACTAACCATTAATAAAATATAAATAAAAATGGTTGCACAGATAATAAACTAATTTAGTTTGTTATAATATACACATGTATATTTTAAAATTAACAAAAGGAAATCTACAAACCCTTTTTAACGTGTTTGTTGAATATATCTAGAAACATATGCGTTGTGAAAAAAGCCAAAAAAGAGATACCTTCTTTTAAAGCTACAAGTTTGTTATGCATAAATTATATATTTTAAATAAATTACTTGAATTTTATTAACAAGTTATTAATAAAATTTCTGTTTCCACCACTCATTAACATACCTGACTTGTTATACTATATACTTTTTTATCAACTTGAACATTTATGTATGTTCAAAAATGATTCTTATTAATTTATAAGAAAAATGGGAATGCTTAAATTGAACTTATATTTTTGTCTTTTGATTTTTCTTGTTCCAATTTTTAAATGGTTTGTTTAGATGTTAAAAATCAATACACTATTTCAAGTAGTTTGGTTTGAACTAATGACTTTTAACCGTAAGGGAATGTTCCGTTGTTTACCCTTAGCTTTGAAGTTACTAAGAAACTTTAGCAAATGAAAATAAACAAATGTAACCAATTATTAAATATAAGTGCTCTGCTAAATTCATAACATTTATTGTTGTTATACCAAACATGTGAAGAAACAAATAGCTAAATGCTAGGATTAGGAAGAGCATTGCGTTTTGTGACTACTTGAGTAGATCTCACAAGCATCATGCAATCATATTGAAGCAAAGCAACAGAGACACTGTTAAGAACCGTTTTCCTTGCTACTTCCAAGTCTAAGCCATCATTTTTCCATTTCCAGCTTCATTTTTATCACCCCCACCTACTGATGATAGACCAGTGATCTCATACCCAACAACTTTTAACTTTTTTGTCGATGGCTCTAACCCCATGTCCTCACCTCCATCTTTGATGATCATACACCTTCCAAATTCCAAATTCCAAATTCCAAACTCCAAACTTTGAGGACCCACACCACGAAACATATTCACGCAACCGCTAACAGTTGAAACTCTGCGAAACCCAAGTTCTTTAACCTCGGATAGAATCAAGGGAACAACTTTCTGGTGTCAGATGGGGACTAATGACAGCCGTCGGATTCAGACATTACATGCGGAACACTTACTGGTGCGTATGGTACTAACGCTGAGACGTATAGGATTGGGTTGCCCGACCTGAGAGCCCTCGCACCACCCACTCGTGATGGGGTTTTTTATTGTTTGTTTCTCCACGTGGCACCCACTATAACCCACCTCTCTATATCTGCTCTTACGGCCTCTTTTCTGTTCTGATTTCTCTTAACACTACTTGGCTATTTTCAATCCAGAGAAGTAACTCTTTACCTGTAAGTCTTTCCAGTTGTTCTGTCGCCATTCATGGGTTGTTTATATAGTGATCTGGAACATTACTTGATAGTCTGATCGATACTACCGTTTACCAGTGTGAATGAGATCTAGATGACTAGAGTTGCTCTCGAATGTACCCGGCTGGATTTTGGAGCGTTTTTGTGTCCAAGTTTTTTTCTTGTCTGAACTATCCATGAAATCTCAGCTTCTTGAGGATGTGATTGTGTTCCTGTTATTACTACATTTCAATGCCATTAACGGATTGATTAAATGAGCTTGTTTAGTTCTTTGAATGAATATTGTCTCGTGTATTTGGTCTTTCCCATTTCATATTTGCATAGGTGGTCTTCCTGGCATGATAAATAGGATGATTTATCTGCTTATGGTTATTGGTCTGGTTTATTATGTACTCGCCAGTCATAATCTGATGGCTGAGGGTATCTTGACCAGATTGTTCTGAAAGTATGAGAGGAGGACTGTGGCAACTTGGCCAATCAATTACCCGCCGTCTTGCTCAGACCGACAAGAAGGCAGTAGCTCGTCGATACTTTGCTTCAGAAGCTGAACTCAAAAAGACTGTTCTTTATGACTATCATGTCGCTAATGGTGGGAAGATGGTCCCGTTCGCTGGATGGAGCATGCCTATACAGTATAAAGACTCAATTATGGACTCAACTGTGAATTGTAGAGAGAATGGTGGCCTCTTTGATGTGTCCCACATGTGTGGACTGAGTCTCAAGGGGAAAGACTGTGTTCCTTTCCTTGAGAAGCTTGTTGTTGCTGATGTTGTTGGGCTTGCAAATGGAACTGGGACGTTGACTGTCTTCACTAATGAGAAAGGGGGTGCAATTGATGACTCTGTGATCACCAAGGTGAAGGATGATCATATATATCTAGTTGTGAATGCAGGGTGTAGAGATAAGGATCTGGCTCACATTGAAGAACATATGAAGGCATTCAAGGCAAAAGGTGGAGATGTCTCATGGCATATTCATGACGAGAGATCCCTTTTAGCTCTCCAGGTGATCTCCTGTCTGTGTAGTTGTTTATGCTTTTGCTTTGGGATTCTTTATTTTTTTAGGGTAATGTATCTTTGCTGCAGATCGTGTTAGCTTAATTTTTGTCCTATTTCTTGTTACTTTTTCCTTTACTTTCTTCAACACACATATCTTTCCAAAGAAAAGGCAATGACAACATATACGGATTGATTTAATGCCTTGTGTTATTATCTTTGTGAAGTGGGCTTACTACTGCATAATGCTTGGTAGTGGCTACGACATTACCCTTTGAATCTTATCTTGTAGTGGGATCTAAAATACAGTTTTCATGGTTTTTGTTTTACAGGGTCCACTTGCTGCCCCTGTTCTTCAGCACTTGACAAAAGTGGATTTGAGCAAGATATATTTTGGAGAGTTCCAAATACTGGACATCAATGGAGCACACTGCTTTCTGACTAGAACAGGGTACACCTCTTCATCTGTTTCTTCTTCTTTTTATTTATAAACCAAATTTCCATCCTAATATTAGCTAACTTTTCATGCATTCTGCATTCTTTAGCTAGAATTAGGAAATTAATATCCAAGTTGTATGTCCATATTCATCTGCTGCTATGCTTTCTGTTAGTCTAAGAAGTGCGTGAAATATACATCTGGAATATGTACTTTTCTGTCATATATGTTAGCATTGCACGAAAGTTTAATGCAAGATCCATTGCAACAGAGGGTGTAATGCCTGAAAAAGTTCCACTTTTATATCGAGAAGCATCACTTCTTATTTGCTCAACTTATACCCCATTATTTACATAATGCACATCCCCTCCTCTTTATTGTCTCTTGCGATGGATCTATCAGGTATGGATGGATTATTGCTGTCTTTTTGCGGAGATTTTCAGGTATACTGGTGAAGATGGATTTGAAATCTCAGTTCCTTCAGAGTATGCTGTGGATCTTGCCAAGGCAATCATAGAAAAATCGGAAGGGAAAGTAAGGTTGACAGGGCTGGGTGCTCGTGATAGCCTCCGACTTGAAGCTGGTCTGTGCTTATATGGAAATGACATGGAGCAACACACAACACCTGTGGAGGCAGGACTTACTTGGGCCATAGGCAAAAGAAGAAGAGCAGAAGGTGGTTTTCTAGGTGCTGAGGTAATACTTAAACAACTTGAAGAGGGTCCGAAAATTCGGCGTGTCGGATTTTTCTCCTCCGGTCCTCCTCCCAGATCTCACAGTGAGATTCAGGATGAGAAAGGGACAAACATTGGGGAAATCACCAGTGGAGGATTCAGCCCATGCCTGAAGAAGAACATATCAATGGGATATGTCAAATCTGGATTACACAAGTCAGGCACCAAACTTAAACTGGTGGTACGAGGAAAGGCTTATGATGGGGTTGTCACCAAAATGCCATTTGTTCCATCAAAGTATTACAAGCCATCCTAATCATTTTTTGAGCTCTTGTTAAATGAAATTTCTAATCTTTTCTTGTCTGCATTCATATACGTTTAAACTTATCACTTTTAATGAAAACTCTCTCCTTCTACCACTTACAAGATAGTTTTAGTGGTTAAATCCAGCAACTGGCACCTTTGTTTCTTTCTTTTTTGGATCGGATTGCTTCAAATGTAAGTTGAACCAAACCAAACAAAATCAGGCTAATGTCCTTATGGGATCCCCTTGATACGCCATGATTTTTAGATGCAGTAAAGGATGGTGCAAGCCAACCTGGGAATGTTTACCGTGATCAGTTTTGTATTGTTTAGGACCTAAGCATCTGTCACTGACCTATGGTCAACAAAGAGCTTATGAAGTGTTTAACTGGTCCAGAAAATAAGAATCTTTATTTTTTTGGTGGACAAGTGTCGGTGTATAGGTTTGGCTTCAGTTTGTAAAATAATGATAATTATGAGCTTAAAATATTGAAAGTAAGGACTTTAAGAGCACCCATATGGTGTTCATAAATGTAAAACCAGTGTTTTAACCTTTCCAATCTCCCCAAAAGGCGAAAACCTACTGTCAAGTAAGAGCAAAGCAGCTTCGGCATTCAATTTCTCTACTTTCAACGAATTGCACCGCACAATCAAAGGTTCCAGTAACCTTTTTCTTGGTGCACCTCACATTCATATTTTGTTTCCTACATTTGTTGGAAAGAAGTGGTTAGGCTAAAAATAATGTAAGTGTCATCGTACATAATTAAAAATATTATATCTTAGCATAAAATTTAAGACAATAAATTAAGAATATATTTTTATATAAAATTCACTTATTTTTATATCATTTTTAGTAAGATAATTCTATTTCTAAACTTAAAATATATTAATTTGACAGCTAGTTCTATCCATGATGTCTTTAATTTTTAATATTTTCTTTATTTTTGTTCCTCGTGAAAAGTTTGCATAACTAAAGATCTTTTCTTTTGGTAACATCTCCATCTTGTTGAAAAATCAAGCCACGAGTTGATCTCTTGTGCAACGGAATAAATATGAAACATTTTTGTTTAATTTTTCGAAAGTTAAGGTCATTTAAATTCTATAGCATGATTAATTCATAAGATATAATAAAACATGAATCTTAATATGTACTTTATTATAAAACTTAATCTTTTTTTTATCGTTTCCCTCAAGTCATTTTTGAAATTAACTCATTTCAATTACCATATCCACACACATGTTCAACCTTTTTTCGTATTCACAAAACAAGTTAAGATAATTCTACAATTGTTGTTGAAAGGGTAGGCAAGAAATGGAAACTCGTTTAGAGTTTAAGCTAATTTATAGCATTTATAATATTTTCGTAATTTAATTAAAATAAAATTATAATTAATTCTAATTAAATACCAATTATGTCTAAATAAGATCTGATATCTCATATTAGTCCTTATCTATTAAATATCTTATATTTAATCATAAAATTTCTCTAAACAATCAAATCTAACATCATTAAAATATCTTTTCTTTCTTTAACTCGTTCTTTTTGTATGACATATTAGGTTCTTAAATATAGTGACAATGGATATAATCTATAACCATAAATCATATATATGATTGGATAAATTAAACTCCTTCAATTTATTATAATTCTTTAATTAGATAATTTATACCTATATACCAAAATTGATGTCTAGCAATACATTATGACGACCTAAATATTTAAGAATGTCAAAGTTATTTTTAACTAACCTTTTTGTAAATGATTTGTTTATATAATTCAATTCTTTCATCATACAATGTTTCAATTAAACATAGATTATAAAAATAATGTCTACCCTATTTGAGTCCAATCATAATAATTTTTTATTATTAGTAATTAGTTCGATTAATGACATTTCAAAACTATTCTCAAAGTGTCATTCCACTTTGACCAAGCATTTATCAAATCAATACTAATTGAGAAAAGTTGAATATTCTCTTTAATAATTTTAGGGTGATGAATCTTATATTTATTACTTAACTTTCTCCTTATAGTTCATGTCGTATCTAATGACTACTAATTGAGCTACTCATGACTACAATAGATGAATACTATCAAAATATAACAATTCGTATATGAGATACTTTAGAGATCTCAAGTCAAAGAATCACTTATACAATCATTACGTTGAGAATTTCTATAGATATATAAGTAACCTTTCAAACGGAATTCTCATATGATATCAATTCAGCGAACTTATTATTTAACAAACACATGCAATTCTATTTAAGTCTTTATATACTTTAGTCTATGAAACTGACTATTTCTTTCATAAGGAGAAAAAACAATGTGTGCTAATCTTTTTAAGTTCTATTAATGTCTAAATTTAATTGAATAATCACTAAGAACAATTTAAGGATAATACATAAATGTAATATGAATCTTATAATTATAATTTCATTATAATTTATTTGTAATGCATGTTAATCATAGACTTTATCATATATAAGATAAAGAATGTCTTTAAATAATTATTTCACTAAACTATAATTAACCGATTCATTGTAGGGTATAAACTAGCTATCTTCCACTTGCACTAAGTCAATTATTTAGGTATCTTATACTGTATCACCATATGATGGTCATGCTATTGTTAGGACAGTAGTTTAGTGAGAGAATTATACAAAATTCTCTATGGTGAGTAATTGTTTAAATCTTATAAATTTTATATTAATTATCACATAATTAAGAGAAACTGCCTAAATACATACTTAGATCTTTGATGAGATCTTAACTCGTTTTACATGTCCAATAATTATAATGTTCTACAATATATTATCGCCTGAATAATTCAAGGAATTATACAAGTTCATTAAATAACTTCTTGATCTAAATAATAACTTCCCCTAAATGAAAAATGCATTATGGCTTAATTAGCAATCTATGCTACATTAGAACCTTTCATATCTCCAAATAATATTATTCGAATTAAAATATTCCTTAATAAGGATTTATTTCTAAAGTTAATATACACATGATTTTTAACTCACATATCCACTCCCATATAGAATAATAGATATCTTAAATAATAAATACTTTTAGTAAATTATCTACATATTTGGAATATAATAGGTAAATAACTTTTGTATCTATATCTCTATAGATCTAATTCCTAAAATTAAGTTATTATCTTTTCATATCGAATAAGAGTTATTCTTGGACTATTATATATTTAATAATTAAAAATATAAATATTTGTTCTTTATGAGCATTATGTTATTGTTGTTGTTGTTGTTGTTGTTGTTTATGAGAAGTATGCCTCTATATACTTCCACTAAATAGTACAACTATACTCCCACTTACCTTTTTGTATATATGATAAAGTCATAATCATCCCTAAAACAAACTCTTTTGAATTCGCATGAAAGTTAATTTTTCAATATCTTATAGTCTTTTAACTATACATCAAGTGTATCAATAAATGCACTAGTTCCAACTGGATGTATTGTTACGAGGTTTGAATTTTTCAATTTTTATCTTACTCCCATTACTTATCTTGAGAATCATTCTTCTATAAGTACAAATTAAAACAAATATTTATTCAATGGGATCTATAAGATTATATCTAACCTTTTGGATATCTCATAATCTTTTATTATCTAATTTAGCTATAAAATTATTAGATAACACATGCTTTAACTAAGAATCACTTCCCAAAATCATTAAATTTGACTCTTTTAAGGTCTTAACATTTCATATCAAATATGAAATTTTGTTAATCGATTTAATTGGAACTATTGAAGGTAAGTTGCAGTATTAGACATAACTGTAGAAGAAATAAATATTGCGTCATATAATATGTCATATTGTATATTCCTCCTTATATAAATCCATATTATTATATAATTTAGTTATTGAGGTATTCACTAGAGAATCTCATTCTTTACAAATAATTGAAAATTTTAAAAATCTCACTACATTGAGCTCATTAAAATGTTTTAATATTGTTAATGCTTAATTTCTACTTAGATTTAAAAACTTTGAACTTTTCAAAAAATAATTATTTCATTTAATATAGCATGATATTACATAAAGTCATTAGTCAATATAATGAAATACAAGTATTATCCTTTTATGAATTGTTATTATATCTAATACATCACATTTATAAAATTTAATAATTACCATCATCATCTTTTTAGTAAAGGTTAAGTTGGTTATTTTTAACTTTACAAGTGTCATAAGTTTCATACAATTTGTAATCAAAAGGATACATATATCTTTGTAGATAACTTTATAATTCTCATTAAGTCGATTTAACCAATATTGCATGACAAGATAATCTCAATTATCTTACTAGCATTCTTACCACTTAAGTATAAGTCACCCTTGATTCAACAAATTCAAACTATTTGTATAAGATTGAATCAATTATCTCTACTTAATAGCCTATTTTTTATCATGTCTCGAACATTATAGTAATGTTGAATTTGAATTTAGTATCAAACACTCAGAAGTTTGAGATATTTATGATCTCTATCATTTCATGCATTGGCAAGAAAATTCATACAATTATGTTTCCTTTTAATGACAACTATCATCATACCTAAGTTAATGCCTTTAATTGTATTCCATGTTTACACTTTTAGTAGGCTAAATTGATTGGAACAATTTTATTACTGTACTATACCTTTCAAATTTACTCTACGCATCTTATACGTTGTGCTATCATAATGTTGATATACGCCTTATATTGTCATTAAAATTTATGAAACATTAATCAACCTAAAATATCGATACACTTTGTCATCT
>JANSVA010000002.1:16954092-16984369 GCA_025504915.1 Erythroxylum reticulatum | reverse complement strand
GTTGGAAATTTTCAGTTACTGTTCATATGGTCATTTTATGAGCAGTAACTTTAAAGTAGTTTTTGACTCCCTTAGAGACCATGTTGATTTTTAAACCCCTCATGAAAGTTGTAGAGTTTTCCTTGAGCTTTTTATTGATACCAAAGTGGTGAACTTTGGAGTTCGGTGTGAAGAGTTATGAAATTTCATTTTAGCTTAGAAATCGGATTCAACGATGGGCCTTAAGCTGATCAATTTTTATTAAGAGAGATTAAGGTGAATTTTTCAAAAAAAAAATTGCCGGAAGGAAGTGAGATAAGTCCGATTTGAGTTTTCTTTTGTGGTGAGGAATTTCTCCGTCTTGGGATGCGCATCTAGATGTCACGTAGGACGTCGGACCCGTGATCCACCGGGGAGGGGTTCCAACAGCGACACTCCTAGTGGACCTGCAAAGTCTTCTTCACCTTACCTATTTTTCCAGCTCTTCCCAAAATAGACTTTTGAGTCACTTTTACATGATCTTTTTTACAATAAAAAAGAAGAATTTAGGCCAAACTTTCTTCTAAAAAGTTTATTAATGTCTCAAGTTTCTAATGACACTAATTTTGTGCAATTTGGTTCAATATTTTGAAAGTTATCCCCAAAATACTTCATACTATTCATAAACAGTGATAAAATCCAGAAACTCCATTTCAAGCCAAATTTTGACAAACTTAGTGACAGAAATCAAATTTGACTCCTTCATCAAAGTTTTAGATATATCTTTCTAGTTTAATATGAATTTAACTTCATCCAATTTGGATAGCTATAGGGCAAGATATGTCTAAAGTACCGATATCTGTCTAGTGGAACTAAACTAACTAACCAGTTTCCGGCATGTATCTAAGCTCAATTCTTACTAATTTAGTACACAATTGATCCATTTCAAACATCAAACGACACATGTTATCACAGAATACCAAGTTTATAACTCTCTTACCTCTTTAACTTCAAAGAACCAGCTAAACCAACCATTCCAAACAATCAACACACATAAATATTTGCAAGAGAAAATAATCCAAAACTAAGCAAAATTCCAGAAGTTGAGAGGGGTGAGTAGTTTCGGTTAAAAGGAGCAAAAATTAGTGATTAGGCTGCCAAAATGAGCTGGAGTGATTCAACTCTTGCTTTGCTAGTTGTCTTCAAATTAACAAGCTACATGTCTTAATGCATGTAATGCCATTTGCCTAATTACAATGCTGCCACTAATCACCTTTAAAACCAATCCACATGTCAACCATCCAATGGTACCAAATATCATTTAAAGTATAGGTGTAGTCATACTAATTTTCATGTACCAACTTCACTTGACACTTCACTTGATATTTTTCTTAGTCCAAATATACATTTAAATACCTTAATTCTCTAACAGAATGAATTAATTCCAATCACAAACTATAATTCATTAATAAAAAATTTAAGTAATATGCTCAATCTTATCTCAATTTTTAATACCTATCGTATATATACTTTCATGAACATATACCATTTCTACTAGGGTATAGTTTGGGGCCTTACATTTCTCTTCCATTTAAAAGAATTTTATCCTCGAAATTTATACCTGAATAACTAGTTCAGAAAATAGTACTAAACTTGATTTAAGTATTTAGAGCCATTTACAGACCTTTCCATAATCTCAAAATAAATCGAATATCACGATCAAAAATAATAAACAGTGGCATCCTATACAACCTCACTATCTCATTCACATATATATTTGCAAACTTATCTAATGAATAGTCAGAATGAATAGGCTCATAATGAACAGGCTTGGTGAACTTATCCATTGCAATATATTCATATCCCCATCACTTCAAAAGTGTACAATCACAATGCGATACTAATATCATATTCAATTCTATAACCACGAATACAAATACACCAAATCTCTGTTTAACATATCGATCCATGTAGTATCTCCTGTTTTAAGATATCAATAAAGTTTCATTTTCTTACACTCTGACAAATCATTATTTTTCATAGTCTCCCAATTGACTTCTTTTCTTGAATGATTTTCTCTAATCATTTAATGTCTTAGATTCTTTAACAACTTAACTTGATGTTTGAACACTTTTGTTTCTCCACATAGTTCAAATTATTTGAAATCTCAACTTCCTGAGCTAAAACATATACATGGAATCAAACTCATACTTCCTGAACATATTGACATAGAATTCTTTATGGACCAAAGTCCCTCTAACAATAATAATAATGGAATTGCAAATTCAAGAAACTAACTTTACAATAAACAAAGTACATGCACTCTCAATAGTATATTCAGCTTCTTGTGTCTAAATCTCATACTTATCTGACACCAATATTCACATCTGATCCGTTCAATACTCATTCATTCATTCTTGTTCAATATTTATTCATTGATATCCAAACATTTATTACATCTGTACACCGTAACATCATTCACTAAAGCAACCACTTTATTAGATGTACACTCAAAATAACTGATCAATTTAATCTTGAGGGATTCAACATATATTACTATCATTGACTTCATCTTACTTGAATATATTCTCAAACAATTCAGAAATTTAAGAAATGTAACCATCACGAAATTCTAATAACAAACCAATGTTATAATCTTATATAGAATCACAAACTCTCAACAAGATACCTCATCAACAGCCTTATGAGATCTTTCCATATAGAAATTATAAAACGAAAACATGAGACAAACCGCATTAGGCCAAACATAACTCTTTTATTTAAGTACAAGCAATAGTTCAACGCTGGTTAAACCAGAATCGCCTAAACCATGCTCTGATACCAAAAAGTGTAGCACCCACATACCCCCTGGGACGATAAGCAAGTGTCACACTCACAAATAAAACAAGCAATCTAAAACTTCCTTAAAACTAAATAAGGAAATCATACATGATATTAAATTTACCATAATACAAACTTGTTCAAAAATCCAAAATCAACCTGAAAAATAGTTATTATAGGAACTTACAACAATTCAGAGTCTTAACTTTATATATAAGCCAAAATATCAAACTCAAAATCCATTTTTGATCAAAACAAGACTCAGACTCCAATAGTCATTGCGGTTAACTCTTCCCAGTCTTTAAGTCCTTCTCTCTGAACCTACACGGGGCAAATCCACCGTGCTAAGCATATAGCTTAGTGAGTAATAACTAAATTATGTGTTATCAACAGATATTGAATCATATTATACAAAAGCATCTCAACATACTGCAATTCAAAACAAAATAAGATTTATTTAAAAGAAAACACTTTGCATGCTAAAGTTAGACACTTTAATAGTAGAATAGAATATATAGAAATTCAGAACAATAGGGTGTTAGCCCATCATATCAAAAATAGGGTTTGTTTCTTATCAAAACTTATCAGAAATCAAAGTACAAAACGAGTTAGACTGTAAATTCATGAACAGAAGTGGGTAATGGGACTTATACAGAAGATACCATAATTGGAATCACTAAATAGAAGAGACCGAAGTCTCGACATCGAAGTGTCCAAAAGCAGTTGCAGACCCTTCTAGGCATGCCTATTTAACCATGACTAGGACTTGACAGTTACAAAACCAAAAATGTCTAAAATTTAATACATATATCATTCATTGGTTTCATGCCAAACATTCAAACATATCAATCTGATAGCTTTGCAAATCATTCAATAGAGCAAAATCAATAGCAAACAAAATAGTCAAAGCAAAACCATCAAAAACTTCTTACTGAATTACTTATAGATACTAAAAGATCACTTACAAACATTTACTTACAAATAAGTTCATCTAAATTACTTACAAAATTTCTTACAAAAATTACCGTCTAAATTACTTACAAAAGCTCCTTTATTACTTATTGCCTCGAAGTCCTAGTAATATTTGGAAGTCGTCGCTCTATGCATTCCTCTATAACATTTATTACATACACATATTACTATTATGAATCATTATGAAATCATTTATGCACATTCACGTATAATTAATATGTATGATGCATGTTCATGATAAATTCTCGGGTTTCTTAACCTTAATCGTCACATTATCAATCGTGCGAAACCATACTCAATTACTTAATCTAGATTTTCTCACAACCAACTTTCGAGTCCACTTTGCTCAATTATTCTCATCAGGAACGTGAGGCAATTAGGTAAAACTTACTTCTAAAAAGTTGCCCCTCTTTGTCTTAGGTTTCTAATTATACCAAGTTCATTCAATTTAGTTTAGTATATTGAAAGTTATACTCAAAAGATTTTAGATTATTCTTAAACTTCAACAGAATTCTTATCTCAACTTCCAATTAGATTATGAAATTCTTAGAGGCAGAATTAGAATTTAATCTCTTCAGAAAACTTGTATTCTTATGTCTTTATTTTAAACATAATTAATAATCATCTCATTCTGAGGTCTATAGATCAAGATATAGTCCAATTACCGAAGGATGTTCAATAAAAATCATCCCAGTTATCATACTTCAGTACAATCACATTTCTATCCTAAATTCATCAATCAATCCACTTGATAAAGTCCTAATTTTTGGTAGAGATGAATATTAATGTCTTATGAGTCCATTGGTTCAAGAATAAAGTCATTTGAAATTCAGGTGAAGAAGTTATAATAAAAAGATCAAATTATGTTCAGAAAATAACATCCTTTGGATAAACAGGGAAGTCGCGATCGTGTACATGCACGACTGCGACACTCCGGGTAGTCCTGCAAAGTCGTGATCGTGTACATGTATGACCATGACATCTGGGTGGTCCTGCAAAATCGCTATTGTGTACATGCACGACCTCGACACTCTTGATAGACCTGCGAAGCCTTCTTCTTCACCTTACCTATTTTTCCAGCTCTTCCCAAAATAGACTTTCGGGTCACTTTTAAACGATCATTTTTTACAATAAAAAAGAAGGATTTATCCAAACTTTCTTCTAAACAATTGTTTTTTAATGTCTTAATTTTCTAATGACACCAATTTTGTGCAATTTGGTTTAGTATTTTGAAAGTTATCTCCAAAATACTTCATACTATTCACAAACAGTGATAGAATCTAGAAACTCCACTTCAAGCCAAAATTTGACAAAATTAATGAAAAAAATCAAATTCTACTCCTTCATCAAAGTTGTAGATATATCTTTCTAGTTTGATCTAAGTTTAACTTCATCCAATTTGGATACCTACAAGGAAAAATAGATCTAAAAATACCGATATCTGTCTAGTGAAACTACACTACCTAACCAGTTTCCAGCATATATCTAAGCTCAATTCTTTACTAATTCAATAAACAATTGATCTATTTCAAATATCAAACGACACATGTTATAACAAAATACCAAGTTTATAACTCCCTTACCTCTTTAACTTCAAAGAACCAGTTGAACCAACCCTTCCAAACAATCAGCATACATAAATATTTGCAAGTGAAAATAATCCAAAACTAAGCAAAATTCTAGAAGTTGAGAGGAGTGAGTAGTTTCAGTTGAAAGGAGCAAAAATTAGTGAGTGGGCTACCGAAATGAGCTGGAGTGATTCAGCTCTTGCTTTGCTAGGTGTCTTTAAATTAACAAGCCACATGTCTTAATGCATGTAATGCCATTTGCCTAATTATAATGCTGCCACTAATCACCTTTAAAACCAGTCCATATGTAAACCATCCAATGGTGCCAAATATCATTTAAAATATATGTATAGTCATACTAATTTTCATGTACCAACTTCACTTGACACTTGATATTTTTCCTAGTCCAAATATACATTTAAATACTTTAATTCTCTAATGGAATGAATTAATTCCAATCACTAACTATAATTCATCAAAAAAAATTCAAGTAATATGCTAAATCATATCTCAATTTTTAACACCTATCATACATATACTTTCATGAACATATACCATTTCTACTAGGGTATAGTTTGAGGCCTTACAGATATGATTGTTGATGTGTAATAATATATTGCTAGAATTGTCCTCTATGATATAACTTACGTGGGTGCATGGATGATGATTCATAGACTGAGTTCGCAAACTCATTAAAATTGCAATGTTGTTTTCAGGTCCAGAAGAAATCTAGCCAGTCTAGTTGGAGTATAACTTTTGCATTTAGACATGAGTTAGTGGTCGGGATCAGTTATACCTATAGATGTCTCTATTTTGGATAAAAAATAACATTGTCACATTATCTTGTTGATATCAGACTTTCTTTATGTCTTTTGAATATTACACAAAATGCAATATACTGCGGTTGCTACTTGGTGTATATTTTGGGTATTAAATATAATGCGAAGATTTATGAAATGTTTTGTGTATATATATATATATAATTGGGCTTTCATTTATGTGGTTTACACAGGTTAAACATGGAAGGTATTTTTGAAAGTAAGGTCGAACTTTGGCAATTTGTTGATTTAAATGTCTCCATGCTGTATGATATTAAGTGTAAAGTGGAGAAATCTTTTTAAATTGTTTTCTGTGTTGTAGATATTATGTGTAAGGTGGAAAAATCTTTTTGAATTGTTTTCTAACATATCATTTCAGTAGATTATAGCCTCAAATATCCTCTGATATGCTTGGGAATATGCTTTATTGGAGTGGTATGTTATAGAGGTACTAAGAATGATCAAGTTGCTGATCTACTTATTTAGAACCTACAAGATGAGCATCTCAAACTAGGTTAGAGAACTCATGAGATTTATTGCAAACTTGATTAGGGAAAACATAAATACATGACCTGGTTATTTTGTGCGTGAAAATTCAAAATTGAAAAATAGGTTGAAATTTCTTTTAGTAATTTGGATTGCTTGTGTAGGCCTTGACATTATTTTGTTTTATGCATGCATTTATTTTTTATCACCGTAAAAAAAGGAACAACAAATTTTAACATTATGGTTATGGATTAGCAAGTTGTATAGATTATTTTCTTTAACATAACATGTTTTAAAACTCTTTTGTTTAATTTTAGGTTCCTAATTTAGAGAATTAACCTTCATCTTACTAAATTTAGTTTATAAGCAATTAGAAGTCTTATTTTAATTTTACATACATGGCGTTAAATTCAGACTTTTACTCAATTTAAAAAATGTTTAATAGCCTTGGTGATTTTCATTTACTTTTGATTATTGGAGAAACACTTGACGTGACCTTAAATTTTAATTTTCTATAAAAATATTATTAATTAAGTGCCCCTTTGAGACAAAAAATAAAGCTGGGGAAAAACTTTATGAAAAAGTTATTGTTACTGATCAGGTACTCCTTTGAGACCAAAAATGGTTACTGGGAAAATACTTAAGGATAAGGGACTAAGGACTCCTTTAAAATCATAAGTAAGGTGAGAAGATAAACCAAGCAGAAAGGGTAGTGTGCCTATTGTGTTAGGAGCTGGTTCAAAAAAAAAAACTTTAATTCAAGTCAAACCAAAATGCTTTGTATGTAGAATTGAAACACTGAAATTGCAAATAGACTGATTTTATTAAGATAAGGTGTGAATATCTTTAAAGTGTGAGGTTAAAATTCAAATTTTGAAAATGGTTTAAAAAATGTTATGTTGATGATTAAATCAATTGCAAATATGTTAAGACATTATGATTTTCATAAATAAATTTTCTGATTTGTTGTTTAGTTTCTATTAATGAGATATGGTGGTAAACTAGATTCATATTTTGCATTATAGTGATGTTTTGATCGAGGATGACTAAACGCTAAGTGTGGAAATTTTGATAAGTAAAAATTATAGTATATTTTACACCGCTATTTTACATTGTTTTAAATTATTCACATAGCACTTTTGGGTTAAATTATTGCACTTTTATTAATTATTCAAGTCATTTAATTATATATTTTATTGCTAAAAATATAAATATATCTAATTTGTATTAAATATTTTTTTATAGGTTTGGTGGACCAAAAAGAAAACCCAAACTAGCTAAAAAAGAAGCCAAGTAAAAAAACCAAACAAAACGCAAAGAGCAAACAACTTAAAACTGTAGAGAGCAAAATGTAAAATGTAAAATTTATATTTTATTTCTTTGATTCATTCAAATTTCGAATATCCCTTCTTTTTATTTACGTATTAGTTTAGCATAATTTATAGGTTTTCGTAATTGTAATTATTTTAATTTTCAAATAATGAGATTAATCTTATATGTGAATATAATTGAATAAAATCTTTACATATGTTCTCATTGTGTATGTTTAATTTATTTTTAATTCGTAAAATAGCATAACTTAATGTATTATCTTAAAAAGAATGAATATTTCATACAAATATATTGATTAATATATGTTTATGGCAATATGAAAATTTTCTTTTAAAAGAATTGTAATTAATTTACTATATATTCCTTTGTTTAATACATTGAAAGTAACTAAAAATGTAATTTTATACGACAAGTTCATTATTGAGTGCAGTTTTCTTTTTAAGTTCTTTTAACTTCTTCAGGTATGAGTACGCGTTCTTGAGGTTGATCTTGGGATGACAAAGGATTTTGTTGAGAATGGTTCTGCTTGGAATTTTCTTTTACATCTTCGAATGTCCGTATTGACAGCAAACATGGAGGGCGGTCGCTGAATTATGCTTCTTCCCCTTGCAAATTTGGAGAGGAAGGAATAGAAACTGGGTAAATTGAGTCCTCCATCACACTTTGCCAGATACGTCTTTAGGCATCCAATTCAGGTTCAAATAGGTTTTGTACATTATATCTGCCTCATACTTATGTCGTACATTGTACATTTTTACATGATATTAGACCAATACTTGTGATTTTCAAATTTATATAAAAGATCTATCATTATTATATTATATTATATTATTAGATCAATTTTTTAATAGCATAAACAAATAAATAAAATTCAAAATACGTTACTTTTATTAGACAGGCATTTATTCAAAATTTGACTTTTGTACATTGGCTACATTTTATTTAAATGCATATAAGGTGATTTTGGACTAACTATATTGCAAACGTTCAAATTTTTGTTCTAAGGACTAAGTCAGCTTATAATTATAATAAAATATTAAAAAGTTGAGACATGGTCACGGACTCATAGTCTAATCCCAATCCAGCCGGCCTCGCGTCGCACTCCCAAAGCGTTAAGTAATAGGATGAGCAGTATATATTTCCGAATCATTCCACGACGATCCTCTTCTTCCATACATTTGATTGGCCAGGCCTCGGCATATGCGTTGCGTTTTTTCCCAAGACTCTTTTTGGCACATATTTTGAGCGAACGGGCACGACTCGGAATTAACCCTGTAGGCAGTGAGAGAAAAACTCTCTTCTCCTTCTTCTTTTACCCTCCGCAATTGAGTTGCGATATTGAAAGCCACAGGAAAAAGCAAATCATGGGCTCAATAGCCAAGAAGGGACTTCAACAATATCTATTGCAGCTTCAACAGCATCCCTTGAGAACTAAGGTTCGCTTACTTATGTTTCTGTCTCTATATATTTGTCGCATCTCATGCCACACGCCTTTTATTTTTCGTGTTGATTCTGAGTTTGTGAGTGATGGGTTAACTTAATTGTGCTTGAGGACCACTGAAAGTTTGCATCTTTAAGAATCCATAAAGTAGTAAGGCTCCTTCACTTCACTTGCACAAAGCAATGAAAGTTTGGGTCTTTTCTGGATTCAACGGACATTGCTCGAAAAGAAGACTGAGTCAACTCAATTATGGCTTTTGAAACTTAAATTCCTTGAGAAATGGATTTCTGTTGCTCTTTTTACGACCTTTACCACTCTATAACTACTATTGATAGACGGTTTAACTGCGGTACAGGCGATTACAGCAGCAGCTTTGTCAGCTTTCAGCGACATTGTTGCTCAAAAGCTCACTGGCATACGGAAACTTGAACTTAGACGACTTCTTCTCAAAGTGGTAAAACCTTCTTTATCTTACCTTGAACTGAAACTATTCAGAAGTAATATTGTCTTCAAAGAGCTTCATTACTTCTTTCCTTCAGTCACCTCACTAAAATGATAAATAAGGCATAACTTCTTTGGCTCAGCTAGGGTTAATCTTATTTGTTGTGTATAACTCATATATACGGGCTGCAATCTTAAGAGTCCTTTTGGAAGAATGCCGGAGTTTCTTAGAAACTTTTAGGTGAACATGGCTTGACACATGATTGTGTGTCAAGGTGTGTTCTTTTTAGGAATACATAGGTGAAAGCACAAACTTGAATGTGGCGTAATAAGGGATTTTGAAGGGGTTGCAGGAGAATAAGTCAAAAGACAGAGATAAGCTTGACTGGGAAGAGTTGCAGGCACGAGTAGCAGGAGCCATTCTGTTATGTCTAACAAACGAGGACTTGTACTATGTCATGGAGGTTGCATCCTCAGTGGATATATAAAAGAAGCTAGAGAGTTAAAACAAGTTGAAGTCTCATAAACAACTTGTATCTAAAGTAGAAACTATACAAGTTAAAGATGTAGGAGGGAACAAATTTGGAGCAACATATTAATACATTTAGTCAAATAGTTAGTTCCTTATTAAGGCTCAAGATGACTATTGTGAACGAAGATAAATCTATAATCAATTTTTTAACCTCTTTTTTGTAAACATCTAGTGATCATGCTCACATTTAGTAAGCAGAAAATTAGTGTGAAATATATAACCATTGTGTTATTGGCTCGCAACCATTGAAAGCTAAGTACTAGTGAAAGTTCTCAAGTTGAATGGTTATATATGAGAAGAAATTAAGATAATGGGAGGAGAGTAAGGATGGATTGTCTAAGTGGGGATCTAAACCCAAGGATCAAATAACAGTTTGGTGCTACAAGTACAAGCAAATTGGATATATTAAGAGGGAATGCCCAAACAAGGAGTGAAGTGTCAAAGGAAAATTGTTGATTCATCAAAGTTTGCTATTTTATTGGAGAGCAGGGACTCAAATTGCAGCGAAGGAAGCATGTTAGCGATAGAGGCATGTTAGACATTTCAACTAGTCAACTTCATGACTCATGGATATGATACTAAATAAAGTTGATTTATGTCATGTATGTCAGGCAACTTTAATGCTATCTGATTGGGAGATAATAAAGCCTGCAAAATTGTTAGAACAAGAAAAGTCAGCATCAAGATTTTTGATTACGTTGTTAGGATGTTGGGTGATGTATGATGTCTAGATTTGAGAAAGAATTTGATCTCTTTAAATACCTTATATGCAAATGATTTTCAATATAAAACTATCAGAGACAATATTAAGGTGGTAAAGGGTGTGATGATTGTGATTAAAAGATTAAAACTGCCAAAAAGCATCTACAAAATAATGGGGAGTATAGTTGTAGGTGAAGAAGCCGCAATAATAAAGTTTGTGGAAGATAGTACTATGTTATGACACATGAGATTGGATCATCTCGGTGAGCAAGGATGACAAAACTTCATAAGAGACACTTATTGAAGGGTGTAAAAAATTGAAAGCTAGACTTTTACAAGTTTTATATGTTTGGTAAAAAGTATAGGGTAGCATTCAAAGATGAAGTGTTTTGAGGAGTGACATATATTGAGGCAAACATATATAGAAAATGTGTTAGGGTCAATAGTGAATAGTACTGATTCAAAGGTGCTATAAGTAAAATTAGAATAGCCTGAAATAGATGCTAAATGTGTAAAAAATTCTGATTAAGTAGGTAGAACAATGTCAGGAAGAAAACATTAGTATAATATAGCCACATATAGAGCGAAATGGACCATTAGGTTGTTAAGGAGATATGGTTGGGAAGACTTAGTCGCATCTGCTATTACCATTATTGATAGAGATCCAACTACCTTTGAGGGGATTAAGAAAAGTTACGAGAAATATACGTGAATGGGTACTATAGTAAATGATGCGTAGCTTCACAAGGTTAAGAAATTGAGTGCACCAAAAAGAGTTTTGTAAGAAAAGGTTCACACTTTGGATAATACAATTGACACGATGGCAGAACTTAATTGATGTCTCAAGGTGTTAAACATGGATACAATCCAACCTATGTAAAATGTATTCGCTGAAGTAGAGATTGTTGTGTATGGCTTGTATACACAGACGTATAATCTTAAGAAGTCTTTTGGAGCGTGTTAATAGAACACATTATATTTGCCAAGGTAGAGACCATTGTATATGCACACGTTACAAACTTAGAATTTCTAAAGGAACGCAAGAGTTTCTTAAAAATCTTTGGTGAACATGGGCTGGCATATAGTTCCTAGGAGGTTACCTTCTATAGAATATAGAGGTGAAGATGCATGTTGGAACATAGTTGAATCATGAGCGTGTTGGCACGATAGAAGATTTTTCGAGGGTACAACAGGTGTGTTAGAGCTCATGTTCATATTTTGGAAAGATTAAGTGAGGACCTGAGACATGAATGTTAGGAACTGGTATCGGTGTGCGCAAAACTGTAGTAAATTTACAGTCTGGGAGGCGAGCGTTTTAGATCCCATGTCCATATGCTGAAAAATAGACCTGTACATGGGATAGGATGGATCGAGTTTAGTTAAAAGTGTAGCCCAAAAAATTCTAAAATTCTTAGGTTCATACTTAAAATGAACCTAAAACAAACCCATTATGAAAGTTGAAAACTTGAGCTCTACTATAAAATTTTAATAATTATATAAAACATAATTATAACATTGATTTATGTTTTTACATATGAAATTACATTAAATTTGAATAAAAATACTTGATCTTATGTCAATTTTTTTTATAAAATTCATGGTAAAATGAAATTAAGTAAAGAAATATAAAATACATAATTATGATAAGTTTTAATTCTCCTTCTCAATAATTGTGTAAATGATAAATTAACATAACTTTAGAATATTTATAAATATATTCTTGGACTTTTTTATAATTCAAATCTGATCCATAAATTTTGCAATCTAAACCTAATTCATAGACTGATTCTTATAACGTAAGCTCTCTAATTTTTGGGCTTAACCTGTAGGGTCATATTCATTTGTACAGTTCTAGTTGGAAAGAAATAGTGAGATACATGGACTGTGTCTTAAGCTGTGTTCAAGACGAACAACCTTATCATCTAAAAAACCTGTTTTTTGTATATTATAAAGGATTTATTAGAATCATGTTTAAGTTAGAGTGAGTACTAATTCGTATATAGGAAATCTGTAATCCTTATTCAGTGTGTTATTGATCAATTGTGATTAGTTTCTTAAGACGTAGACATATTCAATTGTATCTAACTTATACTTTAAATAAAATGAAAGGATTGGTTGAAATGGTGAACTTGAGGGACCCATTTGGTTCATCGAAGATTTGTTTGTCACTGGACTAACTTTGGACCGGCACTTTATGTTGAATTGGTTGTTGCCAAAGCTGATATTGGCCTAGCGTGTCAATGATTCTACTTAGCTCCTATCTCAATTTGCACGCACCCTATCTCCATTATTCATTCTAACACGGGAAATACAGCTCTTTGGATTCGCATATTTGGGACCGTTTGGGCATTTCTTTCATATAATGCTGGATAAAATCTTCAAGGGCAAGAAAAATACAAAAACTGTGGCTCAAAAGGTAATATTATACATACTTTTGTGATTCCTCTAAGCTGTGAAGTTGCAAATTTTGACTTCTCATTGTCCACGTTCCCAGACACATTTTGAGATAAAATTTTTTAAATCATGCACTGGATCCACTCTTTATTTAGAAAATCACAAGATTCATGAGGCTGCATATGAGATTTAACTTAGAAAGAGTCTTTTGAAATTGACATTTTTAAATCGGTCCAGGTGGTTGTGGAGCAGTTGACTGCTTCTCCTTGGAACACCTTCCTGTTCTTGATTTACTATGGGGCGATTATTGAGGGTAAGTTTATTGGGTCTAGCACATTTCAATTTCAACCAAGCTGCAATAGCAGATCTGGATGTTGGTCATTATCTCTCTGAGATGAATAGCAAATAGAAATGCATTTACAGGTTGGGTGTGAATGCTTAATATTAGCAAACTAACTATTTCGTGTTGCAAGATAGTAAGGAAGAAAAAAAAAAGAAAAGAAAATATTGCTGTTTATCCGCTAACAACATGGAAATGCAGGCAGACCCTGGATTCAGGTGAAAGCTAAAGTGAAGAAGGAATACCCTAAAGTGCAGTTGGCATCATGGACGGTATGGGTCATTCCTTTGATGATTTGCTATTATACCTCTTAATAAGACTCATCCAAAACAAAAATAATAACTGCAGTTCTGGCCTGCTGTGGGATGGATAAATTACCAGTATGTGCCATTGCAGTTTCGTGTCATTTTTCACAGCACTATAGCATGTGCCTGGTACATATTTCATTCCTGCCTCATTTTATGTTCTAATCAGTTGCACGAACTAAAAATCTGTTATTTTCTAAAACCATATGTTAGGGGAATATTCTTGAATCTGCGAGCAAGGTCTTTGACACCGGCCAAAAGTCAGTGAGGGAAAGGAAACAAGAAAGTGTTCACCTATGATAAAAAGAACTTCCATGTGATTCACGTATTGTATGTGGTGTTGTATTTCTTTTTCTTTTTTCAATAACACGGAAGCCGAGTATCTTGGAAATTGGAAAAGCCTCAAAATGTTGAAAAACACATACGGTATTACCTTTACCTTTTGTTAATTCACATGGAACATCAAATTGAACATTAACAATATCGAGCATGCAGTCAAGTATTATTATTATTGAAATTTATAGTAAAAAGAACGAAATTCATCAGCATCAGTGCAGAAATTAATTTTGTTAATTTCTCAAAAGTTCATGATTGTGAATTAAAAGCAAAATCAAGGGTAAGGACCTGTAATTATATTTATATGCGTTTAATGTTTCCATTGAAAAAAATAACTTGATTTTAGAGAAAACACATAATTTTAAATTGAGAATAATTATAAAACAAAATAAGTTATCTTAGGCTATGTTGAGATAAAAGAAGTTTCATATTACATCTCATTTCATCTTAAATAATAAAAATATAAAATATCCAATTTAAAAGTTTTAAAATAAAATATAAAATAATAAATAATTTTATAACGTAAACTTTTCATCTAAACAATATTTCACTATGTTATATTATGAATATTTTCATTTTTTGCAAACAACAATTTTTTAATATTATATCTTTTTATATACCATTCCATTATAAACTATTGTATTCAAAATATTGAATCCAATAACAATTATTCATGTTGTAACGATGCAGGCGAACGATTCCAGCCTTGCGAACGAAACCAAAATTTGGACTGCAAGTGCAGAACTTATTTTATTAGGGTTTGACCTAAATATTTTTAATGAAAAAGAAATGTGCAAATTCTCATATTTTACTGATCTCGCGTTCCAGTGGCCACTGGTCTCTCCCAAGTCACAAGCACACCTTCTGAGTCTGTGTACAATATATGACTAGGTAAAGAGGCTACTGACGTCAAGGACAAAACTGATTCTTGTCTTCAGATCGTTTGGCGAAAATTATTACTCGCTATGGGCGTTGAAAGTCAAAGCAGTTGGCTCCATCGTTCTCTATAACTGAATATTGAGAATGAAATAGTCCAATTTCCAATCGAGGACCTTATCCTGTTCAAACTTGCAGCTTTTTTCAACTCATTAGACCTTTTCTTTCATGGATGTTTCAATGCCTTGCCTTCCATCAGTTATATATAAATACGTCTACGAGAGCTCAAACCCAAATCACTTCACTACTTCTCCATCTCTCCGCGAATCGGAAACCATTCTCACCAGCCACTTCAATCGCCTATTGTAGAACTGCAGAAGAAGTCATGGCATCAGTCCAAGCTTCAAGGATGTTACTCTCTTCTGCTTCATCTTCTCTTTCTACTAGTCATCGTAGAGAAACCATCCAAGCTACAATAAACCCTCTGAAAATCCGAATAAGTCCTCTTTCTCTTCCAAAGCTTTCTGACGGAGCGTTTGTGAAGGATGTTGCCTTGAAAGGTGATTACAGAATCGTCACAGCTGCTCCTACTAAAGAGAATGAATCCAACCCCAGAATCAAAACTAATGCTTCTGATCCCGTCGTAATTGCCAAGCTTTATGCAGTCATGGAAGCTGTGGCGGACAGAGTAGAGATGCATAAGAACATGGGAGAGCAGCGTGATAATTGGAACAAACTGTTCTTGACTTCCATTAACGCTATTACCCTAACTGCAGCTACTCTGTGTGGGATCTCTGCCACAACTGCCGCAAATGGCACGCCCCTTGCTGCTCTTAAGCTCGCCTCCACCGTACTATATCTCGGAGCCGCTGGCATGCTGTGTATAGTAAATAAAATCCAACCATCCCAACTCGCTGAAGAGCAAAGAAATGCGTCCAGGTTGTTTAAACAGCTTCACAACCAGATTCATACGACACTTTCAATTGGAAATCCTACTGTTCGTGATGTCAATGAGGCAATGGATAAAGTTTTCGCTCTCGACAGGGCTTACCCGCTTCCATTACTAGGAGCCATGCTCGACAAGTTCCCATCAACTGTAGAGCCTGCAGTTTGGTGGCCCCAACGAAGGACAAAGCAAAGCATGTTTCTTGGCAAGAAGGTAGATGCAAATGGATGGAATAATGAGCTGGAAGATGAAATGAGACAGATTGTTAGAGTCATGAAGAAGAAAGATGAGGAAGATTACATAAGACTGGCTAAGATAGCTGTGAAGGTTAACAAGATAATGGCGATATCAGGTCCATTATTGACTGGCCTAGCAGGGTTGGGGTCTGCCTTTGTGGGTTCCAATCCATTGGCTGCAATAATAGGAGTTGTTGCTGGTGCTTTGGCAAGCCTTGTCAATGCAATGGAGCATGGGGGACAAGTTGGTATGGTCTTCGAGATGTATAGAAGCAATGCGGGTTTCTTCAAGCTTATGGAAGAGACAATAGAATCAAATGTTAATGAGAGAAGAGAAAATGGACAAGTGTTTGAAACGAAAGTCGCTCTGCAACTAGGAAGGACAGTGTCAGAACTCAAGCATCTTTCAGCTTCATCAGCCAGAAATGGGACGGAAGCTTTCCAAGAATTTGCTAGCAAGCTTTTCTAGTGATCAGCCCGGTACTCTGTACTGTGTATATAGCTACTCCGTCCACCATTTTGTTGACATGATTAGACTGACAGCTTTAGTTCTGTACATTGATAGATAGCATAACGATTCTTTCTTAATAGGCTAGAGTCGCTTCCCGAATTCCAGGATAGTTGGGACCATCACCTTGTGTGAAAGAGTTGGGAGTGCAATTAATCATATAGTTCTTTTTTCTCAACTCAATATCAGGCAGATCAAAACATCCAAGTAACAGTTGAAATTACATAATATTTAAAGTAATCATTGGCATCACCCAACACCACATACTTCACATGCCCGACAATAACTATATGTTATCGCTCACGCAAAGTTGCACCAACTTAAAAATGATTTAATGAAACGTGAAAATGCCTAAAATTGACATAAAATAATAATCAATAACAATTAAATCAACGAACACACGTCACAAAATCTTAGGTGATACACATGTTAAATTATTTATACAAAACATATCTATACACACCTTCATGTATATGTTAATTGTACTTTTACCCAAATCTCTCTTACAATTGTTTTCTCATTTGAAATTGCCCTTCTAGTTCTTATTGATAATGGTCTATGATTTTCTCTTGCTCCTCTCCTTTTTTTTTGTGTGTGAAAAAATGACAATTAAAGTTGTTAACACCATTTTTATACAATTCAACTCGTAAACATAAGCTAATGATTGTAGATGTTTGGCTAGCTAATATAAGCTCTAAGTATCTTCTTAAGAATTACAGAAAATTCTCTTAAACGTTTCATAATCTATTAAATCACCTTAATTTGATATTTTTATAAAAATTATACTCAAAGTTGAACAAATTTTTATTAGTGACTAGGATTGACAATTGATCGGGGCAGAATCAGGTCACTTATGACTTGTGTTTAGCCTAAACTTTTTTTGTTTTAGCCTAAGCTTAGCCTAAGCCATAATTAGGCTCGAATCATATGACCTAAGCTTAAGTTTGGTTAGGCCCAAACCATTCGACCCAAGCCTGATTAGGATTGACCTAAACTCAAGTTTGATGGGATTGGGCTAGGCGAAAAAATGACTTGGGTTATGAAGTTATCAAATAATAAGAAAAATATTTTCACTACAATATTTCAATAGAAAAAAGCAGGAGAAAAGATATCATCTCATAGTTATGTCCAGAAGTAAAAGGCAAACTAAGAAAAATATTTTGCCTACAATATTTTAGTAGAAATAAACAAGAGAAAAGATATCATCTCATAGTTATGTCTAGAAGTAAAAGGGAAACTAAGTAGGATGATTAATACTACATCAATTATTAAATACAAAAGAGAAATAAAATAAAATCAAAAGGATAAAACATTAACCTAAAATTCATTTCAACTTAAAATCAATTATTTTTTCTTTAGATAAGTTTATACCAAAAGTATATTTATGCATCTAAACATATTATCATTGCACCATGCTCATCTATATGAAACGCAATCAAAATAATCAAGTAACGGCAGAACACAAAAAAATTTACCACAATAATATATCAAAATTCTCCTTAGTTATGGTCATGATATCCGCTTCCAAATAATTATCCAACTCCTTCCTATTATAAGAAATCCCAATTCTTTTCCTTTTATGATTTCTTTAAAGTAAATAAACAAACCTCCAACTTTGTTTGATAATGATGCATCAACAAAAGAAAAAGATGACACTAAACTATTGTGATCTAGCTTTTCACCCCTCTTTAATTGAAAACTATTAAACAAATCATGCCATAAGTGTCTAATGATATCAATATGTTATTTAGCTTTATCACCGTAGAAATGCTAATAAAAAAATTAAGTTCCCTTCATCTTGTACCTCGAGTTCAATACAAGAACAACTGACATGATATTACCAATCATATACTAATGACTTTGAAATTTGCTCATCATCTCCTTTATCAATGTTTGAATCACCTCATTTGAATCAAAGATCCACTCAAATAATATTAACTTGGTCTCACACATGTTAGCAAAACAAAGGTGTGAAGTTGGATATTTTTATTATAAAGAACTCAGTAACAAAATAGAACACCTCCAATTTCTTACATCTTGTTTTTGCCAACTCTTGTTACTCTTATGTCAATAAATAAGTATACCAAGAATCTCATTCTCCTAAATAGATAAACACTTCAATATACTTAATTACTTACTCTAGTATATTGAATATTTAATTTCCTCTTATTAGATAATCTGGCTAACTTCTTAATGCATGTAATATGTAGTTGTCTTGTAGTTTATTCAAACTTTTTTATCCCATTTAACTGTTACATTCCAATACATTATGCTATTGTAGATTGCCTATACTTCTTCTTTGATTATTTGCCAACCGTCCTTCATTTAAAACTACCCTACCATTTAAAAATAGTACCAAATATAATTTATAACATAATCAAATAAGAAATAAAAATATTTACCTTAGGCTTTGTCTATATAAAGTCCAACCATTATTGTTATAATGTGCCATCACTACCACAAAACCAATCTTTTAATTGACAATTGCCCATATGTCTAATTTAATGATTACTTGTTCGTGATTAACCAATTACGTCTTTAATGTCAAAATATTATATTTTTGTAAATCTTAAAGATGTCTTTATTGATGGCATTATGAGTTTGCATCTTAAAGGTTAATTGAAGTGATATAGTAAATGTCCTGAAGTCTTAATTATCCATAAGAAAAAGTGGATCTCTATTCATTTTGATCACCTTTTCAAGAAAGTGCTTGGGTCTTTAGGATCAAAGGTCATAGAAGTCATTTCACTTTTTCCTTTCATTAGAATAGGGGATAAAAATCTTTGATCTCCTAATACTATTAGTCTTTTATTATAGGACTCTTTATGCTTTTACAAATGAGAAGTTTCACCTTTAGTACCTCAGCTAAAATATTATGGCAATAATTGCACTCCACCTTATGAACTCTTATCATGTAATTTAGTCTTTATGAAGTGATTTTAAAAATTAGTTTTATTATTAAAGAGTTGGTTCCTTTAGTCTAAATTTCTTGCTTAACTTGGTATATGACTAAGTATCATATTAGAACTCTCTGTTGTGTTGGTTTATGTTGTTGGATTAACTTCATTTATATGAAACAATTATAACATGATTGATCGGGTTGTTTGATGTATATAAGTTTTAATGAATTAACCTAGATAATCTATAAGCGCACGGTTCATTTATGTAATACCTAAGGTATCGATCCCACAAGGAGGGTAATCTTAAAATCTAAGGCTAGAATAATTTGTAAAATTCAAAATGTAATGGAACTAAAATGAAAATTCAACTCAATCAAGCAAATCAATTCAAGAATTAATTAAGAAAATGTTAATAACTTAGTAGTTGCAGCACGCACTCAAGGATCAACCTAAAGGAATTACCAATTGAGAGAAAGAAAATTTTACCTATCCTTAACGTTAACCTAATTGATTATGAATTGCCTAATTATTGGTTCTAGACGATTCTAGGTAGATTACTCTCTCTTAGTTACTCTCTCTCGAGTTATAACCATTAACCTTAAATTATAAACCCTAATCAGGTTATGAAAGTTGCAATTTTTCAATTAACAACTTACTCAAAACCCTAATTAGATATGAAGTTGTCTAATAAACTATCAGAAACCTGTGCAAGATCTTTCTTTGCATAATTTACCGATTTGATTTAATTCTTGTTCTATTAATCACTCAACTCTTGTTAACCCAATTTAATAATTTTTCATTTGATTCACCCTCTTAGTTTATTACCGAATCATGCACGTCTAAAATTAAATCACAATAAATCTAAATAACACATAAATAATCAAATTTCATTAAATCAAAGATAAAACCCTGAAGGTGAGTTTAGAACATCATCAACATCGAAAAATCCTATCATTAACTATTATTCTAATTTTATACAATAATGAAGCTAAAAATTGCAGGAAATATGAATTGAATGAACAGCAAGAGGCAACAACGTCAAGAAACTCCTGATTCAAGAAGTATGTCGAGTCGGCTTCTTCTCCTCCTCTCTCTTCCTTCTTCTCTTTCTCTCTCTCTCAATAATTCTCTCTAGTGTTTCTCTAAAAGTGGTTGATGTAAAAGCTTCGTCTAACCTTTTGTCTTGTTCTTCAAATATCCTTTGTGTTCTAAGAAACCCTAGGTTTTTTTGGAGGTCCAAAAGGTCCAAAAAATTTCTCAAAACTTGATGTTTTTGAATGTCTGCACGTCAGCCCGATGTAGGTCACAATCGTGGACCATATCTAAACCTTCTACTTGGATGTGGCCTATGATCATGACAGGCCCATGATCGTGGCCCATATCCTATGATTGTGGTGGGCCATATCCTGGGCTTTTGTCACGATCATAGGATATGGGCCACGATCATGGGCCAACTTCAATGGTTTTGTCATGATCGTGGCCTGCCACGTTCTTGGATCATTATTTTAGTCCAAATTTCTCCAAAACTTCTCCATTCTTTAATGTTGACCATGAAACACTAATAAACACCTCAAGGTACTTTAAAAACATAATATTTAAGCTCAAAGACTTGCACTAACCCATAACAACACTTAAAACACAAATAATTAACAAACTAACACAATTCTAACCTAAACACATACTAAATGATCGAATTAACTGCTAAAAGCATATCAAACTATACATGATGTAATTTGCACTTATCAATGATAATCATTAAAAATAGATATAAATATAACCATAGTATTAACTTAGGCATTATGAAAAAACATAATAAATAATGAATACTATAAAGTGTCTATACTTTCAAAAATAATCTCTCTACTAGTTAGGAACAAGGCTACATATACTTAAGGCTACATATACTCAACCTCCCCAGACCTCATGTTTAGTGGAATTTTTTACTAAGTTGTTGTTGTTTTACTATAAAGTGTTACTATGATTACCATTTGGAGCTAAAGCATGCATAATACATATTAAAAAGATCACATTTTAAGGGTTAAGATGTGAAGTTTCTAGGTTTTGGACATAAACTAATCAAAATTTTAATTTCCAATCCCAACCCAATTAGAAGAAAGGGAAGAGATAAAATTAGTATTTATTTTATAAAATAAAATTTGGTAATTAGAAGCAAGGAGGTATTAATCACATTTCTCCTCTTACTGAGCATTTATTAATCTTACTAATCCAATGCATAATCACAAAACTTCATAGTAGCTAGCTAAGATTTTTCCTCTTTTGAGAAGTTTAACAATAAAATACTAGCTCTACTTAATTCTCCCACTCTAAATAGCCATATGGATCTCTCTTTGCTACAAAAAATGATAACGCCATCTTGATACTTCTTACGTTATTATCCACTCCTTCGTCATACTCCCTTTCATATCCTATACTAATATTATCCCCTCTTTGTCTCTCCATTCTTCCTTCTCTTCCTTCTCTAACACCCGTTAGGTTTAGCTTTCCTAAGTAATTGGTAACTCTCTTGGATGTTATCATTTTCCTTAAACCCATCCATCCTAGTAGTTGGAGGTGGATTATGTTGTAATTTAGGTAAGATAGATTCATGTCTCCAAATTATCCCTAATTTCACCAAATTGTTATATAAGATGCTTAAGGATAATTTCATGAATGACTCTTGTTCTACACCCACTCTTTCCTCCTCACTTACTTTCTCATCTTTGGACATGGTTCTACTTTGGGTTTGAGTCATCTTATACTTGCACAAAAAGTTAATAATAAAATCACTTTCTTATATGTTTCTTTCAAATTTTATCTTAACACACAACCTAAACTCTTGACTAAAGATTCTTTGCAAACTAGACAGTTTAATTCCAGAAGTTAGAAAACTATCTTATCAAATACTCCCAAAAAAGCATATTTGGACAAAATGAAACAACAAAGACATTATCAGAGGCTAAGAAGCAAGAAAATTTATAAACATAAAATTGAATTTGATGGTAACAAATTTGATCCAATAAAAAGAAAAGAAGAAATTGACAAGAACAAATGAAATGATTAGGAAAATATGATAAATAATAAGTAAGATTTTTTTATTAACTTATAAAATCATAAAAAGAGATAAGAAACCCAAAATAAATATTTAATGCTTATCCACAAACAATGTAAACAAGGAAATTAAATATACAAAAAGAAAATACAACAATATTGAAAAAACACAAATAACAACAATATTAAAAAACATAAATAAATAATATCAAGAACAAACCTAAATATAAAAATGAGCTTTGATGCCAAATTTTGATATGATCCTTATTAATAGTGTTAGTGAGATTTGATATCAATATAATAAGACCTAGTACTATTATATATAACATAGCTTAATCTACAAAAATCAACACAAAATCAGGAAAAAAAGGAGGATGTGAACTACCATACTCCAAGAAGGAAGAGATTGTGAGTGATAAGAACCTAAGATTTTAATTACCACTTGTAAGCTAGATAAGATCAAAGTTTTTAGAGAACCTTAAACAAAATCACTCTAAAAGATGGAATAAAACTCTCTCTAATAGTTTGATTAACCTATAACAATCATAAACTATCATAAAACTAACAATTACAAGCATCCCTAAGCCTCTTATAGGCATAAATTAAATCTAGAGTTCTAAAATGAAATAAACTCTTAAAGTATCAAAAACCTATCAAAATCCCATATTTATAAATAATACGATAGTAACACTTATCGTAACCCATAATCGGCACCAATTTTGTTTTGGACAAAGCTTCATAAACTACAAATGAGTGTAATAAAGGTTACATATTAAACTCTGACATAGATTTTGTTTTGGAACTCTATAACATCACGTCGTAAAATTCCAGTGCTAGTTACAAAGACTAATTTAGCTCTAATTAAATTTTAGCTTCTTCTATACTCCAACAGTGGTATAAGACCAGTGCTAGTAATACTCTAAGTTTGGCATTAGTTACATTCTGTAACTGTGATTCTTCAGCTTACTCCTTCACTCATATCATCAGAGATGGGTCTAACTTCATCCTTTATAAGTAGTAAAGCCTTATTCCTTGCATAAAGATCCGCCATTAAGTTGTTGAGGGCTTATTTAGCCTTCCTTTCCCTACTTCTTGATAACAGTCCTTTAATATCCCCTGAAGGATCTCCAATAGTTGTTGGAGCTCAAATATTTGATGCCTGATTCCTATCATTAGTCCTTAACATGAATTTCTAATCTTCAACATATAATAATGAGTGTTGGTTATTGAAAGACAAGTGAGCTTAAATGGTCCCACAAGTTATAGTTGAATAAAATTTTACAAAGTTAATGTCACATGTTTAATTCTGTAGTGGTACTATGTATAGAGTAACAATTTTGTTCTGAAGACAAGTTCCCTATTATCTTAATGCATTGTCTTAGTCATTATAGACCACTCAAAATGTAGTAAAATACACGACATTTTATATGTGTCAAATGGATGAATATTGGAGGTAGAGTTATTAAAGGGCTTGACTCTTTAAGTAGCCATATCTCATAAAACCATTGGAAAAAAAGTGTTTGGTAATAAGTATAAGGAAGATGTGATATGCTTATTTCATTAGTGAGCATTTAGTTTTAAAGTGATACAAAAATGCAAGACAGGTAATGCTTTGATGGTTTTTTTAAGATTCAAAATGACGGCTACAAAAAGATTATTAGGATCACGGACTTTAGTAAATATTTCCAATTCCTTTAAAATCAAGAGATCCTTTATATTTATTGATCTTGAGTGAAGTAGGCATAATAAAGATAAGTTCTCTCTCTTTGTTATTTATGATATCAAATTTAGCATTTCATTTTTATTGTGCTTATTATCTTTCTAAATTTTTATTTTCTTTGTATTTATAATGAATGTTGATAAAATTCAGTGTCTAAAAATTTAAAAAACATGATTTGGACATCATTAAAGTAAGAAAAAATAAGATTAATGAAATAAAAGCAACTTAAAGGGGTCATCAAACTTTATACCCATCATATTTTCTTTCTTATCTTTGTTATAATGTAAATTGTTGTGTAGTTTGTAATTGTTTATTTAATATTTTTCCCTAGAATTCTAGTTAATTAAGATCATATATTTTAATAATGTGTGAATTATAAAAAGTTCATTTAGAATTTAGTTTATGTTAGAGTAGTGCTCTAAAGGTAATCACCTTGAGTACTTTTGTACAAAATTTAAATTGATTAATAAAGCGAAAGACAATTTTCATTAATTTGATGTTCATTTATTTATGAATTGATGTCATTCTTAAATCGAATTAATGAATTCCATGATACAAAACATAGCAAGAAAGAAATCATGTTGAGATTATGATAATGAGATTTCTATCATGTGTAATTATGTTAATATCTAAATTATCCCTAGTTATAAGATTAAAGAGACAGGACATTGTTAATCTGGATAAACTAGCATATGTTATACTCCTCGATTTGATCAAGAAATGGATCTCATAAACTGTGTGCATGAGATGTTTAGAGATAACACATGGATGCTTACTAAGAGTAGTAAGTACATCAGATGATCCATTATGAGATTATCGATCTATCAAATGCCAGTGATTAATCTCATTATAGCAATGATGCAAATATCCTTAAACTTGAGATACTCAAGGATATTTTGGATACTAATCTTGTGCTTTGACACCATTTCTTATTGCCTCAAGATGAGGTTGCTTATAGGGTGGTGATTGGGTACAACTATTGATATTCGAAGGTAATTGGGTAGCCAATAAAAGATTCACCACTCCTGATAGAAGGAGCTAATATCCACGACCTCTTGTTGGGGTCATTACTCAGCAGTCTATGGCTAGATCAATTATATGTCATAAGGAGAGTCTTCAATGACACATAGAGTAATGAGATCCTTAGGACAAGAACTAACATCACTTGGACTAGATCTGACATAGTCAATTTAGTGAGAGTAGAAATATAACCCATACTTTGAACCAAGTGAGGTATAGGATGGTGAAGGGACGAATTAAGTGATAATTAACTATGGAAAGGTTCATAAGTCGGGTAATTAACTATTAAAGAGTTCGAGTGTTAATTCGCTTACATTATGGTAAATTGGCATCATGAAACTCTTCATGATTTATTTGAATTAAGAGTTAATTCAAGTAACTAAAATAATTGGGAACCTAAGGGTAACATGCATAAAAGATCGGATGAAAAGTAAAGTGTGCATGGTTGTCAATTAAGGAAGACACGATCGTGGCTTATTTAATGACAAGTGGTACATAAGTGAGTTCTTCACTTACATACAAATAAATTTTTACCCAAAAACACACTCAATAGAGAGGCCATAGGTCTAGAAGAGTTTTGGAAGTTGAGAGGAGTGATCTTGAGATTTATTCATGCAATTTTAATCAATTGTTGCATGAGATTAATTGTATGTAACTTAGTCTTGATCTAACTCTCACTATAGCATCTACTTGAACTCATCTTATTTGCTGCTCTAACCACCCATACACACTAATTTTTCTTCATCTTTGTGTTCTCTCTTGAGGCCAAGGAAGGTGTTTGGTGTTTGCTACAACCTAAACAACTAGAAGATTCAAGAAAGGAGGAATATTTGTAACATGCACATGGATTTTAGATTTTCTGGGGATGTCGTGGGGTTGGAATTTTGATTCTGACACTTCCAATGCCTTATCATGTATGTAGTTCTCTAACAGTGGTATCAGAGCTTTCAACAAAAGTTGTATAAATTGTAAAAAATGGTTTTTTTAATTTTCTTTCACATAAATGTTTATAAGATGGCATATTATGTTTTTGTCAAAGGAAATTTCAATTGAATGTTATATGCTATTTTATTGCGAATTAATCTCCAGTCTGTTTATATATTGGTTTCTGGGAATTTCTGGAAAATAGAATGCATATGTTGATTTTGAAAATTTTGTAATATTTCTAGAAATTTTTTAATAATTTTCTTTCACAAAAATGTTTATAAGGTGTTATGTTATGTTTATGTCAAAATAAATTACAATTGAGTTTCATTTTCTAATTTAGTATGATTTTAATTTCAGCCTGATGCATGTATGAAGTTCCGAGAAATTTTGGAAATCTGATGAAAATGCATGCTTGTAAATTCTAGAATAGTTTTATAAAAAATGGTTTTTATGAATTTCCTTCATGAACATGCACATATGATGTTTCCACATTTATGAGATGCATGACACCTATTTTTGAAGTGATTGATTATTTATTCTCGATTTTACATGCATGCTAAGTGTTAGTGGACATATGATGTGCTAACTAATTCCACTTAGTTTATAAAGAATTCTTAGGAATTCGATTTTGTAACTTTTTATTAGCCACATCTATAATGACTCTGGAAATTTTCCAAAATTAATTAAAAAATTATTTGAACTTGATTCAATTAATAGATCAAGTCAAAGTCAACACTAGGTAGCTTTTTGAAAGCTGATGAGGCTGACTTGTTTGATGACTTATGTATATGTGTTTCATTTATAAGACCTTGAAATTATCTTTATGAGATAATAAATGTATTATTTTAATGCTAGTAGCAAGCTGAGTGCATGTTCTTGAAATTAGGGTTCTAGAAAATATCTGAACGTCGAATTGGTCTCTTTAGTGTCTAGTAAGTTAACTCATTTATCTTGATAATTTTGGCTGTCAAGATATTTTTTTGGCTTGTGCCAAAATTATCTTGATAAATTTGAAATGATCTAGGGATGTTTTAGATGACTAATTGATGTTCGGAAATTTTGGAAATGCTAGGGATTAATTTAGAATTAATTCAAGTAGAGCATAGCATTTCTAGTGTGACTGAAAAAAGGCATGTGTACTAGAATTAAAGTGCTTAATTTGGACATCAAAATAATTGAATTTTTGGGTTCCTAATTGAATTACATTCATAATTCGAATTAGCTGAGACTAACACTAATACCTGATTTGGTTTAAGTGTTGAGTCGAATCACAAACTTTAGATGCATAGTCAAGTCATAACCTTAACCTCCTTTGTGTGGTATATGCATTAGATGCAATTTTAAGGGTGATTATGGACATAGGCCCAATTTAATTGAGTCGTCCATGATCTAAATATATATATGTGACGTATATAATACCATCTAAGTATTGATGAGACCTAAGAATAAATCCCTTAACCAAAATATTAGGACTTATGCCTTCCATTGATATAGAAAGAACCAAATTTTTTTTTAGTGTTGGGTTGTTAGGCAAACCCAAGCCCGCTCTACGCGAATATGTTCAAACCATAGAAATTAGATTTCTGGATTAATGGGTTGGTCCTAATTGGTAGTATTGATTTTTTTGGGCAAACTTAAGGTCAACATGGATAGAGGTGAAGTTGGGTAGTATGCATGAGATGTATACACATCAAGAGTTGATAACTCAATTAATGTGCTAAATCAACAATTGATGACACAAGTCAATAGTCAAATAATTGAAAACAGTTGGTATGAATGATACCTACTGATTGACCTAAGGTGGCTTATTGGGCAAACTCAAGGTCATTATTAATGATATTGGATATTGGCCCATTAGGAAAATTATAATTTTTTCTCAAATTTGTAATGAGGGTTATGGACTTGGATAAAATAATGGGACCCATAATGCATATGATTAAAGTCCTTATGGATATGCATTTATGTACATTGTAATGCTTTCTCTCATTTTTCTAGGTTATTAAATCACCACGATGTCTTCAGCTAGTGTGAAATTATGCTCTCTACTTAACTCCAACAAACTCACGGGACCAAACTTCTTAGATTGGCTACGTAATTTGAGAAATGTTCTCAAATATGAGAAACTAAGATATGTCCTAAATGAGCCACTTCCTGATCCCCCTACTTCTAATGCCTCCGATGAGGATTATAAAGCTTACAAGAAGCTACTGGATGATAGTGAGCTAGTTATTTACCAAAAAAAGATAGTGGGTTAGCTAGCTGTATTATGTTGGCCTCTATGTCACCAGAACTATAAAAGCATCATAAGGCTATGGATGCTTATACCACAGTCTACCATCTAAGGGAATTATTTGATGATCAAGCTTGGTCTCAAAGGTTCGAGATCTCAAGGTTATTCTTTCATTCTAAGATGGTTGAAGAATCATCTGCACTCTGCACTGAAGATGAATGGATACATTAAGAGGTTAGCCAGTCTGGGTTTCATAGTAGATCATAAATTAAGTATAGACTTAATTTTGACTGGTTTGACCGATAATTATTCATAGTTTATGCTTAACTATCGGATGAACCAAATATCCACTTCGATACCGGAGCTGATTAATCTATTCAAAACAGTTGAGCAAACTATCAAGAAGGACAGTAAGGCTATGATGTTGTTAGACTCTGCTTCTGTTTCTCGTAAGAGGAACTAGAAGAAGAAGAAGTCCAAGAAGCCAGTGGGAGGTGTAGTTAAGAGAATGCAAAGGAGAAAACACCAAAGGGAATATGCTTTCATTGCAACAAGGAAGAGCATTAGAAGAGGAACTGTAAAGCCTATTTGGAGTCACTGAAGTAGAAGAAGGCATTAGATGCTCCACCTTCTACTTCATGTATGTTATTTTTCATTGAGCTTAATACTATTTCTGATCATAATATTTGGGCATTAGATATTGGATGTGGCTAACACATTGTTTTGATATGCAAGGCCTCAGGGATAGTAAACTGCTCAAGAAGGGAGACATGAACCTACGTGTGGGAAATGGAGCAAGAGCTGCCACATTAGCTGTAGGAACCTATGTTATGTATCTTCCTAGTGGGCTAGAGTTAATTTTGGATAATTTCTATTATGTACCTGTTATGACAAAGAAGATTGTATTTTTTTTCATGTCTTAATATAACGAGATTTCATTTAACTTTTTCAAGCAATGGCTATTCAATTATGTTAAATGAAATGATATATGGTACTGCTACATTGTGCAATGGTATTCAATTATTAGATATATGCAATCTAATTTTAAATATCAATGATAATAAAAGACAAAAAATGGATAATTTAAAATCATCTTACTTATGACATTGTTGACTTGGCCATACAAGTAAGAGATGCATGACTAAGCTACACAGGAGTAGTAGCTTAGGATTATTTGATTATGAATCATATGACATATGTGAATCTTGCTTGTTAGGTAAGATGACTAAAATTACCTTTTAAAGGAAAGGGTGAACAAGCGAACGAGTTATTAGACCTAATAAATTCTGATGTATCTGGTCCGATGTCCATTCGTGCCAAAGGTGCTTTTATGTACTTCATTACCTTTATCGATGATTATTCACAATATAGATATGTGTATCTAATGACATACAACTCTG
>JANSVA010000002.1:16937875-16953992 GCA_025504915.1 Erythroxylum reticulatum | reverse complement strand
GTATCTAATGACATACAACTCTGAAGCATTTGAAATGTTCAAACAATTTAGATATGATAAAAGTATGAAGACATTTTGATCAGATCGAGGTGGTGAATACTTGAACTAGGAGTTTCTAAGTTATCTCAGGGATAACGGGATTCTATCCAAATGGACTCCACCTTACACACTACAACATAATGGTGTGGCTGAAAGGAGAAACCGAACATTGTTGGACATGGTAAGGTTAATGATGGGCTTAGCAGATCTACCGAAATCCTTTTGGAGTTACGTACTTAAGACTGCTATTTATATGATAAACAGAGTCCCTTCAAAAGTAGTTAATGTTACTCCATACGAGATATGAACTAATAAAAAACTCTTTCTCATATGAAATTTTGGGGTTATCTGGCTTACATGAAGCATATTCAATCAGATAAGTTTGAAGCAAAATCTGATAAATATTTGTTTGTAGGATATCCTAAGGAAATAATTGGATATTTATTCTGCAATGCTTTAGAGCTAAAGGTGTTTGTCTCAAAGCATACTGTCTTTTTAGAGAAAGAGTTCTTCTAAGAGATGACAGTGGGAGAAACGTTGAACTTGTTGAAGTTCATGGTGCTCAATCTGATGTAGATCAACTGCCTGAGCCTGAGATTGTAGTTCATGGAGATGAGACAACAGTTGAACCTTCTTACACACAAAATGTTCGTAGTTCAAGTAGGATACGTAATGTTCTAGAGAGATAAGTATTTCTCATAAGTGAACATAATGATGTATTGCTCATAGAGGACGATGAGCCTACAACCTATGAAAAGGCTCTGAAGAACTTAGAATATGAAAAATGGCTTCAAGCCATGAAGTCCGAAATTGATTCCATGTTTGAAAACCAAGTTTGGACTTTGGTTGACCAACCTGAAGGGCTAAAACCCATAGGATGCAAGTGGATTTTCAAGAAAAAAATCAACATGAATGGTAATGTGATTACCTGTAAAGCGAGGGTAATCGCTAAAAGTTATCGTCAAAGACAAGCGATGACTATGACAAGACTTTTAGCCCTGTAGCCATGCTTAAATTCACTATAATACTCCTAGCCATTATTGCTCATTATGATTATAAGATATGAAAAATAGATGAGAAGACAATTTTCCTAAATGGAAGCCTAACCGAGGATGTGTATATGATACAACCTGAGGGCTTCATATCCAAAGATGGTGAAAAGGTATACAAGCTTTATAAATCCATTTACAGATTGAAGTAAGAATCTAGGAGTTGGAACATCTGATTTGATGGACAATCAAAGAGTTTGATTTCTTACAAAATTTGGATGAACCTTATATGTATAAGAAGGTTAGTAGGAATGCTATCATAGTCCTTGTGTTATATGTGGATGAAAAACTACTAATCAGAAATGATGTCTCAAGTTTACACTCTGTCAAAATTTGGTTGTCTTAAAATTTCTCCAGGAAAGACCTTAGAGAAGCAACTTATATATTGAGAATAAACATCAATATAATAGATCAAAGAGGTTACTAGATTTTTCATAGTCTATATACATAGATAAAGTGCTAAAAAGATTTAGCATGGAGCAGTCCAAGAGAGGGTTTCTTCCTATGACTTACGAAATAAAACTCTCAAAATTTATGTGTCCCAAGACGCAAGATGAGAGGACTAGCATGAGTTTGATACCATATGCTTCAGAAATAGGATCAATCATGTATGTTATGTTATGTACATGAACCTATATATCGTATGCTCTAAGTGTTACAAGTAGATATCAATAAAACCCTGGTGAGTGTCACCGGGTGACTGTCAAGAATATCCTAAAGTACTTGAGAAGGATTGAAGATGTATTCTTGGTATATAGAGAAGGAGATCTCGTAGTGAGCAGGCATACAAATTCCAATTTTTAATCTAACTAGGATGACTCCAAATACCAGTTAGGTTACATTTTCACACTGAATAATGGAGCAGTCAGTTAGAAAAGTTCCAAACAAGAGACGACTACAGATTTAACAACCGAGTCAGAGTACATTGTAGCTACGGAAGCAATAAAAGAAGTTGTTTAGATCAAGAAGTTCGTTATGGAACTTGGAGTGGTTCTGAGCATTGTTAACCTGATAATGTTGTATTGTGACAACAATGGGACTATTGCTCAAGCCAAGGAACCAAGTTCTCATTAGAGGTCCAAGCATGTACGCAGAAGATATCACCTGATCAGGGAGATCATTGATAGAGGTGATGTGAAGATAGAGAGAATGCCTACATATCAGAACATCGTTGATCTTTTAATTAAACCACTTCCTCAAAAGAGATTTCATTCTAGTGCACTCGCCTATGGTATTAGATATAAAGGAGATTGACTTTAGTGCAAGTGGGAGATTGTTAGAGAAGAGCTCTAAAGGCAATCTCTTTGAGCACTTTTGTACAAACTTTATTATAATTAATAAAGCAAAGGGTAATTTTCATTAATTTTTTATGTTCATTTATTTATGAATTGATGTCATTCTTAAATTGAATTAATGATGTCCATGATATAAACATAGTATGAAGGAAATCATGATGAGATAATGATAATGAGATTCCTATCATGTGTAATCATGTTAGTATCTAAATTATCCCTAGTCATAAGATTAATGAGATAGGACATTGTTAATCCTGATAGAGTAGTATATGTTATACTCCTTGATTTGATCAAGTAGTGGATCTCATAAACTATAAGCATAAGATGTTTAGAGTTAACATGTGGATGCTTACTAAGAGTAGTAAGTACATCGGATGACCCTCTATGAGATTATCAATCTATCAAATGTTAGTGATTAATCTTATTATAGCAATGGTGTAAATATTCTTAGACTTGAGGTACTCAAGAATATCTTAGATACTGATCCTATACTTTGATACCATTCCTTATTGCCTTAAGATGAGGCCGCTTATAGGGTGGTGATTAGGTACAGTTATTGGTATTCGAAGGTAATTGATAGCCAATAAAGGATTTACCATCCATGATAGAAAGAGCCGATACCGATGACCTTTTGTCGAGGTCATTACCTAGGAGTTTCTAGCCAAAGCAATTATGTGTCATGAAGAGAGTTTTCAATAACACATAGAGTAATAAGATCCCCAGGATAAGAACTAACATTAGTTGGACTAGATCTGACATAGTCAGTCTAGTGGGAGTTGACACATAGCCCATACTCTGAACCAAGTGGGGTATAGAATGGTGAAGGGACGAATTTTCATAGTAATTGACTATGGAAAGGTTCTTAAGTCAGATAAGTAACTATCAAAGAGTTTGAGTGTTAATCCACTTACATTCTAATAAATTGGCATCATGAAATTATGATTTGCTCGGATTAAGAGTTAATTCAAAGACCAAAATAACTAGAAACTTAAGGGTCACACATATAAAAGATCGGATGAAAAACAAAGGATGCATAGCTTTCAATTAAGCAAGCCACGATAATGACTGACTTAATGACAGGTGGTATACAAGTGAGTTCTTCACTTATGTAAATACGAATTTTTACCTAAAAACACACTCAATAGAGAGGATAAGGTCCCAGAAGAGTTCTGGAAGTTAAGAGGAGTGATTTTGAGATTTATTCATTCAATTTTAAGCAATTATTGCATGAGATTAATTGCATGTAACTTAGTCTTAATCTAACCTCACTAGAGCATCTACTTGAACTTATCTTGTTTGGTGCTCTAGCCACTCTTATACACTAATTTTCCTTCATCTTTGCATGCTCTCTTGAGGCCAAGGAAGGTGTTTAGTGTTTGCTACAACCTAAATAAAGAGAAGATTCAAGAAAGGAGGAGTATTTGTAAGGTACATATGCTGTAATTTCATGTTCTTATAATCTGTTCTTATATGCATGGATTCTAAATTTTTTAGGGATGCCATGAGGTTGAAATTTTGATTCCGACACTTTTGCTACCTTACAATGTATATGATGCATGGACCCATAACTCTTCAACAGTTTAAATGAGCCCAAGCCTAAATGGTCAGTTTGAAATTAAATTAGACTATGCTTTTTAGTGTAAATAACCTCAATTAAAAAAATATAAGTTCTAAAACCAATAAAATTTAAGACTTTTATTATCTATTTATATTTTGATATAGGATTGTTTAGTCCAATAAAAAGGATGTGCAAAGAATGAGAATACATTAATGAAAATAAACTTTAAAAAGACATTGGTAATATTAATAAAAATTAAAAAATTCATATCTAGTTTTCCAAGAAAAAAAGGAAAGGTCAAAGCTTTTTTTCTTTAAAATATCAATCTAAATACTAGTAAAAATATAAAAACTTTAGTTTTGGTTTAATGGGCCTATTAGGAATTTAAGAAAGCCTTAACTTGGATTCGCAAGCCTTAGTAATTTTCTTTTGTGTTTCCAACATCTCTTTTAGGTCTAAAAGCCTACTTTGGATCTAGTAGGCTTATTAATTTCTTTAGTTTTTAATTCATTTTAAATTTTTTAATTGTAATTCCTTTAACTTTGACCTATCAAGTCCTTCTTATTTCATGAATTTAATCATTTCCTTTCAATAATTTTTATTAAATTTTATTTTAAAATTTATATTATTAAACTTTTTCACTTTATAGAATCATAGTCTTTATAAAAAAAATCCACCAATCACACTGCATCATTTGGATCACTTCATTTTATTAAAATTTTCCACATCCTATATAGACTATTTAAATTCTCCTTTTAAATCCTTTACTCAATTTTCATCATATTTGCTTAATCTTTTAAAATACATCTTACGTCCAAATTAAGATCTTTCTTTTAAAATAGAAAACATAGTTAAATTACTTTTACCCTTGTACTATATCCATCTTACCTTCTTTCTTTCCTAAAATGTGAAATTGCTTACAAGCCTAGGTAATTGTTTAGACAGGCATAATAAAGTGCCTAATGCCTTTCCTATTTTGTAATCAAGCTTTAAACTTTCATTCTCGATGTAAGACTCTTTTGTTCCTTTTCTTTTTTTTTTCTCTATCTTCCTTAATAAAGTAGGTGGTGACTTCATTTTTATCCAAAATGTCTATTTTAGGTTGTATTTTACGTGTTAACAATATGATAAGTCATAGAAGAGTTATCAATATGATAGTCATAAAAGGGACCTTTAATATAATGATATATAGTTTCTCTCTATTATCATTCGTAAGAAGAAACTCAATTTTAGACATCTAATTCTTACTATGATAGCTCACTTTCAGAATGTTTGGAATTTTGCTACTTTAATTCCATATAGTATGATCCTATCTGTAGAATTTGAGAATTTTATATTCACCATCTTGGAATAGTTTAATCTATAAGAGCCATCATTTTTCCCTAAAGAAGCTCTTTCAACCATGATTTTGTAATATCATGTATCATAACATTCTTATATCTAGTAAGGAAAGACTCATATTGGTAGCTCTTCAAATACTCACGATAACTTTAACATATTGTGTAGTGCAAATGAGATTCATATTGGTAGCTCTTCAATTGGTGGTGGTAACTTTAGCATATTGCATAGTGCGAATGATAGTATTAATGAGGAAGAAGTTATTGAGGATCATCTTAATGATAGAGAGTTGTCTTAGTGATTTGAGCATCACATAGAGTTCACATCACTTCAAGGCCATACAGATCAGGAATTTCAATCACTTAAAGGGAATTTAGATGTAAGCATGATTAGACTTAAAGATAACATTTGATTGTTAAGTGGTCAATTTGATTATATTTTATCTTTTATAAAAGGGCATTGTCCTCCACCTTCTACTCGCTTTTAATTATTTCAAGTTTTAATCACTTTTATGATGTCAAAAGTGGGGGAGAAGTTATTGTGAAAACTTATTAATATTTAAATTTATAATTTTTATAATTATGTTGTTATTTTGGATTGTACAATTTGGTTCGTGCTTTTTTATATTATGGATATTTAGATGTTTATGTTCAGTTATGTAATGAATATTTATATGATATTTAATATATGAATTCATTATTATGTTTAATTTGTTCGAATTTGATATATTAGTCTTTGGATAATAAACTTTATCTTTGTACTTAAATTTGGAATATATCATCTTTGTTACCAATTGGAGAATAATATGGTAGGTGTGAAATATTAAGAATTTTTTTTGTTGCAAGTTGTAATCTTAGATTGAAGGGGAGTTACATAAGCTTACACACTATCAAAAGTTAGAGTTATATTTACCATGATTCACATAGCTATTTCAATTTGATTTGTTTTCATAATATTTTGTTGTCATAAAAAAGAGAGAGATATTGAATAAGGGAGTCATTTTCAAGACTTTAATTATTAAAAAATATTGAACTACTAGTCAATTTGCTTTGAGTATGATAAACACCTTAATTTTATAGAAAGACACGTTCAAGCATGAAACTATTCGTTTAGATTATGAATAAACTTGAATCTTTGAGAACTTGAAGAATAAGAAGTAACTTAAAGTAATTGAAAGGAGCTCCAAAAAGTTTGTGAAGCTACCTGAAGAGTTACATATGTGATTGCATGCTTAGAAACAAGTTGAGAAGATGCCAAAGGAAGGAAGAATTGAGTGATACAAGAAAACCCAAAGAATGTTCCTGGGAAGAACATCTTGTTGAAAGGGAGTCTTATAATTGTTACACAACTGTGATGCTTAAGATTATGTTAGAAAGACTTCTAATCACTTAAATTTGTATAAGATTTATCATAAGCCTAAAAATAAGTTATGTATAATGATTTTTTTTCTTAGCTCATTAAAGAAAGGATGTAATAGATTTGTAAGTCTCAATTAGATTTGAGATGTAAATGTAGATAAAAAAAGAACAAACCACCGTAAAAATTATAATTATTTCTCCTTTTTATATTATTTTATTTCTTTTGTATTAAATTCGTTATATATATTTTATTTTGAATAAATTGACTCGTCCATTATATTGGTTGGATAGTTGAGACTACAAAATTACTAACTCGAAAATATTAGAAATATTTTGGTATCACTTATCTAAATGACCCTAATTTAATAATGTCACATACCAAAATTTAAAACACTTTTTATGATTATTTTACAACACTTATTTTATAATTATTGATTATATTATTAACCATATTTATTTCTACTTTCAAAGTATTTGATAAGTTGTTACAAATTTTTTTAAATTGTTTTATCTATTTCACTCCTCTACTCACTTCAAAATGTTTGTCTGATAAGGGAGGCGTGGAATATTCATGGTGCTAAAAGTTGACAGACGGCCCTTGAAAGCAATGTTGTATCAAAAGCACGCAGAGATGAGAGGGTTGAAAACTAAATCCGATACCATATGGAAGGCTCAGAGGATGAGTGCAGGTTGTAGAGATGTCATTAATTAGCGATTGGAATGACAAGCTTCCATCAATCTTACTTGCATTAATTCTTGACATTGAGAAAGCACCTGGTGTTTTAGAAGGTGTTATCATGGCTAAACAATTTCAATCCTCTCTTTTTGAGGTACAAAGTGATTGCTTAGCCTTTAGAAGCAAAGCCTCTCCCCTGGCTACTTCTGGACTTGTTATTGACTCCTTCGATTATCTCCTTTAATTTTGCACCGTAGAGCAAGTGATTAGGAGATCTGATTTTGCAGGCCTTACTCTCTGTTTCTTTTCTTCTGATATTTACTAATGAAATCTTCTTTCGTTTCCTTTTCTATTTTAGTAAATGAATCATGAGTAAACTTATTATAAATACCCCCCCACAAAAAGTTATATTGTTGAACGAGGAATACTCGGGGTGTCGATTGTACAAGTGACAGCATAAATGACGGTGAAATGCCGACACGCATGAAACCATAAAACTGAAGATAACAGTAGAAGGTGGCTAAAGAACCTTATCAAAATAATCCATGTAACGTCCTTCAATTAGCGTGTACGACGTGCCCATTTCTTGAGTCGGCCATGAGCGGGTGGGCCTGCTACCAGAAAACGTATGGGACAGTGATATCTCATTGATGGGGAGTTACATGTCATCGTCAATTTTCTCTTAGGAGAGAGCACGGACTTGGATCGGAAATACGTGTTCCTATCATGAAAATATCTACATATTTATGTAAATTTTGTGTAAATATATACATGGATAAGATTTAATAAAATAGGATTGACACACCCCGAATAATTAAAACATAAGATTGAATATAAAACCTGCATGGGTGAACTTGAAAGCATCACCTAATTGATTTCAATTTAACTAGCTGGTCACATAATATAAGAGTAAATGGTAAAGAAAAGGAAGAGAACTTCAGTAGCATAGCTCCACGGGAGGACCACTATTCTGCAAAATATAAGAAGAGTGTGAGGCCTTAATTGCTAATATACAACAACGGAGGCAAAGGTTAAGAAATTGTTAAGACTGTTCCAACTTGGAACTCAGACATTGGGAAATCAATCCATTCATTTCTTACAATTCATTGGGAAGCCTTCCCTTCTTTTCTACCCCTCTTTTAAGTGGTCTATTTCGTCACTATTTTGTAGTATATTTATAAATATAATAGCTCAAAGCCCTCCAATTTCCAAAAGTTGTCATCTTTACAAGCTTTGACACTGCGTTGTCGTCCTTCTCTCTCTTATAAAGATGATACAGCTCTTATTTACAGTAATATTCTCGGAGATGGCCTTCATATTGATGCTTATCTTCAAGAACCCATTGAGGAAACTTGTGATAATGGGCATGGATCGGGCCAAAAGGGGTCGGGGGCCAATCGTGGTGAAGACGGTAGGAGGAACGGTGTTTGTGGTGTTGATGTCAAGTGTGTATAGCATGATGAAGATCCAGAAGCGTTCGATCGACGAAGGTGCTGTCAGTCCGACGGACCAGGTCCTCATGGCCAAGCATCTCCTTGAGGCAACTCTTATGGGTAATTCTTTGTTCCTTTTGTCTTTCGATTCTTCAGTTTAAAGGTGTGATCTCTGTGGGGATTAGGTCACTCGTTGGCTGCGAAACATGGAAGGGATTGATTGGTGTTTTTGAGGAGTGGGATGTGTTTTTAGTTTTGAGATTCATTTCAAATGTGAGATTTTGGTGGGTAGTTTAGTGATGTGTCTGTTCTTTGTCCTGTTTTGTTGGCGAACTTCTGTGAATTCACTTTATTATTCACGATTCGTAATGCATTAGATTGTTCCTCGTTCCCTTGGTATTCATTCTCAGAAACATGATCCTGTTTTGAGTGCTTAGAATTTTAAACCGGGAGGCATCTGTCGATGCGGCCACTGATTTAGGGAAGAATGTGTCATCTTTTGTTGGATTGGATGATTGAAGACTCTGGTTATTAATGAATAAGTCAATGGAGCCTGGATATCATCATTTGTCACATTATAGTGGGGAGAGAGGGATTTAGATTCTGATTTTGAATTTTTTGTGCGTAATTTAGGGTAATAACGCTAAAATGCAACGCTTCTTTGATTCAGGGAAAGTCAGTTAAGACACCACCGGGATCATATTGTGATATAGGACTTGAACTTTGAGGGCTGACTTATCCGCCCATAGGTGTTACCATAACATTTTGGAACTGGGAACTTTTTTGCGCAGAGAGATGCATGTTATTCTTTATATTTCTTTTCTCATTTCAATTATTCTTTGTCCAAAAATGAATAACATTCTCTATGATAAAATGTATACCTTAGATCAGTCCACATTTTAGAATGTTGCTTGGGACAACAACATTTTGGAGGGATATTACTCTTATTAGTGATCTTCTACTCTTTTTTTGTTTGTTGGAAAGAATAAAGGGTTCTAGCATATCTTGAACTCTAGTTCAGGAGAATGTCTTTTGTCACACTCTCCCACTGAGCCACATGGCCTACTTTTACAACCTTTTTCTGTCCCTGATCTTAGATAAAGCAATTTAAAACGTGAGAGCATGGCATTTTTCCTTGAGCGTTCTCTTTAGCACTATCTGCTGAGTAAACGTCTCTACTGTTTCTCTCTTCATTGACTGATTTTCTAATATAGATGTCCCACTGTGAGATTTTCCTATATATGTACCTTGTTGACCTTGTTTTAGATTTGTTCAAGTGAAAATGATCAAATCCTAGGGCAAGGTGATGCAAAAATATAGTTGACTCTTGTTTGCATCAGTATGGTTTATAGATAATTGAGTCAAATGCCTTCTTATTTGCAACGATATCTGCAACAAAACAGAGTTCTGGTGATAAATTTGTTCTCAATTTCTTGAAATTTCCTTTCATTTGTTCCCTAGAACCCCTATGACATATAACAAAGCTGAGGACTTCACCCTGTTTTCCAGTGACCCCATTGACTCGAATGTTTATGAAAATTTGAGGAACTTTTGCAGGGTCCTTTCTTTTCCTAGGGCTGATGATAGACAGAATGCACCATTACATCAGAGAACTCAGTATTCGAAGGAAGAGCATGGAAGCTGTAAAGAAACAAAATCGAGTTTTCGAGGATGGTAAAGTTGAAGAGAGCAAGGCCCTGGAAGAAGAGCTGATCACCCTTCGATCAAAATTTAAACAGATGGAATCTGAACTGGAAGAAAAAGAAAAACAAGTTAATGCTTCGGAAGCCAATGCCGTTGCTCTAAAGAACCAATCTGAAGGCTTCCTTCTTGAATATGATCGCTTACTTGAGGAGAACCAAAACCTACGAAACCAGTTGAAATCACTGGACTCCAGCAACAAGAAGAATACATAGGAAACTGAGCCCTTTTTCTAAGCAGTTCTCTTCATCTCCCTTTAAACTTGACTATTTTTAACAGGCTTTTCATGATGGGGTTGTTGCTTACAGTTAAATTATCATCTGTTGTGTTGGGGTTAGAAAATTTGACAAACATCTGAGGGGAGAGAGAAACAAAATAGGCTCGAGTGTTTAATGGTCGAACAGAATGGGCCCGTTTTGTACTCAAACTTCCTATTTGAGTTGTTAGGACTTGGTCGGTGGCATGGTATTCATACTGTTGCTTTTTCTTTTGATCTTATCTTACAGAGATTAGTATTATGAACATTTGCACAACTTTTGCGTTTTCTTTTGATCTTATCTTACAGAGATTAGTATTATGAACATTTGCACAGCGATGGCAACAATGGTCGACTTAAAAGTTACTGAACACCTGAAAGGAAAATCACTTGCATTAGTACGAGTTCTGGCTAGCATCTAGCCATCTACCACTTGCTACATATATCATGTACTTGTTCTTAAAATATAGGCAGAAATGAATACAGGGTCATTATGACAATGAAGTCTATCAGCGCTGAATGTTGTGAGCAACATCAAGCCAAGGAATACGACAACTGAGATTGCAGATAACATGAGCATTAATCTGGAAGCTATATGACCTTTAACTTCCCTTGCATATTCAGCAGAAGCGAGAGCAAGCAACGTTAGTGTGAAGGAGTAAGCCCACCATGCAACGTTAAATTTTCTCATAGATTTCTTGAAAAGAGCTGGCCTACAAGCCTGTTATATAGGACACACCAAATGGCAAATATAGATGTCAGCTTAGCTCTAGCTAAAAAGGATGGTTTTGTTTTGGCTTCCTACATTGCATATAAGAATTTTGGACCTTTTTGCTTTGTTATCATTAAAGCCTCCAATTTTTCTGATAAGTCAAGGTCAATGTTACCCTTTCTTCCATTTATATCGGAGAATCGACTAAACACATTGTCCTAGTAGCAATTTCCATTTGCAACTAATGACTTACCAGGGACATGAAGAGGAACAACGAGAGAAAGAATAGCATCTTTGATGGGGTATCAAAAACACCTGAGATGGATTTCCAAGCTAAACTTGCCATGCTGGGTGCAGCAAAGAACAAGAAAAACGTAGGCCTCAGCAGTGAAGGAAAGCTATTGCCACCAGATAAACGCTGATAAAGTGTAACAAAGAGTACTAAGTAGTGAACCATGCCAAGTGAGAACATGCAAACTGCGCTTTCTGTCCACCCTTCTTGGGCTGCTGCTCTTGCGACCACCAAGTTGGCTATCACAGAAATTTGGCTAGTTGGATTACCAAACTTGGATAAAAACCTCCTCTCTGTAGTAAACCACTGCCCATAGAGCTTCACATCGAGCATCAGAACAGGAACAGCAAAGAGGCAACAAAGAACAACATATGAAACGGTCTTCGACCCAATAATTGGAGATGATTGAAGCAAGAAAAGCCACGAAATCCAAGGGGCATAAAGATAGTTTACTCCTATATAGTGCAAGAACTCTGCCTTCACCATTTTGTAGTGAAACAAACACTTGAGAACGTAGAGAATACAGAAGGAGGTTTGTAATAAAAGCGCAAGCCACCACAGCAAAAGAAAAGCAGTCGAAGGAAGCATGCGAAATATGTGCCAGACATCTTGTGAGTCATTGTTTGGCTCGCTTAGAATCTTCCATAGTAAAGCTTGGGCACTAAGAGAAAGGCTTATCCTGAAATAGCCAGCATGAATCCTAGTTAGTAAGATAGAAGATTGGGATGGTTTGGCAAAGTCACTCTGGCTATCTTCTTGCTGACAGCTGTTTGTTGAAGGCTCGATTATGACCTGAATTTGTGCTTTAAAGTTTCCATCCGCCATGATCAGTACGAGTAGAGGTATATTGAAGCAAACTGCTGGCTATTACGTATAAGATGATTTGCATTTCACTGCCATCGTATAAAGGTGCTTATATAGTGCAAAATGTTGAGAGTGACATACAATAACGTTAGATAATTAATTCATCATTGAGCGTGACATACAATAACGTTAGATAATTAATTCATCACTATGCATTGGACTTTAGGACCACTACTGCCTCCTAACCAGTGGACTACGTTTTTTAATGGCATTAGGAAGACTGCTAAGAACGTTATGAATCTACTTTTGGAAAAATTTTAAAGAATGGGCTAAAAATTGAATCTAAGAAATCAATTGGGACATGAATGACGGGAAAGTACTGATGTTTAAGCAAGTGGAGCAGGAGACAGTTGAGGTTGAGGCCCTGAACCAATGGAGAAAGCTGATCAACAACTTGCAGAAATAACTTATTCAAATTCATATTGCTTAATTCATCTAAACCATCAGTATCTAATTATAAGCCAGGTTCCACCAGGTTTATAACCATGCTCGTGTAAACATTGGTTCCTATTTTGATCAAACAGGGTTGTAATATTGTTTGCAATTTCTGGCTAAATCTCTTGGCCTTCTTCAGGTTTATGTACAACGAAATGATCAGAATATGAGCCCATACTGGGGTCTGGAGCACTTGGAAATTTTGGAAAACATTTCTATCCTTCAGTTTTCTTCTGAAGCATCTGATGTAATGATATTGGAAGTTCCAAGCTTTTTGTGTCATCAGAATGAGAGATCTTTTCTTTGTCAATTATTTAGGAAGCAATCCATCTCGAGGCAGGGCTTCTGAAAGCACTGATTCCTTTCAGGATAGATTTCAGAATCCGCTGTAACGTAAGCAAAGAATGAGACTCAGAGTCCCTTGGGCGAATGTTATCCATCGTTTGTGTTCGTTGATAAAAAGAAACGATCTGAAGACGCGCATCTTTGGCAGGTATTAAAAAATGAATACCCACCAAGAATAGGCAGTAGCACAAAAGAATATCTAAAGGATGGACAGGCAGTACGCGCAATGTCAATTTCAACCATGGAAGATGAGTGGGATAAGAACCGGATAAAACGAGATGGATTTCATAAAGCAAACAGCAACGAAAACGCCATAAAAAAACGATCCAGGTTCCGAAGTGCGGTCCACGAGGTGTCCTTGCAGGTTTAGTGTTCATGATTTTGGTGATATATCGTTGCAAATATTACTATATATCTACTACAACAATATGCTACTGCTGCATGCAATTGTAGTCCAATCATCCCAACGAACTGCAATCTCGTTTCAAAGACTTGGCCTTCACGCGGTAATGCATCTTACGCTTTTTAAAATTACTAAAAAAATAATTTGCAAAATTAAAAATATTTTAAAGAATGTTTTGATAAATTTGTGTCAAAATTTCACAAGCAACCCAAATTTTCTTTTACAAAGACTTATTTGATCAGGTTTTTATTTTTTAAGAAAGCATTTTGAATCATAAAGAATAAGATAATATTAAATTGAAAATATAAAAATGCATTTGTGGAAAAGGATCCAAAACTTTTAACCTAACGAGTTTATTATACATTTCTCACGAGAAATCTGCTTCGGAGCTCAGAAAAATTTTATCGTATGCAGTGGTCTACTTTAGTACTTGTCATTTTGTGTTTTGATATTCCGGTCATACGAATGCTGATCAGCAGTCCTGTACTGTCGAGTTGCGTCATATACGCGAGGTGAGGTCTCCATTTCAAGCACTTTTCCTAACTCTTCAACTTGATTTCTTGGTTATGGAATCCACTTCATGATATGAATCAATTTCTTTTCTGGTGCTTAAACATGTCACATTTATTTAATATTATTCATCGCAAATACATAGGTTTATCCGTTCTTTCCAGTTTGGAGAGGCCAGTTTTGAATTACAAAATATTTAGTTTTACACTACAAGAAAATAATACATCACCGACGGAAAATATTTCTTAGTAAATTAGCGATGGAAATTAATTTTCTATCAATAAATTTATTGAAAAAAAGGTTTTTTGCAATCGTCCAAATTTTTGTCGGCAAACTTGGAAAACCAATTGATGTCGTTTTAATTTTTGGAGAAACCAACATTTACTGACGGACCAAACGACATCGTTTCGAATAGCCTCATAAGCCACCCGAAACCTCCCTTCTTCCTCCCCTTTTTCATTTTTCTCTCTTCTTCCCTAACTAATATTCGCCAGTCGCTCTTCCTCCCAAGCATTCAACGTCGATTTTTGCTTGTTTCGGATCAATAATGCGTCGTTTTCAGGTAAGTTTGCTCTTGGGTTTCCCATTGTCTCCAAAACAATTGTTGTTAATGTTGAACGGGGGTGGGTTTTCATGGATTGTGGGTATATGAACGTGGGTGGGTGGGTTTTCGTGGATTGTGGGTATCATGCATTTTTACCTAATGTTGTTGGTTTATTTGTTGTTTGAATATGTTTTGTTGGTAAATAATGGAAACATGTAGTGATTTTGTTCAATGAAATATCTCTTAGGAATGTTGGTAAGACTTGTTTAATGCTTTGGAATTTAAAGAAAATGCCTAGAATAGTTACATAAGACTTGAAATAGAAAATTAACAATTATATGGAAGGATTTGATATAATAGAATGAAATTGAACAATTATATGGAAGGTAATATTTGTGAAACAATTAATGAGCATTTTTATGTATTAATATGGTAGAAGTTGAATATACTTCGATATTCGATTATGTAGATAATTGCCTGAGATTTCTTAGTTATCCTAATGCTCACAATTACTTCTAATTTTGCTTTTCGTACTACTTGTTCAATAATAAATGCTTATTACAATTGATTTCATCTAATAACTCAAGAAGTGTTAATGTATGTGAAGAGTGTTGATGTATGTCAAGAGTTGGTATATACTGAAATACTTTTTATGACTTCAATAATTATCTCCATATGATTGTATATTTTGTTTGTTATATTATGATATTCATAGATAATGTAGACATAGATGTGGTTATTCATTATTTAAAAATTTTACTTGAAGAAATATTTGATAAATAAAGGTATATTTATTTGTTAAAAATCATGTATTTATTTAATCAATTTTTTTGGTGTAATTATGTATGATTTCTATTATGAGTTCTTTTTAAATATAAAAAAAGTGATGTGAAGTGAAGCCATATTGTATCACAATCTTCTTTTAGCTTCTTGTTAAAATATGTTATTAGTTTTTATGTGTATTTCTAAAAATCAAATTGATATATTTGATCACCCCCCCTCAAAACAATAATCTCTACAAGTTGTCTAAAAATTAAGGTATTTGACATTTGTATATGTTTTCATACCATTCGACGCATGTCCTATGTCATGGATCTATCTATGTCTTTTATAAAAGAGGTAAAGTCTTTGGCATGTCTGTGTCCCTAGGCCATGAATCTTCTTATTTCTTTTGAAATTAATGCATGATTTCTACCACAATAATGTCCCTATATTATGGATCATATTATTTCTCTTGTAATTAGCATATGATTTTTAGCACAACTATGGCTCATCACCTATTACACAATACAATTTCTTCAATTTCACA
>JANSVA010000002.1:16920044-16937775 GCA_025504915.1 Erythroxylum reticulatum | reverse complement strand
TCTTAGGCAGTTCAGATTGAGTAGGATTCTGAATGTAACTTGGAAGGCAAGTTAGGATGCCTATATATAGCTCATTCGAGCTTTGCTCTTCTCATTCAATCAGAGAGAGCATTCTTTGTATTCTTTTGAGGGAAAGTAATGTAAAGTTAGTTTTATATCGTATCTCTGTGCGTTCTTGTTGCCTTTGTGCCTTCGGGGAGTTGGGAAAGGCTGAGTCTTTGCTTTAACAGATCTAAGCGAGACTGCCGTGCAAAGGGTGTGAGCAAGAAACTTCGGTGAAAGTTTGAGTTCCAAGAATTCCTTTGTAACACCTATTATAGGTCATATCTCTTATTTTATTTAATCCATATAAGACAGGAGTTGGCACGTGGGCATAGATAGGAACACATAGGCCAATCCATATTCCTTTAAGAATTATAATTTTCTTCATATTTTTGTTTAAAGTAGCCTCTAATTCTTAAACAATTTCATCCTATAGTTAATTTATTATAATTATATGAGAATAAATCTAAGTTAAGTGAAATAATGTAATTTGACATGAAAATAAAGCAAAATACTTTTAAAAATATGTCCATTTTCATGCACATTAAATATTCCCATGCTTACGTTTTCACTCGTCCTCAGATAAATAAATTTCAATCACTCTTAACTTAAATAGGTGACAATTTTAAGGAAACGAAACAAATATATTAGAGAAATAAAGGTTATCCATCATCTACTCAATTGCTTTATTCATCAACTAGAAAGGCATTTAAATACTTGCATTCAATTCTTAATCAATTTAATTTAATTAACAAACCTTTCAAATAATAACTTAATCTATATAATTTAGTCTCTAACTTAGAAAAGCATATCTAAAAGGTTAGAGTTACTATTATTCTTCCCTCTAAAAGTTACTTTGTTATTTTAAATTGATGTTCTTGGTTTTTTATAATTGAATTTGTTTCTGGAGGAAAATTTTAAAGTGATGAAATAAGCTTCGTAAGATTAAGAACATCAGTTTTCTTTAACAAGTAAGATTATTGGCTTCTCCTCTTTCTATTAGTCATAATTATTTCCTTTTTAGATTATAATGCATATTTAGTTTACTAGTATTTATGTCTTTGTTAATATTTCATAATATATTTTAATTTTGCATATTTTTCAAATGATTCAAGGTTCAATACACTTTATTTCTTTGTGTTTCCTCATATTGATCTTTTAATAACATGTCCCACATGTTTGTAATAGAATTAATTGACCAATGTTACTGTCTTAGCCATTAAATGGTTAGTTTTTGTTTCTAATGAATGTTTTAGGTTATTTTAAGTATAAATATATACATATGAATTATGGGAGTGCTTGTATAATTACAACAATGCTACTTTTTAATTTGTATAAATACTACAATTAGGACAATTGCTTGTATAATTTGAAACAATGAATCTAAGTTGGATTCATATGACTAATTAACTATGTCATTTGGTCTTCCTAATGCACTTAATATTTTTATAAAGTTAATGAATTAAGTATTGTATACATATATACATAGGTTGTAGTTGTTTGTTTCGTGATTTTACACCTTCCTATTTATATGTCTAACATATCCTAATTGGTCTTCCTAATGCACTTAATATTTTTATGAAGTTAATGAATTAAGTATTGTATATATATATACATAGGTTGTAGTTGTTTGTTTCATGATTTTACACCTTCCTATTTATATGTCTAACCTCTGTTTCTTTTTAATCTAGGGACTTGAAGTGTTTCCTGAATCGCACTGAAATTAAGATAATAGCAATTCTACTTTAGTTGAGATATTCTTATTATACATTGTTATTGAGTTGAATTATAGAGATCAAATAACACTTTAGGCTAAGTATGTATGCCTATTGATGAATAAAACAACTATGGAATTTACATTTGTTGTGTGTTAGAATTGTGGTATAAGGAATGACATCCTGGATCATTTGTTATAGTATGTTCATATTTATATGTCATATGCACCATCTATGTCTATCGTTTATAATAGTAGACTCGGAAGCACTTATGTAATCATGTGATGTTAAGTGAATTTAATTACTTGCACCATATATGTCTATCTTTTATAACAAAATTTCAGATAAATTCACTTATGTAATTGTGTGATGTTAAGTTAATTTAATTACTTGTACCATCTATGTCTATCTTTTATAACCAAAATTTAGATCAAATCACACCAATGAACTTATGGATTATTGATTTCATATTTTAGGAAAGGATTTTGCTATTGTAGATATTATTGGTAATTATGTTAGTAAAAATAATGTATCAGTTGCATGCTATGTAAACTTATATAACTTGAAACAATGAATCTAATTTGGATTCATATGACTAATTAACTATGTCATTTGGTCTTACTAATGCACTTAATATTTTCATGATGTTTATATCTGTGGAGATTCTAAGGAAATATTTCTATGATTTGAACCATATTATTGCCTACCAACCTTTATAACTATAAGAAGATTTAAGCTTTAAATAAAGTCAACTAAAATTTGATTCCAAACATTAGGCTCTTAGTAATGTTTAGTAGAATGGTGAAATTTTTATGGGAATTTCATAGTTCGCAAGAATTGTAACATCTTATACTTTTGGCTTTTGTTTGCTTAATTTGTAGAGTTGGTCATTCTTCTTTACATGTTGTATGCTAAGTATTCTCAACGTTTCATATATTGTTTAGGTGTCTTTGTAAGTTTTTTTTTAATGTTTAATTGGTGTTGGTTCAAGTTAGGGTATTTTTTGGAGTTGAGAAGTCTAAAGATTGTAAGCTCATTTTTGGGACTATATTGTAGGGGATATTTTTCTGGTGTTTTTTTTTATATAGTTAGAGTAACATTTTTAAGAAGTCTAAAACATAAAAGTTTTAGCTTTACATGTTTAGCTTACTTAAGGTTATAAATCGTGAGATTCTAAGATATGCAGGGTAGGCTATGGTTGTTTTAGTAACCAAGAGTTAAACTAGTCACCTACTTGCTTTGACCTTTTAAATAAGTTTACGTAGTTGGATCAGGTTTTTAAACCAAGTAACTCTCTTAAATTAACCCTAAATAAAATTTAAAAGTTTCAAAAGGGTTGTTCTTATCTCTTCCTATTCTCTCTCAAGTTCCTTTTCAGGGTTTTTAAGTTTTCTTAATGTAATCTCAAGTTCCTTCTATTCCTTTCATATTTCTATATTGCTTCTTATTTATGAACTTTCTTATATGAGTTTGAATAAAATCAATAAATTAGGTTGCTTTTTAAATAAGTTAAGATTGTAGAAGTTTTGTGGTTGAGTATTATATATGTATAAATATTGAACTTCATTTGGGGAAAAAAAATGAGTGCAAAATATGGGAAATCGATTTTAAATGTTCATGATTTAAGAAATTTGATGAATATGAGGCATATGAATATTTCGATATGATATATATGAGAATGCTGATAATTATACAAAACTTGACTTAGAATTATGTGGAGTCTTATTTTAATTATGTGTACCTACACCTAAAAGAGCTATATGTTATGACATTATAGGTGGATCCTAGAATCCCTATATAACTATAAATGGTAGAGTCCCAGCGAAAGGACAACAATTCACTAAATCATATAATACTTACGTACGATCGATTAATGATTCGATTGGGATATCATGCATTATAGATGGTAGATTCTCTACAAGTAATCACCAAATGGTATAATAACAATCATATGAAACTATAATTATCCATTGTTTTATCTAACTAATGAATTCAACAAGGAACCTAAGAGTGTGTAAAGAGCTTATGATGAATTTCATATCCAAAGAATCAAAAGCATAATATGAACAATACATGAATGTATGAAAGTTTTATTACGATTATGTTAAAGTGTTGGGAGTGTTTTGCTTGTGTTGGTATATATCACATGCTTTTGTTGACATTATACTAATATTTGATTGTTAATGTTTCAAGTGTTAATGCTTATAGTGAAATTTGATATTGTATGTAACAGATTGAAATACAAAACTATTAAACAAGTGTATTATATTAAATACGAAATTTCTTTTTTGCAGGCCCTATTTTATGTTAAACAGCATCACTCATCCTTCTTTTTTGTAGTTTGTGGTTGTTCGTCCATCCAAGTAAGTTGTCCAACTAATGTCTACCATATTTGATGCTTTAATAGAACGAGTATTTGTTTTTGGGTTTTGTTGAATGCAAATGAGGTATTGATTTTGTGTTGTTTAGAATATTATTATAATCAATTATGAGTTTTTATGTTCTTCTTTAATAGTTTAAGTATTTATGTTTAGGTTTTGTTTGAATCATTGATGAGTAGATGTATGGATTACATAAGTATTTAATATATGTGGAATGAGTTTGAGATCTTATGGATGATCCAATGCATAATAATTAAATAAAAATTTTGTTCTTTGCATAATAAACCCCTTAGATGAAACTCATAAGAAATTTATGACAATTCTATGCATAATAAACCTATAGGATGGTATATAGGCTAGAAACCCATGATGCAGCTCCTATAAGGCTTATGGGTGAAAAACTCCACGAGCCTAGGAGTCACAGCTAGAACTTGCTTTCTCGACTCATATGGTGTAACAATGCCACGTACCATAATGCTTGTTTAAATTCAAACTTTGGAAATGAACTTGTAAGTGATTAACATGAATAGTTGAACTTCATTGTGATTAATTCAAACTTAGTATTAACATATTATATTCATAGGTTTAACATATTCTTTGCATAATAAACCCCTAAGATGGTATATAGGTTGGAAACCTACGATGCAACTCCCATGAGGCTTATCGGTGAAAAATTCCACGAGCTTAGGAGTCATAGTGAGAACTTGCTTTCTCGATTCTTATAGTGTAACAATGCCACGTACCATAGTGCTTGTTTAAATTCAAAATTTAGAAATGAACTTGTAGGTGATTAATTCAAACATAAATACTTGAACTTCATTGTGATTAATTCAAACTTAATATTAACATAAGAAATTCATATGTTTAACAAACATGACAATTCTTTGCATACTCCTAAAATGGTATATAGGCTATGGAAACTCGTGATGTAGCTCCCATGAGGCTTATCGTTGAAAAATTCCACAAGTTTAGGAGTCATAGCGAGAACATGTTGTCTTGATTCATATAGTGTAACAATGCCACGCACCATAGTGCTTATTTAAATTCAAACTTTGGAAATGAACTTGTAAGTGATTAATTCAAGCATGAATACTTGAACGTCATTATGATTGCTCAATGTAGTGTTGGGTTTAATACATGTATGTACTTTTTTTACTTCTTAATGTCACTTCTATCAATTAAGTGGTCCAACTTCTATTCTTATTTGGAATATTGTTAGAATAATTGATGGCTAGATGTATGAATTATAGTTTATATGAGTTATAATGTGGTGATTGTCCAATCATTAAGGTGGAATTGGTTATGATTGAGTTTTAAAATTGTAAGCTCATATGGTGAAATAGGTCGGTTCAATTTGGAGGGGAAATAATCAGACTTGTAAAAACTTAGGGGATGTTGTGTAAAGTAAAGATTAAATGTTCTATAAACTTAAGGGAAATGAAGGATACTAACTATGAAATCACTTTTTTAAGTAACAATTTTGCATAAATGAGTAATGTTGACAGATATTAGAAGTATAGACGATTAACACCTGATGGTTTCATTAACCCTGAGTTTGTTGAGGGAGTTGAAGCTTTTATTGACTATGCATTTTCTCAACCTGCATATAAGGATTCCCTAAAGATCAGATGTCCATATAAAAAGTGCAAACATATTCATTTTCTTCCTATTGATGAAGTGAATCTCCATTTGTTAAGAAAAGGGTTTGTTCCAAATTATTTTGAGTGGACACAACATAGGGAGCCATTGATTTGTAGCACCTCAAGGGGTAATAAAGTAAACTCATCAAAAAAATATACATGTGTTTGAAGGGGTGGATTTAGAACAAATAATATTGGTGCAACTAAAAATACTTACATCCAAATGGTTTATGATGCAGCCAGTTATACCTTTCAGAAAAATATAGAAAATCTTCAAGAAGAGCCAAACCCATATATAAAATAATATTTTGATTTACTACAATTAGCTAACCAAGAATTATGACCAAATTGTGAGAAGATGACTCAATTGTCTTCAATTGCTCAATTATTGAACATAAAGTCTGAAGAGCATATCTTTGATTGAAGTTTTGACAAAATTCTTGGTTGGTATAATGAATCATTGCCTCCTGATCATACAATGGTTAATAATTTTTACAATATGAAGAAAGTTATTAGGGGTCTTAGTTTCCCAGTTGAAAAAAAATTATTGTTGTAAATTGGGATGTATGTTGTTTTGGGGAGATGATGTGGAATTATAAGAGTGCAAATTTTGTGGTCAATCTAGTTTCAAACCTAGAAAGCGTAATATGAAATAGAAATTAGTACCTTGGAAGTGAATGTATTATTTCTCGCTAACTCCGAGACTTCAAAGACTATATACCTCTAATGTTACTGCATCTCACATGAGATGGCATAATGAACATGAACAGGAATATGTAATAATGAGCCATCCATCGGATGCACTGGCATGGAAACATTTCATTAACACTGTCGATGGATGGATTCCAACCTTTTGGTCAATCCGGGCAACAATATTCATCATAGTCAATCATAATTAATCCTTATAATTTGCTTCCATGGATGTGTAAGAATGAGACATTTATGTTCTTGATAGTGATTGTGCTAGGTCCTAGAAATGCAAAGCATAAAATTGATGTATTCTTACAACCATTGGTATATGAATTGTATCATCTTTAGGAATATGGTGTGGAGACATATGATATATAACGTGTACCACGGAAGGATTGATGACAATTTGATGGTGTTTTCAATGGATGTTTTATTTTGGTGTGTTTTCGACCTTGAGGAATTAAGAAGGATGGAAATTTTGAATTCAATAATCAAGAAAAATAAGTATATGCAAGGTTTGATTTCTATGACACCTCTTGGAAACTTATTCTAAGCAATCCCAATGATGAAAATAAAACCAAGAGAAACGAACAATCGACACGCCACAATTGGGAAAGCAATTGATAAGTGAAAGATGGTTCGAAAGGTAACAAGAACAAGAGAATAATGTTTCTCCCTATTGAAGCCGATAACACTCCAACAATTTTGATCTAAAAGTTTTGAAAATTTGACCTAAAGACACATATTTATACCTAGGTTAAATAATAAAAGGTTGGGCTAAAAATATATGGAAGCCCAAAATAAACAAAGTCCAAAAATTAAATAAATAAATATGATGTGTGCCGCCACTATTGGATCTATATGCTCTTAGGCTTAAATGAATTAAATAGCCTACTCCCACTAATAAAATAAGTGGTGCACCAAACACTCTTTAGGCTTAAGTGATGAAGTATTAAAATAGCCCAAGCCTTCTTGTCTTCAAGCTCTAAGTGTATCCGGTCCAAGGATTTAAGTTAAATGGATTAGTTTGGGCTCAATTAACTCTCCTCCAATAGGCTTGGAGCTCGCCATCCTCTCAAGATAAAAGCCCATATGCGTATAAAAAGTCTCTTTGAGTCTCTCGGTCCTGGATCTAGACATAGGTCCAACTGGAATGACAAGCTCGCCTCCATCACACACGAAATCTCTATACTGATCCTTACTCCTGCTCACATCAATATATATCTTAAACAAAATTTTGTGTTAAGAGCAGCTTTGATGTGGACTATTATTAATTTTTTGATGAATACTATGTTATCTGGAGCCTTATTGTGGCAATGATTATGATGCGTTTTATCTTCCAAACGGGGCTAAAACATCTTGGTTTGACAACCATAGGAAATTTCTTCTTCCAGATCATCCATTTAGATGCAATAAATAAAAGTTCAATACGAATAAGATGTTACAAACACCTCCTCCCCTTGATAAAGCTGGTGAAGAAATATTACACGAGAGTGATGTATTAGGGTTGTTGAAAGTTACAGAACTTGAAGTTGATGAAGTTAATATAAGCATTAGTAAAAACTTTGGTTGAAGAAAATGAAGCATCTTTTAGGATTTGTCATATTAGAAAACTAATTTAATATGTCATAATCTAGATGTGATGCATATTGAAAAACATATTTTTGACAATTTGGTCAATTATCACAATGAACATTGAAAGGAGGATAAAGGACAATGCAAAATCACAAGCTGATTTGAAGCTTTTTTGTAGAAGGAATGAGTTAAATAAATATCTTCGTACCGGCAAAGATCCGAAAGCATGTTAACTTTAGACAAAAAAATAAAAGGAAACTTTATGTGAATGGTTGAAAAGTCTAAAGTTTCCTAATGGATATGTTTTAAACTTAGTAAGGTGTGTGGATATGAGAAAGTACAAATTATTTGGGATAAAAAGTCATATTATCATGTGTTTATGCAAAGGCTAATTCTAACTGTATTTTGGGAGTTGCTACTGAATAAGGTTTGGGAAGAAATAATAGAATTAAGTTTGTTTTTCAAAAGCTTAACATCATTTGAAATAAAGATAGTTGAAATGGAAAAACTATAAAGGAAAATTCCAATAATCTTATGCAAATTAGAAGGGTTTTTCCCTTCAAGCTTCTTTGATTGTATGTAGTATCTACCAACACATGAGACTAAACTTGCTAGTCCAATTCAATATTGATGGATATATTCGTTTGAGAGGTAATGGTAGTAAATATTTAAAATGGAGTTATAGTATGTTTTAATCATAGAATTGTAAATCAATAGCTATTTGTAATGTAGGTATTTGCATCACTTGAAGAAAAATATCAAAAATAAGGCTTGAGTTGAAGGTTCGATATATAATGCTTATTTAGTGCAGGAAGCAAGTACATTTGGTTCACATTATTTTGAGCCACATCTGCACATAAGAGAAAGAAAAGTTCCTTATAATGACGATGGGGGAGGAATGGGTGATGTTGATGGTAATTTATCCATTTTCACATATCTTGGACGAACATGTAGACGGTTTACAAGAAGAATGTTAATAAAGGAAGAAATAGAGGTTGTCTATGGTTACATTTTATTAAACTGTCAAGAGGTTCAACTTTTCATGCAGTAAGTTGAAGTTGATTTGCAAATTGATTTTGTGGGTTTTCAAAGTTAGTGTTGTTCATAATTAAAATACATAATAATGCCTTTAGATTATATAAGGAATGGTTATGCGAGTTAAGGCCTAGAAAAATCACAGGATGATATCAATAAAGAAGTTGAAAAACACTTTCCTTAATGATTCGAGAAATATGTAAGTTTTCACTTACAATTTATTAAAATGGTTAAATTATCATATCAAAGTGTTCAAATGATATTATATTATTTAATATGATAATTTTTGTAGGCCTCAAAAAATTCAATAGAGATATGTGATCTTGCAAAAGGACCTTTACGAACTGTTAAATAGTATCTAGTGTATTTTGTTAATAGATACAAATTTTATACATAATATCAAGGTCATAGCATGACAACAATAAATAATGGGGTTTACATACCCAGAATTGATGGATTACTATGGTAAATTTATTGAGATACTTGAAATTGAGAACCCTTCATTGCCAATAAAGCAGAGTTTGATATTTAAGTGTGACTAGTTTGATCCAACTCCTAATGTTAGTACAAAAGTGCACAGCTGATACAATCTAGTTGAAATCAACCAGTGAAGAAGATTTAGACAATTTGAACCTTTCGTGTTGGCGATGCAAGCAATCCAAGAGTATTATGTCCCTTTTCCTAACTTAGAACGAGATAAGTCAAATTGGATGGCCGTTTGTAAAGTAAAACCTATATGTATTTTTGAATTACTTAGAAAAGGAAAAAATAAAAGAATTGAAAGTGAAGTGTTTCAGGAAGTTGTTTATGAAATAAATACATGTTTTATATATGATGAGAGTGAACCTTTGAATGATCCAAATAATGAATATGTTGAAATTTTTACTGGAGAGGATGAAAAGGGCGAGAGATCTGAAGAGAAGACTGAGTATGATTCTAATTCTTCAAACAAAGAAGATGATGATTATTTTGATTTACAATTAAGTGATCATGATAGCGATTAATTCGTGTTTGTAATATATTATTATATGAATAAATCTATTATTGCATCAACAATATATTGTTATATATTTAATTTATATTGTTCTATTACTAAAAAATTCAATAAAATGTGAATTTCAGGTTAAACATATTCCACTAAAGAGAAAATAGGATATGATGTGGCCAAGGTTAAGGTTACCATAATTTGGAGCCAGTTACTTTATAAGTAAAGCATCATATGTTACAGCTGATACAAAATTAGGTGTTGTACCTCTAGCTACTATATATCCAGATGAGGCATCACCTTCTATACCTACTGCTACACCATCCAACAGTCCTACACCATCCACCACTCCTATACCGACAAAGATATCAGGGGTAAAAGTTGTGAATGAAGAAGGCAACCTCTAGCCTGGAGCCAAGGGAGTAGATGAAAGAACATACATCACAATAGGCAACAATTTGTGAGTGAAAATACATGCATGATAACACCATAAGTTTATACTGAAGTTATAGCTTTTAATTTGAAAATGATTTAAATTTGCTTACATATTAGGTTGGTTCCGTCCAGAACGTGCTCAATAAACATAAAATCTAAGTTCAAGGAGAAGATTGATCTTGAGGGTTATATATGGAAGAATGTCTCTCAGGCGATAAAGGATTTTTATTATCAAGAGTTTGAGGTATTAAAAATATATTCTTTTGTATTTTTTATCAAATTAATTTTATACATTAATTAGATAAATATTGTAGGTTAAAAGTAATTATAATATGTCTTTCTTTTTTTCAGAAAGAATTTTTTTGGGATTCCAAATTTGTGGCGGTAATTTATAAAGTATGGGAGAGGCGAGCTCGTATATGTTATAGAGACTTTCTTGGTGCGCTATACAAGACTGGTGTTCAACCTCTATATATATCTAAAAAAATATGGACTCGTTGACAGCAGTATTGGACATTACCCGAGGCAATGTCCATTTTAGAGCATAATTCTAGCAACAGACATGGAGGACCGGGGGAGAGAATCTTCTCATACACACTGGAGGATCTATTACCCACCAGGAGCATGCAGAGAAACTTGTAAGTATCTACACTTTGCATTTATATTATGATTTTTTTTTACTTTGAAGTATCAATTTAATTTGATATATGAATATTGGAATGAGTATATATATGTATTATAGAGAATGGTAATGTTATAAATGTCTAGTGCTATATATTGTTGGGTTTTTTAGTTACTTTCTTTGTTCAACAGGGGATAAATATTACAAAATAGAGGAAACTCTGCCAAAAAATTTTAAAATTGTAGTTCACTTATAACATTTTATTTTAATGCAAGAAAAGTCTATGGGTAAGAAGCCTAGACCTCGTCATCTCTTTTTGCACACTCACACTAAGAAGTATAATAGTGTGACCTTAGTCAACACCTGATGTGGAGAACATAATGAATGTAAAATTTATGATTTAATATTAATTCTTAATAATTATCACTTATTAACATAAACATTGCCTCCTAATAGGACTAAATATAAGAAAGCATTCAATGATAGTCTCAGCACTCTGACACTGTTGGTGAGAGTCAGGCATATATTGATGTAGTGGGTGGTAGGGACTGTCGTGGAAAGATCTTCGACTTAGGTTCATTTGTGAACACATCCAATTCACAACCCTCCACTTCTAGTACAGTTGCATCTAGTAGGCAACCAACATCGAATGAGAGAGTCGTTCAATTTGTGATCACAATACAGATGCTAGCAACTCTGTTGCAACAGTCGATGGAGTACATAGCTCAAGCTCCGTAATAAGATGGATGAGTTGAAAAAGAGGGGTAACATCTCATCGCACTAGTCAGACCATCCACCTTCACCAAGTACATAGCTTAGTTTTGTTACTCTCAAGTTTTTTTGTATGAATTACATATTTATTGTTATAGATAATAATTTTTTATTATCAATTAAGATAATTTTTACTTTATATTATTATTCAACTTACTATTTAGATAAATTAAATGTAGAAAAAATTCAATGTATTATTCCCAGATTATTGTAGAAATTAAATATCAATCATAAGATTACCAATCAAAATTAAATTTACAACTTAAATGTATGAAAAATAAAAAACAATATCAGTACATTTACTAACAAAATTATCATATCCATTGGGAAATTTAATATTAAATTTACCAAAAATAAGAACATTCCGTCAGCAAATAATTTACCGACGGAAAAACTTATTGTCACTAAATTTTCAGACGAAACTTCAACAACTTGATCGTCGCTAAATTTACTGATGCACATACAATATCCATTGCTAAATTTACCAACAAAACACAACTTATCGTCACTAAATATTCCGAAAAATTTTCAATACTTTGTTAGTTAGTCGGTAATATTTACTGACATAATAGAAATATTTTGTTAGTAAAGTTACCGACAGACTTAAAAATTTCGTCGCTATATTTAATGATGAAAAAAGAATTGTTCATTGGTAAATTACTGACGAAATATTTTTATTCTATTGTTAAAGATTACCGACAGCCGTTTCTCTGACAACTGATACAATCGGTAATTTTTATCGACAAATTCACTTGTCGACGGAACACCTTCACATTCCGTTGATAATTTTCACTAAACACCCATTTTCTTGTAGTGATAGAATTTCAGAGTTAATATTATTAGTTGTAAAACTAGATTTGCATCAACAAAGTTCTTTGACGAGGATGGACATGGACTTTCCATCGTTTATTGTTGAGAAAGAAGCCCTATTTTGTTGGTAAAGTTACTGACAGACTTAAAAATTCCATCGCTATATTTAGCGATGAAAAAAGAATTTTTCATTGGTAAATTACCGACAAAATATTTCTATTCTATTGTTAAAGATTACCGATGGCCGTTTCTTTTATGGCCGATGCAATCGGTAATTTTTATCGACAAATTCACTTATCGACGGAAAACCTTCACATTCCGTTGATAATTTTCGCTAAACACCCATTTTTTTTGTAGTGATAGAATTTCAGAGTTAATATTATCAGTTGTAAAACTGGGTTTACATTAACAAAGTTCTTTGACGAGGATGGCCATGGACTTTCCATCATTTATTGTTTAGAAAGAAGCCCTAGATTGGCTTAGTCGTTTACCTTTCCTGGCTACTTTGACATTAGCATTGTCAACATAAGAAACCGATTACTTGATAACGACCAAAATTTATGAAGTTATTGGGGGAAGTCCCTACTGGAAGAAATAAGAGACTGATTCACCTCAAGGCCTTCAAGTTGGCGACGCCAATTAAGAAATAAATCATATAAAATGAATTGAATGTGAAAATAATAGATAATGAAGTTTAGTCAATCAATAATTGTGTATAAAAATAATAATAATTTGATAACGTGTCTTTGAAATACAAAAACGATATAATAGAGGATGTATCAAGCTCGACCGTAGGCAACGGCAAAAAAGGCACCTGTTCAGGCCCACTCTTATAAAAAAACTTAATTAATGGTTGTGTTAAAGAAGTGGAAGAGACTTTAATGGGATGTTTGGTTGACTGGAATCATCATTCGATTCCTGATCTATTCTTGGTAATAAGTTATTCCTTTGTTTGGTTGAAAAAAACATACAGAATATATAATCCAAGGTTGGACTTATTCTTTGAGTTTGGGGATAAGTAAACTCATCCTCCCCCTATCTTTATCTATTCCAAATAGGTCATCATCATCATCATCATTCATCATCATCATCATCATCATCATAATAATAATAATAATAATGATGATGATGATGATGATGATGATGATGTAGTTAGTAGGACTAATGGATATTCTGTTTTTTTTTATTAATTATTTCTTTGTCATTTCAAATTTATGTTTTCAAACCAAACATTAACATTACATTATCATTAGAAATTCTTAGGAATAAACCAAACTAAATAATACATATTATATTCTATTCCTCATCTATTTTATTCCTTAAGAATCCTCATTCCATTCCTTATATATTCTTATTGGTGAACCAAACGCCCTGTAAGTGTTAAGAGAGATTTAAATTCTTCCCGCGAGAGTCTTTTTGTGAAAGGAAGCTTAATATTTTAACTTCCAAATTTAACCATTGACTTTTTTATGTTGATCTATTTATAATTTTTTTAGGCATTTGGCTGTAGTTCTTGCCCTCTAGCTTTTTTATTTCCATCAGCATATGAATCTAAGATACTTTAACATCAAAATTGGCATAAAGATTTTTTTGGTTCCAACATATGAGTGATAATCTAGAGGTAATGTTTCTAATTTTTCTTTATAATTGTCAACTTGTTGAATACTTAAATACATTATAATTAATTTGTCTCATCTAATAATATTTGCTCATATATACAACATTTGACAATGTTTTTATGGACATGATTAGATATTTTGTTCACCAAAATTGAATACTCTTATATTTCTTTTTTTTCCCTTTACATATTGTTTCCATTTGATGTTACTCTTATTACTCTGACAATGTTACTCCTACTACACAGTTGTTGATTTTTTTTTTATGTTTTAATTATTCGACCACAGTACTTAACCATAATTACTATTAAGGAGTTTTATTTTAACTTGGACGACGTAAATTAGAGAGCTTTATTCTTATTCATAATTTTATATTAGGAAATTATTTGAACACAAAAAATTAAAATTTTGCAGAAAAATATTATTTAAGTCAAAATTAATTATAAATTATTAACCTTTTGTTAATTAAGTTATATAATGAATTAATTATCATATTCTTGTCACAAAATATTTATTATAAAAGGTTTTGTGTTCATATCCTTTTAAAATTTGACATAGATCTAATTTTTAATAAATACAAATAGGAATAATTTTATTACTTATTGATTTATAATTTTTATTCAAAAAATGAAAACCAAAATTTTGTATAAGAAAATATGCACAAGTCCTACACCAATTTGGGAGCTTGACAGACACCAACCAGAGAGCTTTATTCTTATTCATAATTCTATTTTGGGAAGGAACAATTTGTAAATAAAAAATCAAAATGGGTGAGGTTAATTTGATGATAAAAAAGTTACTGTGGCACTAGGATAATGCAAAAATACAATAATCTTAATAATCAATTTACTAAATCATGTAGAAAATTTTCATGAATGCTTATTTACTGGGTGAGATAACTTTTATGGTAACAAAAATAATAGTTGCAATGAATCTTTTAAATACATTAAGCATAAAAACTTAGTTTTTTTTTGGAATTAGCATAAAAACTTTTTTTTTATCAACTAAGCATCACAACCTGAGATTTAAAAATTGATTATATTATTTGTTTAATGATTAATTTAATAAAATTAAGAAAATATTATTAATTAAAATGATATAAAAATTAAAATGAAATTATTTACTCAATTAATTTTAAATTTCATTTAATATTTAATTCTCTTTTTACAATAGATACATTGTAATTCAATTGTACTCCAACTTATCATATTTATTTTTTATAAGATTATTACAACTTCTCCACATATATCTATTTTCAAAAAGAGAATTGGTTTCTCTTTTTCTTTAAACTATTACCATCATGATGAGTAGATCAATTGTAATTTAAATATCTATTCTCTTTGGTAAAAAGTTGAATCACTATTAGGCTTTGATATTATAAAATTATTTGAAACATTGAAATTAGATTTTGAATATGATAGCTTTTATCATAAATGTTTGTTCTTTATTTTTCCAATTTTAATATAGGATATTAAGTTTTGCTCATTATTTTTTTCTCTGTCACAGATAAAATATCATTGATATATCTTTATGATATATTGTCGAGCTATTGGTATTCTATTGTACTTGCATACTTCTTCCAATTCTATAATAGTGCTTTTGTTTATTTTTCCTAGTCCAACAATGTTATAATTGGTTTATATGATGTTGCCTAAAAAGTATTTGTCTGGAAGTAAAAAAAAGTAAGAAAAAACAAGTAAAAATAATTAATAGAATCCTAAAAAGGAACAATTAATAAATTTATTTAAAAATAGGCTCCTCTAATAAGAATCCTAATGAATTAAGTGAAGATAATTTTGAACAATATAAAGAAAATTTAAGTAATGAGATTCATATTCATAAGAATATTAGTAATTTAAGTGAGCACGATCATGTCTTAAATGCATCCAATTTAGAAATTTTAAGGTAGATGAACAACTAATCTCTATATTGAATATTTATGATCCTATAAATTAGGATAATCATGATAATAAAGGGAAATTTTAGTTGAAAAGGGGCTTATAAGAGAATTGAATCTCGTGTTTTCTTTAGACAATATCTCTCAAAATTTTCATATTTTTATTATTCTATAAAATCGGGTAATGGAGAGATTAGTGATAGAAAATGGTTGGTTACTAAACATATAGATAAGGTATATTGTTTTTGTTGTAAGTTGTTTAAACCTAATAGCAAAGAAAGTGCATTAGCAAATGATAAATTTAGAGATTGGAAGCATCTTAGTGAGAGATTCAAAGAACACGAGAATAATGTTGAGCATATAACTAACGTGAAGACTTAGAATGCAAAAAATTTTAAAAATTGATAAATATTTTCAATAATAAATTCTAAAAGAGAAAGCACGTTGGAAGCAAGATTTGATAATAATAGTTTCTATTGTAAAATATCTCCTAATTATAATTTGGCTTTTCAAGAATCCGATGAGAAACTTTACCAAGATAGTAATAGTAATTTTTTAGATTGATTAAGATAATTGTTGATGTAATAATGCAAGATAATGACAGACACATTCAAATTTATGAAATTCATCATCATTATTTTGGTCACAAAATTTGAAATGAATTGATTGCTCTTTTGGCCTATAGTGTTAGAAGTTATATCATAAGGATCATTAAAGAGGTGAACTACTTTTCTATTATTCTTGATTATACCCCATAGTTGAGCCATCAAGAATAAATAAGTTTGTTAGTAATGTATGAATATGTCAAATAAAAAATTTAAAATATATTATTACTCTTTAGAGTTCTTGAAGTTATATGACACATCTAGATTGAGACTTTTCAATAAATTATTGAATGCATTTAAGTCTCTTGATCTTCATGTCCATAATACGAGGGTCAAGGTTATGAAAATAGTTCTAATATAAAGGGAAAATACCAAGGGGTTTAAAAGTGATTACTTGAAATAAATCCAAGAGCATTATATATGTCATATGCTTATCATAATCTTAATCTTACTCGTAGTGATATAACACATTCTTATGTTAAATTTGTTTCATTTTTAAAGTTTTGTAACACATATATGCCTTATTTTTAAGTTCTCCTAAAAGTTGGAATGTTTTAGTCGATAATGTTTTAGAATTAACCATGAAATCATTGTCTAACACTCGTTAGGAAAGTCGAATAAAAAGTGTTAAAGTTATTAGATTTCAAGCTCCTAAAATAAAATTGGCTTTAATGGAATTATCTAGATCTTGTGATGATGACAAGTGAAAGAGTGAAGTAGAAAGTCTGGTTAATGTACTTGAGAGTTTTGAGTTTTTACTTGTATGATTATTTGGTATGATATTTTATTCGCTATTAACATGACGAATAAAAAGTTGCAGTCTAAATCTACATACATTGACGTTACCATTGACTAATTAGAAGGTGTGATGGTATTTTTTATAAATATAGAAATGATGGGTTTGCCTTTAGT
>JANSVA010000002.1:16892864-16915759 GCA_025504915.1 Erythroxylum reticulatum | reverse complement strand
GGTTACATTACATGTCATTATTAAAAGACAATCATTAAACTATTTAATGGTAAGATCATTACTCCATTTAACGATGATAATGCATGATAAATAACATCTTTATTTAGCAATTCAATCCTAAATGTGCATCTGCACATTCAGCCATTAAAAATCAAAATTCCCTTTCATTTCTTTAAGAATTTTGTGTTAATATAATTAATCTAATCAATTAAATTAAACCAAAGTTTAGCTCATTTCTAAATGTTCATTTGGGCTTCTAATTAACCATTAATTAGTGCAAACTCAACTTATATCATGGGCTTTAAAACCTCCATTTATATTTCTTACTTTGCTTAATAACCTTCCTTGAAGCCAAGTGAGGAATCTTATTGGACTTAGATAATTCAAGCTCCAATAAGCCCAGAATTAATTTAATTTCATTAGAATTAATTCTAGCTTATTAACTAAATGTCATTCCACTAAAAGCAATTAGTTGAACTCTTGAATTACTAAATATTATGAGAACACATATTTCAAATAATATGTCTAATTGCAGATCCTATTATGAACCTTATTATAGTCACCCGCATAACAAATGGTAAATTACCGTTTTGCCCTTATGTTGGTTTTTCCTTTTAGATCTCTCGTTTTACTCTATATGGTAATTAACACACAAGATCTCATCTTGGTGTTAAGATTTGATGGGTAGCTACTCCTTCAAACTCTTGACACTAGTTTAATCACCAATCTCCATAAAACATCTAGAAGTGATGATATCATTATAAACTCTTTATTTGAGTGAATGTTACCTGATATATATTTCAATTAATAATTCCAACATACAGATACTAGATTAATACTCTATAAAAATCCATTCCGATCATATCAAGAATTATAATGAAACACATATGAGTTTACTACTTATCAAGATTGTGATCTATAATAAGCAAATGCTAAAATGTATGTTTAAGACTAAAGTAACGATCTGCTTTATTCTTAAAAATATACTTGATTTCAGATTCATTTAATAGTTCCATTATCGATAGTCGACTACTATCATGATATGAAACTCATCATTCTCTTGAAGTAAACTCCTTTACATACATAGAGATAAATCGCCATACTACAATCTAAACTGTAATCAAATGACCAACTTGATTATTCATCTATGAATCCATTATTTTAGATTCTTATAATCTATGTATATGTATATTATTTACAAAAGAATCTTGGTACCTTATGACTAGATATATAATGCTCATAAAAACCAAACTCTTTTGTTTTATTAATAATAAATATTTTAATTACAAAACTGTAACTGAAGAAGATTAAGTTACATGTAAATACTCTTGCTTTCCAGGTACTATATTTACATAACTCCAACACATATCAATTCTCTAACGTATCTAACCTACTTCTCACAACTCATATTTGACTTATTTTATACTGAAAACATTCTAAAGTAGTTGTTAGAGACAAAAATTAGTTGTTAAAATGAATATTAATTGTAAAATTGGTTGATTATTTTACACATTAGTCGACCATTTTACATTAGTAAACCAATATGATCATAAACTAGCAGTATAAATTTTTAAAAGATATTATATCCAAAATCTTAATATTTATTGCTCAAATTATGACACTTGTTAACCAAACTTCCTGGAACAATTTTTTCAGTACTTCTCAAGTTCTTTCAAAGATCAAAACCTAATCTTTTGATAAAAAATTAATTTCAAATCATTTTAAAAGTTTCCTAAATTTGTATTTTAACATTAAAATTTTTTTGTTAAAGATCAAAACAAATCTCCTCTTTATCATGAAATAATTTAAGCGTATGTCTTATATACAAATGATCATACAATAATTAGATCTTTAATTCATTGAAATGAACAAGATAAGATTATAAGAAAGAATACAGTGATTTATTTAAGTCTTGATATACTTGATTCCTCCTTATTTTTTATCCTTGACTTTGAATTGCATATGTACTCCACTTTACTTACTTTCTTCATCTTTTGATTGCTTAATTGATTTAGATGGTTGTTTTACTCACTTTACTCTTGTATTTAACTAGATCTTTCATATATTAACTTACTATTATTACTAAAGATAAAAATATTAGCAGTTTTTTACTAATAAGACTATATATTAAAACTTCACTTTTTCCAATAATCTCCTCCTTTTATTATAAAAATATTTGGTGATAATGGAAAAATAAATGACATTGAGTAAGTTCTTCCTATGCTAAAACGATATGTAATGCATGCTCCTTATTAATTCCTGTATCATAATATGGTCAAACTTCTATATCACTATTCTTTCTCCCTTTTTTAACATTAAAAAGTGTATATGTAAAAGTAAATAATTTTTTCTCTCTCTACCTTTTTTAAAAATTCTATTATATGGGAAAATAATACATATAAAAAATTTATAAAATAAAAAAATGTCTATAATTATCATGTACCAAATTTAAATCCCAGTATGTTTCTCTCCTCTTAGGCACATGCAACAATACTCTCTCCCCCTAGATATGCATATTAAGTAAATGTTCTAAAATATTATTAATATAGTAAGTGGTTAGATCTTTCTATACATCACCAATAGTTGCATCATGTTCTTCCTATCTTAGTTTAACAATTGATCTTTTATACCAATTTTATATTTGATTCATATAAGGAATCTTGGTGTTTTTTTAAAAATTAATTGTTGGAGATACAATTAGTGTTTCTCATTTGATATTTATGGAGATGATACTAATTATTTATATTCATTTGATTTCATTTGATATTGGCTTACAAGATAAAGAAATTAATATATTCTAAGTACCATGCAAACTTAGGTCCTCAAAAGTAGTTATTAAACCTATATTGAATAGGAGCATGTATCATGCCTTTATGCTTACAATGAGACCTATAATACTTATGACTTTATATCATGTCATTTTGATGATAAAGATGCCTATCCAATCGAGAATAATTTTGTGAGTTCTTTTGAGAAGACTTTGCATAATAATTATGCCTATTTTTGCCTTGAATGTTATGCTTTCTAAGTTTAGAATGTGACCTATAAATGCAAGCATGAATATTTTTTCTTAGGACCTAGAGGATGATGGATGAGCATGTGATTTTGTGCAAATTTATAATATGCATCATATTCATGTGATGATTTATGTATAGTCTCAACATATAAATGCTTGCCCTTAACAAAAATTATCTTGGCATCGGATATGTATTTCTATAAGTGAAACCAACTTTATTCCTATCATTAGAGTTCTTTTGGGTCTAAACATACTATTTAATTTTTCATTTGCTAGAATGAATTTAAAAATGGTTCTTTGAGGACATGCATTCTTATTCAATGCCTCATTATCATGCAACAAATCATCCACTTTATCATTAGCAACAATCATACTTTTAGATTCTGTCATATCATGCATATCACATTTTAATTTTTCATTTTTAACCATGTATGCATCTAAGAGTTTTTGAATATATTTATACTTGAAAGATAATATTTTCCTTTTCAAGCTCATCATTTATAGGCATTCAATAAGTTCTTCATAAAACAAATCATCATTATCATTAATTCATAACCATTATCACTAAGAGAGTTTGAACTAGAGGATAATTCATTATTATTTTTCATAAAGCACATATGAGCCTTTTCATCATTTGATTCTCAAATATAATAGCTTCTATTATCTTATACGATCTTTAGTTCTCTCTTCTTCCCTTGGTCTTTTTCCTTCTCTTTACTATATTATTGATTGTCATTTGGATTCTCATCATGATTAACTTTATATCATTAACACCAATATTCCTATGACAATTATTAACATATGTAAGATCAAGTATTTTCCAAATATTATGAGGATTTTGACACATTAAAACTTTATAAAACACATTTTATCTAATTTAGAACATAAAATTAGCATTACCTTAAAATTTAATAAAATGATTGTATTTTCATTTCTCTTCTACTCACTCTTTTATACAATCTCCCATAGATCAAAATCTTTGACCATGAGAAGGACTTTCATCTTAGTTTTTAGAATAAGCAATTATTCCCATTAAAAATGGAGCAATATTAATATCTTGACCCTTTTGATTAAAAAGTGAATCAAATTATGTCACAGTAAACTTTGGTCAAATTTTTCTATAAATATATATGCAATGAATGAGACCTACTCCAATACCAATTATTAGTCCCTAATGGCACTCAAAATGAGTATAAATTAGGTGTTGGTGAATTTTTTTTTTTCATTTAAAAATGAAACTTGATCAAGTTCAAGAAAATGATGACATGAAATGACAATTTAGCTCATTTTAATTGAAGAAATAAGAATAATATAAATAGTGTAGGTAAGAGAAATTGCAAAACTAATTTGTAGTAGTTTGGCCAAACAATTTGGTCCACGTCCACTCTACAAGCTCCATTTGAGAAAACAATATTTGTTTTCCCTTCAGTGTGGATGAAGAACAATCTGCCATACAATATCTTGCTTGCTACAAGTGAAAGGAAACCTTTGTAATCGTCTTACTCTACCATAGACGAAGAGTAACACTTTACAAATATTTTTCAAATTTAATAAGAATCCTAACAAAGTTTATCCCATGAATTTTCTCAAATTACAACAAGTATACCACCTAAAAACTCCTCATACTCGTACAAATAAACAAAAACTCAATATATGTTATATAATATAAATATGCATTATCTACTCTCTTAAGTCTCTTAGCAACTTTCTAATATACCTAATCTACTTTTTACAAATCATATGTGGTTTCTTATATTAAAAAATAACCTTAAATAGTCATTAGAAGTAAAAACTAATTGTTATAATGGTTAGTAATAGTAGCATTGATCAATCATTATGCACATTTGTTATAATGGTTAGTAATAGTAGCATTGATCAATCATTATGCACATTGATATATTGGTTGATCGATTTGATCACAAACTCATAGTACATATTTTAAAAAGAAAATATATACAAAACCCTAATATTGGTTGCTTACTACATTGGTTGACCAAAATTCTTGAAACAAGTTCTTTAAAAGATCAAAACACGTTCATTTGATAAAATCTTGACTCAAAATCATTTTAATAGTTCCCCAAAATTTTGTTTCAAGATCAAGAGGTTTTCTTAAAGATTAAAACAAAAATTCCCTTGATTATAAAATAATTTATACAAATGATCATACAATAATTGAATTTTTATTTTACTAAAATGACTAAATACAGTTACAATAATTTGCTTAAGTTTTAAAATGCTTGATTCTTCTTTGTTCTTAATTCTTCACTTGAATTGCATATAATGCTCTATTTTGCTTATTTTCTTCATTTTTTGATTGCTCAATTGATTTAATTGGCTTCTTTGCTAACTTTACTTTTCCATTGAACTCATTCTTTTCATATCAGCTTAATAATATCACTAAGTATAAAAATACATTAGTAGTAATATATTTTGTTACCCATAAAACTATGGATCAAAAATTTCACTTAGTCCAACATTCACAATAATAAAATTTAAAAATTGAATTAATTAAATAATTAATTTTTTATTCTCTTATATAGTGTTTATTAATAATGATTAGTAGTAAATTCATGATAGTTGTTAAAAATGACAAAGAAATTTGTAATTTTTATTTATAGTTATTTATTATAATATATTTTAAAATTAATTTATAAATATTTATAATTAAATATATAATGTTTAGCATTTTTATTTAATAGATAATAATTGAAAGTACAAATATTTTATATTTAAAGATATTTTAAATTTGAAATATATTTACTAACTAATAATCAAAATTGAAAATATTTAGTAAATTAAAATTATATTAATTATAAAATAAACTAAATAGCTTGAACAATTATATTTTATTAGTCATAGTTATTATTAGCAGTCAATATTAAATAGAAAAATAGTATTTGCTTAATGACTGATATTTGACAAAAAAAGTGAAAATAAAAATGAAAATTTCTTTTTAAAACCAAATAGTCTTGAATTAGTTTCAAGAGGAGGAATGTGGCATATGGTGGAGGGAGACAGATCAGAGGGCGTTGGACAGAAGAATGGATAAGAATAAACTAAGAGAAAAAAATATATATTTAAAATTACCGGAACAAAGGTTCATTATTTTGAAAATATCAAAAGAAGCAATATGCTTTTGTTTCGACATTTGAGTGCAAATATATGACTTAAACCCCAAAAGAAAAAGGAAAAGAAAATCCACGGTTCTACTTATATATATATTTTTTGTTATATTTTTCAACTTTTTGTTTTCAATTTTTTATTCTTGTTTTTCTTTCAAATAAAAACAAAAGTATGTTTAAATGTTAATGTTAACGTAGTTATATTTTTACCACTAATATAATAAAACTTAAAGATAAATTATTTTTAATTAAATAAATTTATTTATATAATAGTTATTAACAAATTATTAATAAAATTATGTTATTTTAATAAAATAAATAATTTAAAAATTTAAATTTTATTTATAAATTAATATTTATTTGAAATGTATTTTAATTATTAAATAAAATTTTATTTGAATGTTTATATGTTTTTAATTTAATTATAATTATTAATAATTATTAAAATTTAATTACATATAATTTAATTATAAAAATTAAATAAAATTAACAAATCATTAATAATTTTTATTGATAATTAATTTAAATTTATGAAATATATAATGTTGAATTAAATTATTCATAATTAAATAATATATATTTAAATTATAGTAACTGAAAAAACTACTTTCTATAGTTTTCATAATTTTTAAAAATTGGAAAAAATTAAAATCAAAAACAGAAAATGAAACTTAAATAAACAGAATTTTTATTGAATTTGAAAATAAAAACAAAAAAATAAAAATAAAATAGAAACAAATACCGCATAAGCATATATGGCTCATTTGCCACTTTTTAACGTAAGGCTAGCAAATTGCCTGAGGGTTGAGCTAATTTCTTCGAAGGAATTGCTGAATTTAGGGTTAGGACAAAGTATGTAAGAGCTGGTGACACATTTCTCCAGTTGACCATTTACTTGGCAACAAAGATTGCCCCATAAACTATACATATAGTGGAGAAATGGATTATCCACAGCATAACTTTAAGTGGGAAGTTCTTGCGCAATGGTCCGTTTGGGCGCTTGCTTTACCAAAAGATTCAAGACTTTGCGATAAAGTTGTACGTCACAAAATAGTGGCTGAGGTAGAAAGTTAGGTATTAGCTAAAATGGCATTATAGAATCATAAGCTAAATCCCATTTGGTGAGTGCAAAGAAATGCATAAACTCCAAAGTAAACGGATAACTCATAGCTTTTCTGTATTGGCTAATGCAAATAGTTACGTCAGCAATATTAATGTGGAGTTTCCAATTTATGACCTAAAATCCAACTAGAGATAGAATACGCTTGCAAATGATAACTATGATTGGCATTTGAGACGAAGCATGTTACTTGGAATTTGCTTCTCCACATATCAATATTCTATTCTCTGATTTTGTAAGAGACAATTCCGGAGGAAAATTCGAATGGGCAGAAATTGAGAAGGACAAAGGAAAAAGACAGTGTTTACCCTTTCAAAATCACAACAAACACACAAACAATGCTTTGAACGTTTGCAGGACAACAATATTAATTTTCCCCTGCAACTGTCCCTACGCCTAACTCTAGTGCTACAGTTACATGTGTTTGTCCAACAATTCCTCGTGGGTTGACAGGGAATAACCAAGCTGTAATCACCTTCACTCCTGTGCATTATTCTGTCTGTTTCTTCATTGTTGGGGGATTCAGTGACATATGCCCTTAGGCTTAAATGATCACGTTCCTTGCTGCTAGATGACGTTGCTTCCTCTTCACTGCTACCACTGTTGCTTCTTACCGTGACCCACTCCCACGTATCGTCCCATAACCAATTAGCCCTATTGTCACTCAATTGCCCGATTCTTTCTAGCGGAGGACTTCTAAAACTTTCAGGCTTAGTGTTCCAAGTTGTTGGTGATTCATCTATTGTATTCCAGAATTCTTGATCCAATATACTTGTTGGAGTTTCCACATTTTGGATTGTTACTTCCTCAAACATGAAATCTTCATCATCAATAACAAATGAATGTTGAAGTAATTCAGCCGCTGACCACCTCTCCATTGGGTCTTTCTTGAAACACTTGCCCAGAAAGTCCTTGGCTTGCACGGAGAGAAAGCTTGGAATTTCGGGCACATTAGAGGAAAATCCAATTTGGTAAAGAGCCGATACTGGGTCTGAGACACTGGCCCATGGAGCCTGCCCTGAAGCCATCTCTAGAACGGCACACCCTAGAGCCCACACGTCGGCCGGGAACCCCTGGTGTTCGCCACGCGCCGCCTCAGGTGCCATGTAGACCGGGGTCCCTGCAATTGGTGCAACACAGGTCGCCACGTCAATCCGCCGAGCACACCCCAAGTCAGCAATTTTTGGTCCATCATCGGTGACCAAAATGTTTCGACCCTTTATGTCACAATGCACAATTCCCATGGAATGAAGATACTCGAGACCCAGCAAGATTTCCCGAGTGTATGATTGGATTCTTGCCTCGTCTAAGCAGCCACCACGGTGACGAATTTCATCGGCAAGGGTGCCGCGGGGGGCATACTCTAGGAAGAGATTGTACAAGAGCTTACCTTGTTCACTCGTGATGTCACATCCCTTGTATGCTATGATATGAGGAGACTTCAATGTTGAAAGTATAATTTGCTCTCTTCTAAGGAGCTCAGACTGGGAGAGCTCGGCCGACTTAACAGCAAAGGTTTGACCTGACGCGTTAGATGTAGCGACGGAGACTGTGGCGGAGGAGCCACGGCCGATGATCTTGCCTCTGGTCCAATCCATTAGGGAAGATGTAGATGTAGTTGCTGATACCATAAAAGGTTGAGAGAGTTTAGTTTTGGTACATTCGGTTTTCTGTTGCTTTGGTCATTGTGTGCGGGAATAAATATATATATGCGCGTGCGAAGCAAAGTGCTTAGTTTTGGTATGTTTGTGTTTAATGCAAGAAACAATGCTTTCGTTTGGGACATTCGTGGTGGCCAATGGGCGGCCGCCGTTTATTTCTCTCTCTAAACAAGGGGCTTCCACGTGGCAGCAGGAGGATGGGGGTTGAAAGGCTGGAGAGAGGCGGTTGCTTTTAATATTGGCTTTCGCTTTGGCTTTGGCTTTGTGGCCTTTGAGTAAATGAACGTGGTTCCACGTGAGTAAAGTGCGGTGACTTGATGAAGCATTTGGATACAATGAATGGACAAGTTACCCCTTTGGACATGAAATGTTACGGATTTGTGGGTTTTGGAATTAAAACTGTTAAATAGGACTTTGACGCTGGATAAGAGGAATCTGTGTATCCAAGCAAAGTACACCAAACCCTAATGCAAATTATAGATACAAGTGTTTTTTGTTTAAAATTTTTTTACACTGTAATTTGCTAAATTAAGCAATTGCGAATTGGACGAGAAGAGTAAAATCGAAATGAAGAGACTGGACAGACAAGAGCGTTACTTTGTAAGCTGCAACTGACAACAAGAAAAGGCCAAAGATTGGAAGGACCATTCCAGGCAATTGGAATTCAGTTGGAACGAGAGGCACCTAACCAAGTAGCTCATTTCTTACATCTCACATTCTCCCAACCAATTCAATCCTCCAGCTTACCAACGGTTAAGGTTTCCCGGATTCAGTTTCTTGGACTGCGACGGACGGCTTTTTGGCAATCCCATCCCATCCCATCCCAACCCATGTCCTTATTTGATTCGTCCCTTTCAAACAATCCAATTATTTTTATTTGCTTTCTTTCTTCCCAATTATGTCATTTCCCATTCCCTTTTACTTCAGCCCTTCTTGGTATCTGTTTTTCCTTTCTGTCTTTTGATCACTTGTTGTTGGCGTGTGTGAAATCCTAAGATTCAATGATTTGCGTCTTAGAGTATGTGAAGAATAAAGATAAATATCTCAATGAAGCAACCTAAGAGTAAATTTGCTTCTCTTTCACAACAATAGGATCCCATCCTCTCCTTTGCTAACTTAATTGTGCTTTAGATTCAATAATCTGGTAAAGAAGTCTACAATTGGGCGTTATTTATCTCAGTAGGCTAGTAGCTATGTGTTAAGACATAATTGAAGGTAGGTTGGAGCTTGATAGATGCCAGTCCTGCCAATTTCTCAACTCCTTCAGTTTTCAGGTTGATATTTATGCTGCTCAAGCTGTATATTTTTGCTTCCAATTTGTCCACTCCGCTGCTCCTCTGTCATGCGGAATGCGATTCTGCCTATATATATTTTTACATCTCTATAAAGCCGAAGAACTACAAATCAAGTCACATGAATCCATTTTCTATTTCTTTGAGGACTGTGCCATGAATCAAAATGCTAGTAAACGTATTAAACTTTCTGATTTCGGAAAAAAAAAAAAGGAAACTAATAGCAGCTTCATTTATTATAATTCAATATTTTAAAAAACGTTATAAGGTGCTGCCAAGCCACACGACACTTACCTTCCTGGTTACAGCTAAAAACTGTTTATACTAATTCAAATAAGTCTCTATTATTTGACTTTTATAAATTAATTTTTACGATTAATATTTGTTCACATAATTATCTCTTATAAATGCAATTTAGGATCCATATTATAAAGAATTTTTTTATTTATTAAAACGTATTTAGACTATGAAACACACCTTTGGAATCTGTCAGTAAGTTTTAAAATAGTGTAACGGTGAATTATTAAGTTTTAATATATTAAAGACTAATTTGTAAATATTTAGTACATGTTAAGGTTAGATATTAATAATTATTAATTACTAAAAAATTCCAAAATTTATTGAATTTTGCAATTTTAAAAAGTGGTAATAAAATATTCATATTTTTATTTTATTTTATTGCAAAAATAGTCTGCCATTAAACCTTCTATAAATAGTGCTAATGTGGCTTGCTAACACATTTTTCACATAAGAAAATTATTTTCATAAAAATAAAAATGACTAATTAAAAAACTATGTTAATTTACCTACCCATATTTCTCTTTTTTTTGTTTCTCTCGTATCAGCCCGAGCTTTATTTCTCCTATTTGTTTCTTGAGTAGATAATATGTGATGATTTAGAGCACAACTTAGAGTCAGCGTTAAACCACCCCACCTGGTACCTCCTTTGACTATTACTTTCTTTTCTTTTTTCTACCTTTCCTTCCAAACTGTCAAAACATTGCTTACCTTCCAATGCCACTGGAATAATGGAGGCTCTTTTTCCTTAGCTTGTTATTGTTGTCTCCTATTTTATGGCTAGGATGATGGCAGTCCCATTTATGACTTTTATTTCTTTTCCATACTATTTACATTGTTGATTTTTTATATTTTTCTTTGTATTAGATTACTAATGAGATGATAATTGGACTCATCTGTAGAGAAAAAAGCTTCACTATATGGATTTTGGTGGTTAAGACAGGGTATGTAATGCTAATGTTATTCCAATTTGTAATGGGCTTTGAAAGATTAATGTTATAGCATGCATGCCTACATAATGAGGTCCTTAAGTTGTTGTCCCATATTTGTAGTACATCTTAATGGTTGCTAATAGGGATGGCAATGAGTTTTCAACCCGATTAATATCCGTACTATCCGACCCAAAAAATTGAATATGGAGGCTAAAAAAAATATTTTAAATGGATGCTGAAAAATTGATGTAGATATGGATTTAGATATAAGTCTAGTGATAACTTAAACCGATGTATACTTATATCCTACCCATTTTTTATTAAATCTATTTTTTATGTTTATTTCTTGAATATTTATGGTTAAATATAATAAAATATTAATATTTTCTGAGAAGAAATAACTTTAAAATCTCCACTTTACTTTTCAATCCTCACCTTTTTCATCATATTTTATTTTCTTATAGGATAATAATAATACAAATGATATGGAGATGGAGTTTTAAATGTTGTGTAGTTCACATAAAGACAATTTTGAAGCTTTGGATATTTCAGTTTTTGTTCCAGTTCTTGATTGTGAAAAATATATGTTGTCTTTGTAATAGAAATTATAATTTTTGTTATTCCAATTTTATGGTTTTTTAAAGACATACAAATCAAAATCTTGACTTATTATTATTAAAGTAATTTTGATTTGGAGCATTTGCAAAAATCTGCTCCTTATATTTTCTATTTAGAAGTTATATTTTTATATGTTACACAACCCGATGGATATCCAAAAATCCGAATAATCCAATAGATTTGGATATGGGTAGTAAATCGTAAAAAACAATGAATATGGATATAGATATGAGTTTAGTCATAAAAAATGGATATGGATATAGGTAGAGTAATACCCGAACCGAACCCTATCTATTACCATCCCTAGTTGCTAAATCTGCTTGTAGACAGTTATGTGCTAACTATTTGCCGTCATTAGTGTTAGATAGATTCCTTCAAGCCAAATTGCCATTTAAGCTTTCCAGAATGATGAAGGTTATCCTTATTACAATATACATCTTCTTTTTAGTTTAGCTTTTACCTTATTTATTTATTAGCACATTCCACTTTCATAAACTATATTGTAGACCTTATACCTCATCTATTCATCTTTATATTGCCAACATTGATAGAAGCTATTTTTGGTAAGGCTTACAAGGACATCAATATATAGGAGTATGCTTTAGCATTTATGCATGGTAAACTTAGTGGCAATTCTTCTTTGTATTTTAGTTTCTTTATGGTTATTGTTGTACTTAAGGACATTTTTGTACTAATTAATTTTAAACCACCAACATATAATGTGTTCATAATCTACATTTCAAAAGCTACCTCATATATCTATCTTTTCCTTTGTAAGAGGAGAGGTTATTCATGTTTTCACATGTATATAATTTAGATAAGTATGTACGAGTATGCTTTTGCATTTAAGCATTGGTTAACTTAATGGTGCTTTAGATGTTGTTGCATATCTAGTTATTAATACATTCCATTAGCAACATTATTAAAGAGATTATTATGATCATGTTGTATAATCTAGATTGGAATATTAAATAGTATCCTATATTGGAATAGTTCAAGTCTTCTACACTTATAAAACTTGATTAATGTATGCTTTCTATTCAATTGAAGTGTTTCTTTTATTTTATGGTGATTGTACAATGATGTTTTGTTATTTAGGACTTTCAGCTTCTATTGAATAATATATTCATACAGTGATATTGTAATAGGATTAAAAACAAATACAAGTAGAAATAAAGTATATGTAGCTTTTATGTAGCGCCCCGCTACCTTAGGGTATATACCGGGATGCGCTGCAGACATTCCAGTAAATAACCTATGATAATGGTGCATTACGTTCAATCACAATATTCACTTAGCACGACATCATCTATTTTTATTCTCTTATAAGACATCGTCAAGAAAGACACAATATTTTAAACCAAAATTTCCCATTTCATTACATAAAATCGAACGTTATACAGTGTATCTTTCAAACTTCCATACATGTACATCATCATAGCCTAATATAAAATGTGCCGCATGAAAGAGGAAATACACAAAATTTATCTAATCTGTTCAAAACCCAGCTGACCAACCTTTGAACCATTTCTTCTTTTTCCCAAAAGTACAAGTCTACATTGTTTGTAGATCCCTCAGTAGCTAAAGTCGTCCCTCGGTCCTAAAATTCAATGTTACAATTTTTGTGAGTTGTGTGAACTCAATGAGGTAATCATCATCGATGGTTCACTCAATTCATGCAACACATCATACATATAACATATATTTCACACCTTCGCATTTTGCATAAATGAACACATATCACATTGTCACTTAAGCGTAGACAAATTTGGCATTTCAATCAATCAACATACTTACTAAAATGCATATGAAATGCTCATGTGACTCTTTTCTAATTATTACGTTATTGTGACCGAGTGCCTAACTATCCTGTATCTATTGTGGATACTGGGCTCATTCAAACTGTCCCTTATCTGTTGAGGATACATGACTCATTTTATATAGTGAGCCTTTGGCTTTTAATCACATTTGGAGCTTTAAGCTCGATTTCTGTGGCTACTTAGGTCACAACTCTCATTATCTGATCATGTATTCATATATGGAATGCGTCTCTCATAATCAATCATGTCAAGAAACATTTAGTTCGTCATACTCACATACAAGTAGTACTTTAATATCACTTTCATATTTCAAATATCATACCTACATTGTCCGGCATCAACATAATCCATCACAATCATTTTATCATTCGAAACACAATTCAAAGAAAATAGTAATTGAGAGAAACCGTCGAGGTTACTCATAAGCCACTCCCAAAGCTACTACTTGGAAGTTTCAGTAACTTCTGGATGTTGATGTTCCAGTTTCTCCTCTATACTAAGCAATACACACATATCACAATTTGCACAATTATAAGTGTTTAACAATACACATGTATGTAAATGAAATATACACAATGCATATTCATGACAATCCTGGGTATCGCTCTATTATTCTCGTCATGTAAACATTTATATATTAAAACTAACCTAATTATAATTTGTATTTAGGCTTATACCTCAATAAAACCATTAAAATCACAATTTATAACTCATTGAATCATTTCAGATTTTTCCAAAAACTGACTTTCGAGTCTACCGTTCTTGATCATTTAGACAAATGCAAATGAAGAAATTTGACAATACTCTCTTATAAAAAAGTGTTCTCCTATCTCTTAGGTTTCTAATGACACCAAGATTGTTTAATTTGGTTCAGTAATCTGAAAGTTATACCCCAAATATTTTCGGACTATTCTTATACTAAAACAGTGACCTGTACTTAACTTCCATCCAGAAATTTAAATTCTTAGAGACTGAATTTCAACTCAATTTCATCAGACAATTTGTATCCCTATGACTCTAATTTACTTTAGATTAAAAATAGTATCCCTATGTCTCTAGTTTACTTTAGAATAAAAATAATCTCTTTTGGATGACTACAAAACAAGATATTGTCAAAATACCAAAGCCTACTCAATGAAATCTTTCTAGTTATCATATTCCAGCACAATCAACATTTTCACCTCCAATTCATTAACCTAACTAAATTTAAGTCACAGCTGTGCAACATTAGTGCACGACCATGCATTCCAAAACGTGAGTCATGGGTGTGCAACCATAACGCATGCCTATGTATACCAACAAAAATAAGTCACGATCGTGCAACCTCAGCGCACGGTCATGCACACCCATTCGATCCAGTCTGATACTTTTCACTCAATCTCTACAAAATGATTTAATATGACTAAGATTTTTGTTATAGAGGTATATTAATATGTTACGAGTCCAATGGTTCAAGTCCCATGTCATTTGGAGGTCAGGAGAAGGAGATATAGCTAAAATACTGAAGGATGTTCAAATTTTCTCTAGCCAAAGAAGTCGCGATCGTGCATGAGCACGATCGTGAGTTTTCACTCACGATCGCAACTTGGTCCAGCACAATTGCAAATCTCCAGACGTTAGAGAAAGTCGCGATCATGTAGAAAGATGATTACGATTCTTCTTCTCCTTACGAACCTTTAATTTCTTCTTCTTCTTCTTTTCTTTTCCTCTAACCAAACCAAAATCTAACTTAACTCAACCCCATTTTCGACTTCCATTTAAATCAATTCATTCAAAAACATATCAAAAACTAAGCATTAACATCAAACATCAAAAACCATAAATTCTCCACGTATGTCTTCATTTTTTTGCATTTGTTCATCTTTTTCTCTTCTCTCTCTTTATCTAACATTTCTAATTTGATTCTACCCTAATTTTCTTTTCATTTTTGACTCTTCTTATACTCAACATCCGTAAAAAAAATCCATAATCTAAGTTTTTATAAAAGTCATCAAAAACAGAAAAATCCACCCACGCATTTTACCATTTTCTACACTTTCTTCACCGTCATTTTCCTACATTTTCATTTTCAGCATTCTCTTAAATTTCTTCCTTTTACTATCAACTAAGTAATCTTTTTCATCTCAGAACATCATCTTACAACTATTTTTTTCAAATAAAAATTTATTTTTTTGTTCATCTTTAAAAACTTTCAAAATTCACGTACACAGCGAATACACAACCATAAATAGAGCATTTACTTATTCTTTTCTCCAAATTTTTCTGCACTTCATCATATACGTTTTCTATGATCTTTCAACTTTAAAATCATTTCTACACTATCTCATAGCATAATGATCATCAAAATCGAAAAATCAACAAATCCACATTTTCATATTATATTCATAGTGAACATGAAAAATGTCAAATTTTCTCTTATTCATGTCATGACAATAAATCACCATTTTTGTTTCATAAACCAACAACTCTAAAGGATTAACAAGATACTTAATAAAACTCCAAAATCTTCAAAAACTCAAGCAGCCCTACTCTTCATGCAATTCACTTATACCATTGTAGAGGTTAGCAAGTTTCGGTTTTTCTTGACGCAAATGAAAGAAAATGGGAGGAGGAATGAACAGATAAAAGCAAGGTGACTTAGGTGAAGGTTTGATGAAAAACTCTATGTAAAAGGAGAAGTTTGAAAAAGCTAGCTACGAAGAAGACGAAGACAAGAACAATAACTTAGTCTTTCTAATTACAAGAAACTTAACTTGGTCTTTCAAATATAATCTAAAAATAAATCTTAAACTAGGAAAGTGGCACTTGTCACTCATCCATCTTCTAAGGAATTAAACTAAGTTCTTATTGAACCAGTACCATAATTTCTTTCTATTTATTCCAATTATTTCTAAAATTTTCAATATCATCTTCTTACAAATTCTAAAGTCATCTCTAAATTTTCAAAATTATTTTCAAAATTCTCCAATATCATTTGGATTCTTATTTTTATTTTCCATTCATCAATTTACTTGCCAAGCGGTATTTTTTTTCCTATAGTATAATAATATTCAACATTTTCGAAAATTATTCCTAAAATTTACCAAAAATTCAAAATCACTAAACACACATTCCAATCAAATTTTCAATACACATAAATCACGATTCTCAATAAAAATCTCATTTCACATAAATAAAGCAATCATACCTGAAAATTGTCAATGAATAAATGTGCAATTATTTTCATGTGCAAAAATTCAATAATCACATGTATGTGCATATCATATAATGCATGAGCATGAAATGCATTTCTAATCTCTCATATTTCCTATTCTAGCCTTGAGATGAATAACAGGATGTTACATTTTATTGCTTATGCATTTGGTATATACTTCATATGGGATGGGAAAAGTTTAAAGGTATTGTTAATGGATTTATGAATGTTGTTTATTATTGTTTCAATAATTTAGCAGAAGATGAAATGGTATATTCTTAATTTTGTCGAGAGTAATCATTATGTTCAACGATAAAATAATATTACTATTTTTTATTGTTAGCATATTGATCGCATTTCATTTTAATTTATATGGTGATCCATATTTATATTATATATATTTTATATTAATTGCCCTACTTATAATGATAAGATAAAGCTATAGTTACTAAATGTTAAGCGTATTATTGGTTAATATTTTATCACTGTAGTAATACAAAAGTAACTATTACAATCATAGTTTTGATGATTTCATTATTATACAAATCTTTAATGAACATTCAAATTGCAAGTTTCTTGTATGTATCTAGTATTGGTAAATGAGTTGAAGGTTTGTTAGTGTGAAAAATTATGTCAGACATCTTCTGTGCATTAAGGTAAGAGTCATGTCTACAAGATTCATTGATGGCCATAAAAGGTGAGTATTTATATTAATTAATTTAAATGCTGCAAAATTAAAATAATTAAAATGATTGTATTTTTTGACTTTATTTTGTAAGTCCTATGTGACTACATTTCTTAAACATCTGATGTACCTAACTCTAATATTGACACATTTCAAATGTCCAATAGGTTTTTGGAGTTATGTTAGCTAATTTGTATTTAGATTATTGCAAATTAAGGAATATCAATGTACTATATACAATGAATTAAATTTTTATGAAGATGAAGATTCTACTTCATGTGACTTTCTTTATTATTTACTATATTGCCCACTGTCATTATCAATGTACTATATGCAAGCATGCATGGGGTGTGTATTAAAAAGATGACTTATGCAAGTATACTGAAAAGCAAAAGGAGAGAGGAAATTTTGGTTTGTCTAGACGTGTAGGAGATAGAGATAAAAAGATGCAATCTTTTTTACATATGCTAAATTCTCAACCAAATCATAACAAATACAATGTCAAAATTCTCCAAAAAATGGTTCAATGTGGAGTAGATTCACCATCAACAACTTGAGATTGTTTTAGAGATGACCTTCTTGCCCTTGATTTGATCCTACTCTTAGTTTAAGTTGTACCGGCAGTTGTTTTTCGAGAAGCTTGAGTTGTATTTATATTATTCCTTAAAGATTCAAGTTCTTGAAATTAACTTCCACCCATCTATGAAATATCAAAAACAAAAAGCACAATATTATCACTTACAATATAATTACACATAACCAATATAAAAGTATATTTAATTGATACCATAAAATAAATGCTCAAGTTAACTTTTCCAAATGCTAACATATATCCTTTAACTTCCTATATAAAGACCAATAGTAATGTTGTTAAACAATTTGATGTAAATTACTTGATATTAAATGTAAATATTTGCTAACCACCCTCTTTTCCTTTCTTAAGATAGATGTTGTAACATTTTACCCTATAAATCCTAATTGTATAGGTCTTGTAATTGAACAATTGCTATATTGGATAAAGGGAATTGATTTTTTTGTGGCTTTCATCTTTTTCACTATATTATACATATGATGAACAATTTGACATTTTAGCCATGTTTGAAATGAAGACAAAAATAAAAACTTACAATCACCTCAATTTTAAGTTACCTCGAAGGTTAATCCTTATTTTTGCATCCTCTTATATTATGACTAACTTCATAATAATGATCGTATCTTATAGCTACTGCTAACTAGGTCAATTTGTTTAGATTTCATGATTCTTCACTTTGATCCCTTTTTGTAACCTTTTTAGTCTTCTAGGCATCTTCTTGATTGCAGAAGACAAAATTGATTGTAAGTTTTAAACTTTCAACTAAAATTTAAGACTAATAATGAGTTTTATAGAATCTTAATATCTCTTTAGGTAACGAGTTCCATAGCATACTAATAACTCTTTAGATAACATTCACAATTGTAGTATCGACTCATATAAATTCCTTGACAAAAGTCTTCAATTTCCTAACTTTGAAATCATCCTAGGCCTTTTTTGTACTACTCTTCAATTGCTCCATTATCTAATCAAACTCACTTTTTCGTGTAACTCACTTCTTACCATAATAAACTCCTATATGTTATGAATACTAGACCAAATTGTATAGACATGTCAGGAAAATGTTTTTAGCTTTTAAGAAGGGATTCTTTAATACATCTACTAAACCCTAATCGTTAATAAAAAAAGTAATGTAAGTAGAAGAATTCAAAACACGGTGAGAAATGAGCATTAAATGTATGAATACCTAAAGTTTACCTTTGTTGATCGCTTACAAAAGTTCATACTTTCCCACTTATATTTAGATCTTCAATAAGAATATTGAAAAACCAATACTATTGGTAATTATCTTTGTCAACCACAACCTAAGATATAGAAAATATTTGATTGCTTCTATTATGACCTAGTATAGTTAAACTCGTGAAAACTCATGGAGCTTTAAAAAAAATTGAGATTGAGACCCCATATCTATCACTTGATGAAGAAATAAGTCGAGAATGACAAATCAACAAGGTTTTGGTTTGATAATCCATGTGAGATGAGTCCGCTTATTAACAGGCATGAACTTTGACATTTGTTACTACGAATACCTATTCAAACAAGAGTAACCTCCATAACATTTGCTAGCTATTGGGTTTGCAACTTTTTTGGGGATGCTAGCCTTATTAATCTACTCCCCGATTTTACACCAAATGGGCAAGAGGATATAATTATATGGACTGATACCTGCTCCAAGGAATTTTCTAATAGATTATGCTATAAGCTATTTAAGGTATTGCTACCTAGAGTCATTTGGTTTGAAATTATTTGCCGGAACCCATTATCCCTAAAAGCAACCCTTATATGTTGGCTTGCAAAGAAGGATAGGCTTAAAATGAAAACTTGATGGTATGGAAATGCCACCAATTTTAATGTCACATGCTGTTTATGTGCAATAGAATGTGAAACCTATAACCATTTATTTTTTCAATGATGTTTCTCACATGCTATTTAAAGCAAAATCCAGAACATGATGCAGGTATTCTACCCCCAAACTAATTAGGAAAATGTAGTGCGATGGACTACAAACATGATCAGTCACCTACAGCGTGATATGGTTATTCTCCAAACCGCTTTTTATTGCACAATCTTTTCTATATGGAAGAAGAGAAATTGTGGGTTGTATACCGAAAAAGGGATAGAAATGCAACAGCTAGCTGGAAATATTTTGTCCTAGATAAGGGTTCTCCTTTTGGCAAGAGAAAAAAATCTCCACCTCAATTAAAGCATAGAGGACGTTGGAATGTTTGTTGACTAGAGATTATAGGAATGACGTTCTCACTGTTTGTTATTCTAGTAAATGCTGGTTGTTTTCTTTGTTGGTTATCTAATTGTTGACTACTTATGGCAGCGTTGAGTGTGGAAGACTAACCATGTTACTATGGTTAATAGATTTTGCATGACATCTTGCATTTTTCCTTCTCTACGCTGATTTTGTGACATGTTTCATGAGTGATTTCATATTAATTTCTCCTACATATATGGGATTAGCTCTTCTCAGTTGTTGATATTGTAATTAAGGTCTTGTGCCTTTGTGAGATATTTTTTGTCAAGCTTAGGTTGGGTTAACACAAAATTATTTTTTCTTTAAAAAAAAAGCACCTATAAGGAATCTCTTAAAGAAACACCCATCTACCTAATTATTTTCTTGCAAACTCCAAAAAATCTATACTTTGCTATACTAAATCCTACGTAAAACCTCTTAAACATTGGTTGCCTGGACTTTCATCAAGTTTAGCTTGAAAAATTAATTGTCCATGTTTGTTGACATGTTGAAACTCTTATCCATAAGACCATAACTTTACATAATGAACTTTCATAGATCCTTGTAACTTCATAATAGCTTTCCATTTAGCCCTATTAACATTAGGATTTAGTTACATGTAATGCATACTTTCTTTGAAGATTATCCACCATCTTACTAATTGGCCAATTCGGGTTCCTCCTAAACTTGTATAAAAATATATTTGCTATCCATTTCCTACTATATGGTTTGTTTCATTTTACCTTCCTATAACTATGCTTATTTTCTCCTATCTTATCGATAAATATTTTTTTTTCATTTCCAATCTAAAAGCATATACCCTAAAAGGAAATTATGGATTATGAAGTCTCTATTCTCATACTAAATCTTTCCAATAAATCATCATATCAATTAATAATTACATAGTTTCTAATTGCTTCCATAAACTGTATCTCATGTTTAAACTTTGTGCCAATTTCAAACTGAAAATCCTTCTTATCCACTTTTGGATTAAATACATTGTTTTTGTTCCTTGTGAAATACGCCTTGTACGATCTATCATCACTACAAATTAGTAATTATACTTTCGCATCATTATCCTCATATTCACTACACCAACCGTATGAACTCCCTTTCTGTCTTTGTAAATTTTTTGAATAAGCAACCTCTTAATCAAAATCTTTAAAACTACTTCTAACCCCATTGACAACATTGGCGCATTCAAACCCACTATTTACTATCTTGGCACATTTTATTTGCACTTATAGTAACATATTCTTTACATTAGTTGTATATATCATGTCTTCAATTGAATTAGCTCCAAAATCACTAATTTGTATAACAGTGAAATCTTCATCATCTTGTTTGACTTGAACTTAGAACAACCCTTCATTATTCATACTCATATTTTAATGTGTATTAGTTTTAAAATTATTACGAATGTCATAATAAAATTCGTCTTCATCTAGCGTAGGATTCTTATAACTATGCTCGTAATAGACTTTAATATTATGGTAGTTAAATTCTTGTATTCGGTTAAGCATTGCCATTATGTCCTCATTATGGTGTAATATATAGATACTACTCTATATCCTTTATCTTCTCATACTCCTTTTAAAACTAACATGCTAAGTGTTTAATGAAATATATTGACAGTACAAAATTGAAAGCATGAGTCTAAATAGGCAAAAGGGTAGAATTTGCTAGATACATCAACTTATTTGATAACAATACAAATATGAAAGTATGAATCCTTCTCATAAAAAATGAAATCTAATATTAGTAAGCAAAACTAAATAAGTAAAGGGGTAAAACTAGAATAATAGAAATTATATAAGATATGCTTTCAAAAATATTAACATGCATTAAACAAAGATTAATATGCTTTTTATTTTTTGGATAAATTTATAAGATAAAATATTTAATATAAGTGGGATAATGTCATTATAATGCAAAAAATTATGAGGATAATTTAGTACAAAAAATGAATGGTTCGTTTAAAACTTTTTTTATAAGAAACAAAAATGGGCTAATGCCAAAATAAATGTATGTGTGTGTGTGTGGATTAATTGTTCTTATCTAAATTGTATAATGTTTATGTTTATTATTTAGAAGTTTGCCTTGTACATCAAGTATATAATATTGTAAAAACTTAATTATTTGGTGTTGCTTTTGGATTGTAAGTAACTATAGATGATTGGTGAGAGTAATGTGTATAGTACATTCAAGTTATTAGGTTAGTCTTATCCTAAATATATATATATATATATATATATATATGTATGTATGTATGTATGTATGTATGTATATTTATGTCCCCTCCTAA
>JANSVA010000002.1:16848626-16865678 GCA_025504915.1 Erythroxylum reticulatum | reverse complement strand
GAAACCCACTGCTCAAAATGAAGTAGAGAGATTTAATTCACTGAGGCCTTGACTTGTCCTTTGGTAACCCAACTTTCAACACATAGCCGTTAAGTCTCAAGTTGATTGAGAAACAATATGCTGTTCTCAACCAGAAGTGAAGTTCAGACGATTGATTCATTTGCAAAACAAGTTAGTCTAGCCTTTGAAAAGATAGAGGCCAAGTTTTAGTACGAAACATACAAAAAATGAGCTCAAAAAGCAAGACAGATTATTGAGATATATTCTAAAGAAAAACCTCGTACATTCAACAACAATGTATTAAAAGATGTAAAATATTGTGTTGCAGTTATGAAGAAAATCAAGACCACAGGTGTTATAGAAGAATCAATCGTCAGACAACAACTAGCCTGTTGTCCAAGTTAGAACTACAAAAAAGCTTTTCTTCAGCTTGTATAAAGATGAGTATGCAAAGAAGCTAAATCAGGTAATAGATGCCACTGAGCTTTCTTTCAACTAGAGATCCCATTGAACCCCACCATCAGTTTCACTTTAACTTAATCCAAAGAGAACTTGATTGAGAAATCTTGGAAAGGGCTTGGCAAGAGAAGTATATTAAAACCAATCAGATTAGAATAAATAGCAGAACTTGTTTACTTTCTCGTTATCCTTCTACTTAGTTGCGTAGATTTCAAGTGAGCATACAATGGAATCCATTCTTGTAAGCTTTGTAAAACCATACATGTACAAGTTTGATATAAACAATGAATTCAAGCTCAATCCAATTCATAAAACAATCCAACCGCAGCAAATTTGAAGAAGAAAGCAGATGTAACACCGTGAAAAGGGAATATAAACTTTACCCAGATACGGAGAAAGTTGAAATGGACTGCGCAACTCAGATAGCAACTGGGACTGTACCCACAAATCTGCGAATAGACAACTAATTAACTTAAAGACGAAGCTTCGAGATTTCAGAGGTCAAACGGCAGGTTTTTAACTAGTCCTAGTCCTAATCATTTATATATTTGAGTTTAATATTTAAATTCAAATCTTTTAGTCGAATGCATAATATGAATTATATGTTTGATCTAATCTAAACCTCTTTTAATAAAGAAGAAATTGTGAGGCTGTAATTAAAATTTATCATATTTATGTACGGATAAAAAATGGTGCTATGTTAGGTTTGATCTCTGGAGCTGGAGCAAGAGGTCGGCTACATCACACTTTTGCTCAACTTTAAACATTACCGTCAGATATGCAGGGCCCCACAAATATTTCAGCTATAACCCCTAATTGGCTCGGTCTCTTAATTTTGGACATCATTTTCATAATACATCGTATCTTTCGTTTCTGCTAAGTTATTTTTTATTATAAATGTTCAATCCATGAGTTAAAAAGCAGTGCACAACGATGCTACATTCTAATTCCTCTTGAGTTTCGAATTAGATAATGAATTGAGATCAGATCATAATTTCATCACACAAACAAAATCATTGGCCTAACTGAGTGCTCCCAACCTGATACAGTGGAATCATCAAAAGAAATGAAATGCTTTACTACCCTTCAGCTCTGTGTCATTCATGCGATCCAAGAACTAAAAAGATCCGTCTTTGGATCAAACGGACGTGTTTTGTCTCTCAATAAACACCGAACCCCCAACACAACCCTGCTACAAACTTCCCCAAGTCTTGGAAGAACGCATGGGAAGTAAAAGCGAACTCCAAAGTTTTACTGTAGCAGAACATACAGTACCTAACATACATTATTGGATATAAAATTGACTGTTGGCTAAAACAGGGACTTGCACAGCTTAAATGTAAAATGTGAAAATGTTTATATGCAACTTATTGGGGCGATCGAAGTCAAAACCTCACTTCTTCAATAACTGTGCGCTGCATTGGGCCATAATCTTTGATGCCCTAGTAATGGAATCAGTCATATAGAAATTTTCTACAGCAGCCTTAAATGGCGTCGAACTCATCTTCTCATTACTCTCAGGCTTCACAGAAAACCCAAAAGTGGCTGGCTCTCTCTCATCCAAGCTTAAGAGATTTGGTGCTACAGTTCTGATCCGGGATCGGATGGCCCCAAAGTTATCATAAGGCAGTTGCACACCAGCAACTTCAGAAAGAGCCCGTAGTATTTTCCAATCATCCCTAGCATCCCCAACTGTTGGAACTGCAGGCAAAGTCTGTTGTGTGCAGCCTTCTGTGTTTTCATATGTCCCTTCCTTCTCACTGAATGCTGAAGCAGGGAGAATCACATTGGCCCGATATACACCACGATCACCATGATGCCCCTGGTAAACCACAAAGGCATCTTTTGGAATCTTGTCCAAGTCCGCATCATCAGCACCCATCAAATATACAAACTTGGCAGTCTCAATGCTTTGGTTCGACTCTGGAACAAGCCCAAGGTCAAGAGCTGCGGCTTGGGCAGCATTATGAAGTAATACATTGAATCCATTCCAGTCTGGCCTCACAACATTTCCCTTTTTGGCAATGGCCCCAACTACTGAAAAAACTGCATCCTTGTCCTCTCGCTCAAACAGCCCAGCACCAACAATTATGACTGGGTTTTTGGCACTTGATATAGTTGGAAAAAAGGGGTGGCGACCCTCAACGATTTCAAGAAGAGTCTGAGGACCTGTGCCAAGATGCTCATAATCATAGTTGAAGTCAGCTGGAGGACCAACATAACCAACCTTAGCATTGCTAGCTCGGACAGTCTTTCGGATTCTAGCATTCACCATAGCAGCTTCTACCCTTGGCTGCCAGCAAGTTTTAAAACAATAATCATTTGATGTAATGAAAAAGCAGCCACACAACAGGATGAATAAGCAAAACTACTCACTCCATCCATCCATAACATTTTCAAAAGAAAATAGAAAAGATGAAAAATGTGAAAAGAAAATCAACCAAAAAACAACATATTAAATCATCACATACACACTTAATATTCACATTATGCATGCTTAGTTAAATACTTGCAAAACTAAATGCACATTACGCAAATTTGGTTTCAGACTATAGGAACAAGGAAAGAGCACATGAAATTCCAATACAGAGAAAGTAGCAAGAAAAGATTAAGTAATAATTAATGAGGAAAAAGGGTAAAGAATCTTAAGAGTATTGTTATTTGTCAAGGACTTTTCCCGTTCCCATATCAATGTGTTTTTCCATTTATCTATTTTCATTTCCATGGGGAAAATAAAGGAACGCAAAACCATGTTTGACTTGGTTAATACTGAAAATAGTCTGCTGTATAGAGATACAACTAATTTTGCATAATCTTTAGTACCTACAAAAAATTTATGATATCAAAACCAACGACGTCATTAATGAGTTTTCAAAGTTGAAAATAAGGAACACTCACAACCATTTTATAGAGTATATTGCCTATAACATCTCTTAAAATACGATTATCATATATTGTCACTAGTTCAACAAAAATATCATACACAAGTTTCATTAAAATAAGGTAATTAAATATATAGTAATACAATGCTATCTATTTTATATCAAACATATATTACATACCTTCAAATTGAGGTGAAAAACCAAATAAAATTTTAGGATATAAAACAAATTTAAAAATATTTCTCAGAAAAGAATATAGAAATTTAGAGTTAATTTTGACTAAATTTGAATTTTCAAAATCTTGTACAGTTATTTATTAAATAATTTATTTAACAAACACAAATTTTTCAAACCATACAGCTATTGTAAGAAAATGTACAAAACAAGTTTTGGGCCTTTTGCAACTCTAACAAAAATTTAAAATTAAAAGATAAGTGGCCAACTGTTCCCAGTTTTCCCATTTTCCTGCAAAAGAATTTGGAAACTTATTCTAGTATTCCACGACGAATAAGCCTTAATTAACATGTCATAAACAACAGAAGGAAACATGTCAATGAAAAAACTATAAAATGTCACCAAAATTAGGTTAACTTTGGAAAATTAAATATTAAAACAGATACGGTCTGCCCTCCCAATTTGTGTGTTAAACTTTTATGAAAGAAATTTTCTTCACCCAAAACAAGCATTATGGACTTGCACTACAGTAATCTGAGTTAACAACTATAATCCAGCACTTATGCACTCCAAAGATTAAACATGTTAGTGTATTACCTGTGTACCAACCAAAAGGAAAACATCCGCTTTCTCAAGACCACTAATGCCAGTATTCATAATGTACCCAGATCGTAGATCAGCATTTGGGCTTGGGCCATTTCCTTCACACCACACATTGTTTGACCCCATTCTGTTTAAGAAATCTTTCAGAGCAATCATGGATTCAGCATCAGATAACCGACCAGCAATCCCAGCAATTTCTTCTGGTTTAACTTGATGGACAATTTCAGCAACCACAGTTAAGGCATCATGCCAGCTAACAGCCTTAAAACGACCATCAGATCCACGAATCATGGGATCATTCAATCTCTGCCTCTTAAGTCCATCATAACAGAAACGAGTCTTGTCTGATATCCATTCTTCATTTATGTCCTAAAATAACCACTTGCGTGAACATGTCATTATAACAAATAACAAGTAGGAGCACAAAATAAAAAGGAATAAATCATTTGACTTGTCCAATTTCTTCTTTACCAAAATCAGGTTGCATAATATGCAAATAAAAGTCATGAAAGAGACCAGACAATGTTCAAACAAAATAACAAAACAATGCATCTAAAAATCCGAGAAATCCCTCTATGAGCACATAAAAAAGATGTACATTGTCGGTAAAGAATAAGGCATAGCCAAACATCATCTTGCCATTCTATAAGAACCTCAGGTAGCTCTTACCAGTAACAGATCAGGTATAAACCAGGTAAGTAGACTATAGGAGTCTAGTAGAGAGCTTCAGTTGAAAAGTTCTCAAAAGTTTTATGGTTGGATAGTCCACGAGCAGCCCAAGGAGATGCATGCAATCAGCCTATCTAGCTTTGAAATATTGAACTGAAAAGATAATCTATTTAGATTAGCTATGTCTTATTTGTGCTATAAAAATTTGGGGTTCATGTTGAGGTAAGATGAAAAACAAATAGATTTGGGCAATAAACTGACCATTCAATTTGAATGAGTTTGATCCTTGTGTGATGCATTAGACAACTCCTTACTCTTTAACTATACAAATAACTTTTCGTCCTAATATCTATTCTTGAGTTTCTTCCTAGCCTTCTCTGAATTCCATACATCAACTCTTGTTTTTGAAGTATCTCTATATCTTATCCAGGTCTTGGTTATAAAATATCTCCCATTTGATGTAAGCAAAAAATTTGGTCCTTGGGTGAAATTAATACTAATTTCTCAACTAAATATACAGAGAGCAAGCAAAGATGGAAAGGGATCAACACTTATTCATCAACATTCTTTATTAGAATATCTATTATACTATAACTGGGGAATTGAAACTGCTGTTAGCCAAGACATTTTTATTTAATCCTATTCGTGGGATGAGATCCTGCTCCTAGACAGAACATATTTCCTCACTTTTAGAAATATATAAAACTGATACCTATGATTCAATACTATAACTTGTTATCATTCAACTAAGTGCCTAAGTACAATTTAGGCAACCTGAGTCATGGATTGCTTTGCGAATGAGATGAGGAACCTGAATCATAGGTTAGGATAGATCATCATAGGCTCAAGCAAACTTCTTCTAAACAACAAGCTGAAAGTTTTCAAGCATACTTTTCAATGTTGTAATTTTCAGAAGTGATGGAGAAGAAGGCCCAGACACTGATCCATCACAGTAGATACATACTAAATTGCTTTCTACATTGTATAAATGAATAGTTTAAACTCGCATTGACATTTTACAGTGAATTTCAGCAGAAGCCTAGAATGATTTTTAAACTGGTAACGCTATGGGTAGAAAAGTGCAAACCACAGGTTCCACAGTCCAAGATTAATCAAAGACAATAATCTATTCCATGCCCCTGCCCCTCCAACACACACACACACACACAAAAGGAAGAAATTACTAAACAATTCCCGTACTTGCTGAACAGATGACAAAACATTGAACCCACTTCACCACAAAAGCAGTGCCTTCACCGCACATTAGGGAACTATGAATTATAAAATGTGCAATTTAGTAGTTCATTTGACACAACCACAAAATTTACCTCATTCAACCTTGGAATAATGCGCATAACCTCTGGACCCCTACTATCTATCCGAATGTTTGATCCAACTGCATCAGTAACATCGATACTCTCAGTTCCTTTCAATTCCCAATTTCGGGCTTTAAACGCAAAAGGCTTGGAGGTTAGAGCTCCCACAGGACATATGTCAATCACATTTCCAGAAAGTTCACTTGTCATAAGCTTCTCAACATAAGTCCCAATTTCTTCTCCACTACCACGGCCTAACATGCCAAGATCCTGCACGCCAGCAATTTCAGTTGCAAACCTGACACACCTGTACCATATAGAAAAATACAACAATAAATAATGAGTCAAAGAGAAATATAACCATGTTACATAAAAACCATTGAACAAAATATTTCACGAATTTCTTCTACTGAAGAGTGCTGCTAATTAATACTTATCATTTATTCAAAACTTGGCAGTACTCAAAGATATTGACAGAAAAAGCACTAGACATCAAAATTTTCTGTTAATTTCAAAAACATGAGTAGAGGTAGGCCTGGGAACCCGAAAGTACACTAAAATTACATCACAAAAACATTATGCTTGTGCACGCTACCCCAAAGCAAAAGCCCTTGTTTGATCTGAAACACTTGGAACTCCTATGTGATAACCATCAAGAGCATTCCTCATAGACATATAGATAGAATCATTAACCTCATTCCTCATAGGATAACTGAATTTCAAAGAAATCAAACTTCAACTAATTTCAAGCAAAGCAAATGGGTCAACAAAAATAAACGTTTAGTTGCCTCCCCAAACATACATATATGAAAGGAATTATAAACTCCCTGCCAACTGTTGCAGCTTATGTCCAAAGAAGATATGAAGAAATACTCTTTATCTCTAGACGATCACCTTTTATAAAGCATTTGAAAAAACAAAACAATCTATAAACAGAACAAAATAGTGTTGAGTTCTCTGTCTGAACAGCTAAAAACTTCAAGCCAACTATGAAGATAGGGAAACTTCTCTCAGTGAATGCAATACATGTTTTGTAAGTCACCAGACAAGTTGGGCCAATCAATACACTGTTTAAGATCTCTTTTACATCATTCTTTTTCCAAAATTTACATCCTCAAATTTGACAAACGTGGGTTTAAAAGAACACAAAACAAACACTGAGCACCAAACAAATGATATATCTCAGAAGAAAGAGACCGTGAAATTCAAACCTTGTACACTGGATACATCTAGTCATCACAGTCTTCACTAAAGGACCAAGATTCTTGTCCACAACTGATCTCTTTACTTCAGTGAAGCGGCCACGATCAGATCCAAATGCCATGGACTGATCCTGAAGATCGCATTCTCCACCTTGATCACATATTGGACAATCAAGTGGATGATTCATGAGCAGAAACTCCATCACACCTTCGCGTGCCTTCTTTGCGAGGGGTGTATCAGTTTTAATCTTCATTCCTAAAAAAATGAAAATCCTCAAGTAAATAAGCAAATTGAATCAAACCCAAAAGGTAAAATTATACATAGTGTGAGTTACTAAAGAAACGTCAACCAGAAAATCGACAGAAAAAAAAAAAGACGACATTGAAGCAACATCAGCGTATTCTCTGCATCTTACATCGCGCGTCAATTGTAATAAGCGAGTCGGAATTGGTTGTCAAAGAAAATCAACATGTAAAGTTCAATCGATGCTAATTCACAAGAAGAAAAGAACAGTAATAGAATACTTGAAGGGAGTACCTCTATATAACTTATACAGTTAACGATTTTCTTCTTCAGATTTAGTTACAACACAAATAAAAATATAGGAATGTGACATGAAGTTTGTGTGATTATTATGATTACCAGGAAGAGCAGGCATGGCACAAGAAGCCACGGGCTTAGGAGACTTCTCGACTTCGACAAGGCACATACGGCAGTTGCCGGCGATGGAAAGGCGGCTGTGGTAGCAGAATCGAGGAATGTCGACGCCAGCGACCTCGCACGCTTGGAAGACGGTGAAACCCTTGGGAATTTTGACAGGATACCCATCCACAAAAACCTCGATCGCGTCATCAGGGTTGGGGAAGTGGACACGTGCGCCGGCCACTGGAGTTCTAGGTGGAAGATCGGGTGTGGGTTCGGGTGCTGGAACGGCAGCAGCAGCTTCCGGTGACTGACGGTGAGAGTTGGAGACAATGGAGCGGAGGAAGAGACGATTCGCAGGGATTCTGGTGAATCTCGACGCCAATAACCCTAACCCCATTTTCTATACTCTCAGATTCTAATATTTGTATTTGCTACTTTGAGGAGTAACTGCCGATCTGATAACTTGATTCAAATTCTGAGCTTTTAAACAATGAAAATGAGTGAGAGAGAGCGAGAGGGAGAGCATCACCAGGCCCAGCACAACACAATAGGCGGTGATTAGGAATTTAGGAAGCGGTTGGGTAAAATTACAAACATAACCCTAGAATTTGCATCTAATTAATAATTAAATTTTAAATAAAAATCACAATATCGTAATATGTAATTTTTTACTTTTCCCAAAATGTCGTGAAATAATTTTGTGAAATTTAATTATATTTTTTAATTGTTATAATGTTTAATTAATGTAAATTAAATAATAAAACAACAATAAAACTAAAACCCCTACTGCTAAAAAAATTATCAATCTTCCTTAAAGATGCCTATCACCATATTTGTAAAAAGGTACAAAATGACCCTGGAACAAGACAAATCCCAAGGCTTACCATAATGACGATCACATGAAGATGACGATGAACAAATGAGGAACATAGGGATGAATAGGGTGAAGAGATGGATGAACAAGTTCAATATATACGATATGATTTCCATATATGTATGATCGTCAATCAGTTGAAATCGATTATACTAGTTTTATCATCGGAACATTACCCGACATCGCAAGGTGTGGCACAAAAGTGGAGATTAGGTGTAGAGTTTGGAGCTACAAACAAATTGAATGATGATGTTATTCATTATACTACGCAAACATGATACAATGTAAAGAGAGAGTAATAATTATAAAGAGAGGTGATTGAAAAAAGAGAGAGCAAAATATGATATTAGTGCATATGCCAAGCTACAGAGATATGTGGATGAGTTGAAGTTATTTAATCTTAAATCAACAATGGAGTTATAAATATTAAGAAATAATAACACTTCTTAGCTACAATTAATAATAAATAAAAATTCCATTAATACTGCATGGTGCTGTGTTATACATCTTTTGTTTTAATTCTGTGAAAAGAAGATGGGCACATCTAAAACCTATTGTTGAGAGAGATGACTTCTTTTCTTATTTAAGTGTAACTGATAAGGACAGTGATGGAGGAATGTATCAATTGACTTGGGTTATAAACTTTAAATATGAAAACTTTTAACCAATGATATATTTTTTTTTTCCTCAGTTTAGAGCATCCGTAGAATCTCCCACTAAAAGTATGATTACTCTATAAAATCTTTAGTAGGGCATTTAATCCACGAGAGTAAACAAAAATTTCAATATTTAAACTTATTGTTGCATCAGTAGATATGAGGATTCCATCTGTATAGATACTAATGAAATATGCATCAATTTGATCAAATGCCAAATTAGCAATACAAGTACCATAGAAAGCATCTTTAGCAACACCAATTCATTGTGCATTAATTCCAACCCAAGTTGGCTTTCAACTTTGATAGATACGTGTCTCTCCCTGCTAAGACCATGGATGGAGTTCTAACGATGTGTATGTACATATTAGATTCAGAAAAAAAGAAAATTTGTTTCCAGGTGGAGCAATTTAACTAGGAAAATGAAATTGGCTTGTAACACTGATAGATAACGTGAATTAAAGTATTCACTAGTTACTCCATTGATGTTGCTATAAACTTGAATGCAGTAAGTACAATAAGTCTTCAATGGTTTTCCCATTTAATAACTATGGAAATAATATTTGCGTAAATATCATTTCGCATTCAATATGGCAAAAACTGAGGGAGATCTTACATGACGAAATAGAGACATAGACAAAAACATAAAACAAGCACCAAGAAGCTGAAGTAGAACAAGTACATTCCAGAATGTAAGTTATATATAGTCTTGCAATTCAAACTACAACCCGAAGATAAATGGTGAAAGTACAAGCGATGGCAGGGGAACAACGGTGCAAATACATGAAATTCAGGGTTTGCAGATTTGAGGGTTTTGTTATTGTTTAATTATTTGATTAATTTATTAGGATAATTCATTTTATTTAAATTAATTAAACATTACAAATGTATTAATTATTTATACATTATGGATATTTTCCAAAAAAGAATTTATTGGAAATAATATCCACATAATGTCGTAAAATGAAGCATACAATATAACCAAAGACGTTCATTTTATGGTTAGAATCCCCAAAATCAAAACCACCCCGCTCGATCTATAGTTGATTCTAAATTCGATCAAAAGGACTTTGGGCCTTGGCATCCAAGCATTTGCCGAGGTTAATTGAGTACAAGATTCACCCACTCTAGCCACAGTTCCCAGTTGAAATATCTTCAAACGTAGAGAAATCTAGTGCAGGTATGAAGACATTTAAACTTACATTTATCTCAAAAAATTTTACATAAAACGTTTCCTTTCGCCATTCAATTCAAATTGGGACTATTACATTGTATTGAACAAGTTTTAGCGCTAACTATATATTACACAAACCCAAACCCACAGCATTCGTTGTCTAGTCAATTTACACAAATTATTATAACAATCATAAGAATTGAAATGCTAATAAAAAGAAGGGGAAGGGGATTACAGGTGTTTGATTAAACTATCATTTTCAAAGGAAATCAATCCCTTTTGTCCAATTAGAATGTGAAATATAACACAACGGGGTTTCCCTTGTAACAACTTGACATATAAGCCACCCCCCACAAATAATAAATCTTCTAAAAAGAAGCATTCATCATTTGAATAGCTTTAGCTAATAATATTAATGAAGCTTAAATAGACTAGTGGCAGCATCCTAGGGAGAATTTATGGCGGCATCCTAGGGAGAATTTGACAATCATATCGTTCAAACACTGTAAGCAATTTGATCCTACCATTTGGTTATGGTGCATGTTCGCCCTCGAAAAGAACAAGTTCCTCAATCCCGTTTCAAAGACTTGGTGATGAGGGCACTGACAAGTATTATTGCAAGGTAAGCAAAAAGGGTGATGGCAATGCCTCCTATTAAAACAAGGTGATCAAATGTAGAATTCTGTACTGTATATACTCGAACACCAAGTCCATTCCAATTGCTTTCTGTCCAAACTGGGTCGACCATTCCCATAGTATCTGAGGAATTTGGTGGTAAAACATTCCAAGTTCCAGTTCCAGCTTCAAATTTCAACCTGGTAGAATATGCTGGTACATACCTGCAATGTTCCACACAAACTCTCACTCCGGAACAATCAACTAGAAATTGTCACCTGACAAGATAAACATGCTTAACAGAAAATGTCATATAGTTGATTTGACCAAGTGAGTATACAAATCAGGGCAAGGATGGACTAATGTTTTGTAGGAACAAACGTATGCTGTTAATGAATAGGATGTACTATATGCACAATTGGACACGAGGAAAAAATGAAAAGTAGTTTTAATATCTTAGCTGGAAATTTTGTAAGATGGGTTAGTCGATCTAATTAACCCTATCTTCACTTTTGCCGCTATATGCCTGGTAGGAAGATACAAAATCTAGTGCAGTTGACAGGATTCTACTGGTGACACCCATTCAAGGATATTGTACATGCATGTTGTGGCACAGAAATGCCCCATATCTTTCCAACATGTGGGTTTGACACTGAAAACTACTCTCTGAAGTCTTGAACAAAATGTTTAACAAGAGTTTGATTGAATTTCTAATTCAAAACACTAGTTTCAACTTTCAACAAGTAACCTACCTGGTTGTGGAAATAACACAAACTCCAACTCCCTTCTCATTTGTTTCTGCTTTGATGCACACTTCTCCTGTGTTGCTGCAATCTTGTGAACAGCTAAAGCTAGCAGTCTCCTTAGGTAAAGAAGTTCTATCGGCCAAAAAGTTCCATAAGAATCTGGAAACATCACTGACATATCCAAGATATGGAGTCGATGAAGGCTCCCCAACAACAACACCAACATAATGACTTGGGCATGTTGTTGACGGAGATATATAATTCTTCACCAATTCACAAGATAAGCCCGGTTCACAGTCTAAGAGACAACCCATGAGTTCTTCAACCAGAGAGGTATTTACACTGATAGCACTCAGACTTGAACTACTAATAGTTTTATCGCCACTAGCAAGGATGTAAAGGGTGCGGGCAACAAGAGAAGCCGCTGCCACTATAGCTGAAGAGTTTATTTTTGCTGCATAAAATATATCAATCAAGAACTTGCTGTATTTATTATAAACCACATAAGTATTTCTTCAGGATGTCCCAAATTTATAAAATTGTTTCGATTGAACTCTTTTAGAATATTGATAGCAATTCAAGATTTTAAAGATTCTTTTCCTAATCTGTCACTTTCCCCATCTCCAATTATTACATGAGATCATCAACCGAGTTTCAAAATTTTATAGAATGGATTAAAAAGGAGAGCCAGAGAATAGGACAAGGGGGTAGTAGAAAAAGGACTGCAAGAATAAAATGACAATTGGAATAGATACAAAAATTTGAGGACTATGTCTTGAAAAGAAGCCCACATATCAACATAATCCAACATCATCTCACCATCATTTAAAAATTGCTTTGAGTAGGACCAACAAAAATTAGCACAAAGTGCTCCTTTTTACATTTTAAATATATTTTAGACTCAATCAACAGAAGTAAAAGTATTAGGGCTTGGCAACAAACATGTACAAAGAATTAGGAATTTCAACGTCATTATCCTCTATTTCTTAGCAGGTAAAACTTAACTTACAAATGTCATCAAGATAACTATGATAGAACTTGTTGCTGAACGAACTATCGAAATCTTCCAGTACAATCCCAGGAGTGGATGAATTCTGCTGGCAGGTAGGAGAATATTAGCCATGATAGTTGCATATCCCATATAATACCATATCTTTTATCAGACAAGAAACAGTCTTCAAATTATTGTTATCCAGTCATAGTTACTCAAAACAAAGCTAATGCATGAACAGGAAAGCGAAATTCCTTTTTACCAGAAGTCATAAAAGGAAGTCACTAATCCCAAATGCTCTTTACAGGCAAGTTAATCACAAATTTGAATTCCGAGTAAGAGTAGTTCAAATTTCAATGACAAGTGGAGATTTCTAAAAGAATCAAATATTTGACAACAGGACAGAGTGAACATTTTTACCTAACTTCGCTTGCCAAATTAATCAAACAAGATATAATGGGACAGGGTATCCCAATGCATTCTATCAATTTTATCCCGACACCCATGTCAAATCCCTCTGGAAAACTTTGATATAATTTCCACCTGCGGAAATCCCTTATTCTTTAAATATGAAGGAGTTATTGCCATTTTCTAAATGTTCCTTTCATTCTAATCAATAGCATGCGTCTAGAGAATATGAAAACTTCACTGTCACGTCATAATTAAACTGGATATAAATTCAATATGGTGCCCCTTTCATCATCCTTCCCAGTACCCATATACTACCCTACATACCGAAGCCAGAGTTTAAATATCCCAAGTTAACACAATGGATAAAGAGAGAAAATACGAGCATAATCTTATATTTCAAGTTTTAATGGGTAATCAGAGCTGCAACGGAAATGGAATATTTCTATGGAATTTTTGCAATTTCTACTAATTCATGGAAAAAAGAAATCAGCACAAGTGTATGACCAAAACAAAATCAATGCATAACGTGTCTCAGAGCTTTGTACCTTCCTCAAGAATGCCATCAATGACGATGGAGGAATCCCAGGATTTGAAGGGCTAGAAGATTTAATCAAAATATTTTTGGATTTTAGGGAATTCTGAGCACGTGTCAAGGCATTCAACATTTCGTTGGTGGTAGATGATATCTACACTGATAAATGCTAGAATTAGTCTATCTAAATGAGCTCAAAGCTGAGATGATAATCAATAAATATATCAAGGGAAGTCTAGTAATGATGTGACATAATTTTGCAGACATTCTAATGAAAATTAACAAGAAAATCATTTTATAATTTGAGAAGAAAGCAACTAGAAAAAGATAGAATATAACTTGTCCTCTATGATGACCTTAATATTATTGGATGAAGAACCTAAAAGCCATGTACAAGTGAGAATATTATTCAAATGAAAGAAAATCACTTTATAATTTGAGAATATAACTTGTCGTCTATGATCACATTAATATTATTGGATGAAGAACCTTAAAGCATGTATAGTGAGAATACTATTCAAGTGAATTGACAGGCTAAACAGTTAAAAAAAGAAAGCACCGGAAGAGATAAGAGAAAAGAATTGATGGAACGATAAAGTAAGTTGGTGTAAAATACTAGTCAAAATAGTTTCACCTTGTGCATGACTAGTAGCCATTTCCATTAATTAATGAGCTTGAGGGCAATGAAATCACCACTTAATTACTTCCAGAAACTTTATTTTCATGAAGACCCATATGCACATTCAGCAAAGATGAACTCTCCTCTCCCGAGAGAAAGAGATGTCCATCTAACTAGAAATTTTAAATGACAAGAAAACTCAACACATGATTTGAATCACATCCAAGAATATTTGTTGTGTGAGATTAAGATATTGATGTGAGTGTAAAAGATAACGATCCCCATTAAAAGTATGTATAACATATTCCTAGTTAAACACAATACTTAAAGCTTTTAGTTTGACAGTTTCTTGACACAGTATAGGAGTGACCAAGAGATCCCAAGTTCAAAAATGCTACCCTTGCCATGTGAAAGAAAATTTTGGTTTCTTTTGAGCTTTTTCTGTTAGAACTCTAGTCTTGGAATACTAGAGTTCCTCTATATCATTTCAATATAGCTGTAATGTATGTATCACTGTAGTATAGAAACCTAGTGTTTCTACCTAACCAGAGCTGATTTGCTCCTCAGAAGGTATGAATATCCTTCTGTCAATATCTTCACTAATTTTTTCCTCCCTATCCTCCTCCCTTCTCTCTCCCCCTTTATAAACCCCCTTCTCTAGGTACATTCTGTTATGCCTAACTAATTTGCCACATCAACTGATAACTAACTCTCTCCTTGGCCCACTGTTCTTCCTCTGGAATAAATCACTCTTTCTCTTTCTCCCGAAGATCCTAACATTTTCAATATCGTCAACCAAACTGACTTCTATCTAAAGAAGTCTCTATAGCTAAATATGCTACAACATTTCTTGTCCCATCTAAGAGTTTAGACATTTGAGCTGAATAAGTTTTTTACACTCCCCAATATTTTTTCCATGAATACATTATTAGCTTCAATGCCATTTTGCATCACAAGACATAAATGTGAGAAATCCCCTAATTACCAAAATGGCATAACCATCAACCATCCAGTCATCTTCATGTTTAGAACTTCTTGACATCTATCTAGTTGGTAATAATACACTTGGAACAAAAAAATCTGTAATAGAAACTAGCAATGAAAAAAAAAAGAAATAGATGGAACCTTTTATCACTATATTGATCTGCTGTCCAAGTTTACAAAAAGGCAATATATAGCAGCATCATTGCATGTGCACCAAGCGTTAAAGCATGCATCTAAAAAATAATTAACAACTCGGCTTGGAATTTACATTGAAGTAAAGCTGTTCAAATAGAGCAAAAATACTGCAGTTTAAGCTTGGAGCAGAAATTAATTCATACCCCTGCTGCATGAGCGAAAAGAGTTGTATTGCCTCCACTGATGCTTTTCCCAACAGATCCTATTTCTAGAACCTACAAAAATAAGTTAGTACATTAACTGCTAACCTCATCACATGTTAAGAAACAAAGAAAATAAGCACCAAAAGAAGCAAAATACAGCCACGTATCAACTTACATACGAAATTCACGCACCTTAAGGTGGCATGGAATACAATTATAGCACTTCATTTTCTTTTTTGGATGCTAAGAGGGGTTTCAAACCATTGAGCCACTACAACTAGGAGAGAAAGGGAAGGGGATATGTCAATTCAACCAAAGGGTCAATGGAATGCTACTACAGGACTTGAATCAAAATTCTTTAAAATGCATTATTCAAATTATAATATTTCTAGTGTGACTTTTATGTTTGTGAAAGTCTATAACTTAATAAAACCTGCAATATCAAAGCTGGCAATTCTGTTCTAGACATCTTGGAGGGTATGAGAATACCATATCAATCAGTGTGCTGTTGAGGCCTTTAACAGCGTCAGATTGTAAATCAAGTTCCAGCAGAAAACGCCTGCTACCAAGATAACCCCAGGCCTCCCCAGTGAAAACTGAAAAAACAAGCTGTATAAATTATTGAAATCGTTAGCTTAGTCAGCTGTTACAACAAAATGTAGCTCGGCTAGACTACGGAATTGACGACAATAAGTTACCAATTCTGAAAAACTAATTATTACATGTTAGGGATGTTACTGCAGCTGGAATATTTACCCAAGAATGGGGTTGTCCAGCTGACAAAAATTTTTAGCAATAATCAGGCGAAAATGCAAGTAATTTAACCACAACAAGACAATCAATCGGTAGCCTTTTAAACTTTACTTCTTTTCACTTCTGTCACGTATATTTACACATTAATTACATGAAGCAACAAGCAAGTCATTACATATTAAAAAGTTCTCATTATTCTTTAACAGGCTGAAAATTTAAACCAAAATCCTAAATGTATTAGAGTAAACCTGGAATCTACACATCAAGTCCATTTTTCTTATACAGTAAATTATTACCGAGCATGAGATATATCGTATTATTATATGGTCCAAAATTAATGATTATAAATTATAATTATAATTCATAATTAGAATTAAAATAAATTAAAAGGATTAAGAACTTGATAGG
>JANSVA010000002.1:16781485-16829381 GCA_025504915.1 Erythroxylum reticulatum | reverse complement strand
TCTATTAGTGGCACATTTACTTAGGACATAAACAAATAAACTCTCTTTCTCCAAAAATTGGAATTTTATCCTAAGGCCTTAACCATAATTGTTTTCCAAAACTATGCATAATTGACAAAATATATTTTGATTCATCCTAAATGTATTAAAATGTCGTTTTCATGACTATTCAATAATTCATTCATCCATAGTTCTCCTGTTAGATAGGAAGTTATGCGTGGTTCCTTATATATATGGTTCAAAAAATACAAACCATATAACCCACTACACATGACACCAAATCCTAAAACTCATTCTCATTGTCCAAAAATTGCTTAATTAGTAGCAGTTGCATAATTTGTATAACACTATCATCCATATCTACAAATCAACAAGTAAAATTATATTATAAATAAACAAGACACTTATATGTCTAAATATAAAGAAATAAATAATATAATAGTAATAAAATTATAAATTACCAACAAGATAACATAATATAATAAAATATACTAGCCAAGTTAATAAGGTCTCAAAACACACCATGTCAACATAAGTGCACAAATCATAATAACAATAAATTAAACATAGTATCGCATAGAAACTATGTTTAATGTTTTTTAATGCTTCTGATGCTTATACATAAGCTTTACATATTAAACTCTCTTTATATCATTTTGTAAATAAGAAAAAAAGGACCTTTGCAGATCTTCAGTCAACATGCAAATAAAGTAAAATTTAAGAGTACCAGTCTCTAAACTAGGCAAAGTATATAGTTTTTCCAAAGCATTTGTAACATCATAATGTAACGCACTAGTACCAATACTTTGTGATGCATCAATAGTCATTGTGTTCAACATTTTCATAATGGAAGTATTCATCTCCATTGTTGTACTCTGTCTTTCTTGAATGAATTGCATCATATTGTCAAACCTTTAATACATTGTTGCAGATCGTCTTACCATTTTAGTGGAATCAGTTCTTATACTCTTGTTATTTTGTGAACTATCACTCTCTAAAACCCTTTTGCATCTTTTTCTGTCACCCCCTTCATCATGTGTAGCTTGAGAGGTAGCAACAGGAGTAGATGTTGGGATCAGGGTAGGTTCTTTCCATACCTCTTCCAAATTACCAGTCACATGGTAATTGTTTAGATCAGTAATCTCATCCATATTGTCATGATCATGATATTATGATGGTTAATGATGAGCATTATGACTATAAGGTAGAGAATAAATATACACTTCCTCAATTTCTCATTATCCTTATGGAGGGTTAGCTTACAACACAAAATGTAGTCAAACATCCAGAAAGTTTATCCAACTTACATTTAAACTCAAGTTCAAGCCCTTCCTCCTTAAATGTTTTAAAATTTATGTTATCCTAATCTTGTTTCTTTCCCTTTCAACTATTTCCAAAGACCCCATCTAGCTCTCATCCAATCAAATTTTTTTTTTCCTATGGTAAGTTGGTCACTTTGTGAAACTCTTCCTCCACCTTCTTCTATAATAACCTTTGAAAAATAACTCTACCACATTTTTCCTTACTCCTTTAAATATATTGGTTACAAATGTCACAAAAGATAATAAGTGTTTCTTTTGGCCAACAAACCTTACCTATAATATTCTTCTCTTGACTTTCTTCTTTGTTTTCTTTTTCAGATGGTGTTGTCTAATCATACAAGATGAAAGAAGATTATATACTAGTTAATCAAATTGTAATTGGTTTCACTAGACAATTAGTTTAACTAATTTGAATGCACGATCACAACCAACCCAAGTTCCTTTTACCATCAAACAAAAACAACATCATAAATCATCATCATACATGAACCTAACATTTACGATAAAACAAATAATTATATAAGTGATAATAAATGACCATATTTCAATCGGAGAACTAATCTGTAATGCATACTCATTTGTACACTTAAGTAATAGTGACAAAAAAGCCTCACCCCTCCACCTTACTTATAACTATAATTCTCAACAAAGGTCACCCCAATCAGCCTACAAACTCCATAGCCATTACTACCAAAGTATCGCAAAGTTTCAAAATATTGAATATAAATGTATCTTCTCATCCAATAAGATATTAATCCATTGAAATAGTTGAGCTGATGTTAGATAAATTAAAAAGCAGCAAGATTGATTTTGTAGAAAATAAACAAACGATCACAATAATACATAATTAAAATATCCCTTTATGGACAATCAGTAGGTCCATCATATACTACTAATGCATATGTATACATATGTGTATATACACATCATTCCATGTGCAAGAAGAGCCTCCAACCCACTTATGGTTTAAAAGTTTTGTCAAGTTAATGAATTAAATGAAGCCTTTTCAGCATAGGCCAAAATTGAAGATTATATTAGTTGTTCTAACCATTAATGTTTTCTAGACATGAATAATTTCATTAATGCACATTTTTTATTAGCAAAATACTCTTATTTTTATCACTAATGTTGAAAATTTTAGCCAAGCTTTTCCTCGTACGGAATTCAAATAAGCTCGCCATTGAAGGCTAAAATGAAGATTGCCATCAAAAACTAGTGCAATTAACATACATATTATGTTTTCTTGTTAATTTTTATTCCTTTAAACACAACAAAAATATACGCATGAGAAGGGAGAAAGGAGAGGACAAACTTACTAAAGAAGATGTAACTGGTCAGAATTTGATCGACGCACCGTTGTAACATTCTCCTCTCTGCGTATAAGCGAAGTTTAAGGAGTATCTCAAGTTCAAAGTTTTTCATATCAGCGTGTTGTAATGTTCTCTTATCTACGTATTAGTGTGTTGAGATTTTCCATTTTAAAGGTGAAAAAGAGCGGTGGGTGACAGTTGTGAGTAGTAAGTGGAGTTAAATGCAAATTTGAGTTTTGTTGTCTCCATTCATACAAAAGCATATATGGAGCTCACTAACTGCGAAAAGTTGGAGCCAGAGAAGAAGCTCAATTTTAGACTTGTTACATACTTGCTTAATGGCAAAGAGAGGTAAGAAGTTAAATCATAACTAGGGTTTGACATAAGTGAAATGATTGGATAGAGTCATACGAGCTTAATAATTTCACATATAGATACATCTCCCCATCTAACTTTCTACTAGTTTCTCATTTGTCTTTGTTTCTTAATCTGGTCTTAAAGTAAGAGTACACAACTGCCGATGTAGATGTAACTCTTCATTAAATTTTATATTTGCCTATTCTTAGCTGAATATCTGTATCAAGCAATAGGAAGACGATGTCTAAATTTCAATTCCTCAGCTACTGTTCTTCTCCTAAAATGTTTGAAGATATTGTTTCAGTAACACAAATAATGTTTGAAGATATTATCTCAGTAACACAAATAAAGTTCATAGTTCTTCGTACGAATAATCTTGCATAATTTAGCATGAAGAAGCATTGGAACTTGAAGAGGGTTGGCTGAAGAATAATGGGATCTTCTTGTGTGTTCTTCTGATCTTTACGAGAATCACAATTTTTACAAGCTGTTACTGCATACGTGTGCAAGCTCATTTTCATCTTCTTGAGTGCTATTCTTTAGCAAGTTCTTTTTTGCTCAATGACTCCTTTTTTTTAATGAATAAGAAGATTTTTGTTCCAGTCACTAAGGAGTAAAGACATTGACACTAGATACTAACGAGTTTCAAACATTATTATATTATCCTCCCGAGGGCTTACCTTCTTTCCCCCACTTAAAAGCTCGGTCCCAACTTTTATTCTTACAAACTGATATATTAGATCAGTCATGTGTTTCTTGATCCTTGCTACACTAAATTCTCCATTATCAAACTTCTCTTTTCTTCTAGTATTGTCCTCAATTCATCCATGAAAATTGGTATCCTCTTAAAGATGGAGTAGTTTGTTTCATGATCCTGCATTGCTTTGGGATCTTTTAGAACTCTGTCAACTAGCTCCTTCTTTGAGTTTGGCAAAAGTGCATAAACAAGATTAGTAGGGTCATCAATAGAAGAGAATATAGGTTGGCATTCAACAATAAGCAAGAGTTCATTATCACAAAAACGTGATTCAAGTAGTGATCCATCTTCAGCCATATAAAGAGTTTTCCTGGCAACTTGGCGGACTACTTTTTTTACAACCTCCTTCAAGTTCTCCTCTAGACGCCTTAGATCAATGGCCTGGCAAAGCACCGCCATATAAGTTGCAGACATGAGTTTCAGAATCTTAATGACTTCAGTACTTTTTTTTGGTCGAGATCAAGCCAAGAGAGTTAACATCTTGGTTGTGTTGTTCAACACTTTGAACATAGGTGGTCATAGGATTTGCCAAGTACTGCAACCATGAGCAGTAGGTTACCATGGCTATCTCTGTACCTTTAAACTCGTAGTCTAAACTTGGACTCAGACATCCAATCAATTTGAAGGCAAGCCATTAACGAGCTCAAAAAATTGCAAAATATCAGCTTTCTGTAATAGCCCAGATCACCCGCTTACAAATATTGTCCGCTTTGAGCCTTGGCCCAGCCAAGCCCTCACGGGTTTGCTTTTCCCGAGGCCTTCCCAAGAGGTCACTCATACTAGTACTACTCTCACCCAAGCACATTTAACCTCAGAGTTTTGATAGGATTCAATGCATTAGGCCATAGAAAACGCGTCTATAAGGTCCCAAAATATTGCTATGGTACTCCTGCAAAAGCTGCTCAATCAATTCAGAAGAACGAGGTATAACTAATCTGCTATGGTACCGCAATTGTCCCTGTACCAAGGTCTAACCAGCCTTCCCATTGGGATCTTCTTTTAACTCCTCAATGACAGCTGAAAGCTTTGGGTCTTGTTGAACTTTTTCTGAAATTATAGCCGTATCCAGCACATTTGTCACTGTAATTAACTGTAGAATAACCTCCGCATTTTCCCTTTCATGAATTCTAGACAAAGCATCCGCCACTATATTTTGTGCACCTGGATTGTACTGAATTTCAAAGTCAAAACCTAGCAACTTGGACAACCATTTCTGGTGCTCCATGGAGACTAAACGCTGCTCCAATAAGAACTTTAAGCTGCTCTGATCGGTCCGGACTATAAACCTCCTCCCAAGCAAGTAATGACGCCACTTTTGGACCGCTAGCACAATGACCATGAGTTCCTGCTCATATACAGATTTGAACCGATCTCTTCCTGACAAAGTTTGACTAAAATAAGTGATAGGATGCTTATTTTGTGTCAAAATAACCCCCAAACTAGTCCCCGACACGCCGGTTTCTAGGATGAATGGCTCCATAAAGTTAGGCAGCGTCAAAAGAAGGACTTTAGTCATCGCTTCCTTCAGTTGTTCAAATGCTGCCGTCATCTCTTCATGCCACACAAATGCGTTTTTTTAAGGAGTTGTGTCAAAGGAAAAACTATTTTCCTATAGTCTTTAACAAAGTGACGATAATACCCCGTTAACCCGAGGAATCCACGCAAACTCTTCAAGTTTTGCATCAGTGGCCAACACTTCATGGCTGTGACTTTCTCTGGATCTGCTGCAACCCCTAGGTCGAAAATTATGTGACCCAAGTATTCCACCTATTTTTGACAAAATTAACATTTCTTTTTGTTAGAATACAAACTGTGTTTACTAAGCAAAGAAAATACCTCCCTTAAATGACAAACATGCTTTTCCAAGGTCGGGATATATACTAAGATGTCGTTAAAAAATACCAACATGCATTTCCACAATAATTTTTGAAAAACAGAGTTCATCAAGGATTGAAAAGTAGTTCGTGCGTTGGTCAAATTGAAAGGCATTACTAGGAACTCATAGTGTCCCTCATGAGTCCTAAATGCAGTTTGGGAACATCTTAAGCTTTCACACGAATTTGGTGGTACCTGTACTTCAAAGCTACGAGTTCCTAGTAATGCCTTTCGGTTTGACCAACGCACCAGCTACTTTTCAATCCTTGATGAACTCTGGTTTTTGAAAATTGTTGCGAAAATGCGTGCTGATGTTTTTTGATGACATCTTATTATATAGCCCGACCTTGGAAAAGCACGTTTGTCATTTAAGGGAGGTATTTTCTCTACTTAGTAATCACAGTTTGTATGCTAACAAAAAGAAATGCCAATTTTGTCAAAAATAGGTGAATACTTGGGTCACATAAATTCCAGCCTAGGGGTTGCAGCGAATCTAGAGAAAATCGCAACCATGAAGTGTTGGCCACTGCCGCAAAACTTGAAGAGTTTGCGTGGATTCCTCGAGTTAATGGGGTATTATCATCGCTTTGTTAAAGACTATGGGAAAATAGTTTTTCCTTTAACACAACTCCTAAAAAAATGCATTTGTGTGGCACGAAGAGGTGTCGGCAGCATTTGAACAACTGAAGGAAGCGATGACTAAGGTCCCTATTTTGGCACTGCCCAACTTCACGGAGCCGTTCATCCTGGAACCGACACATTGGAGACTGGTTTGGGGGTTGTTTTGACATAAAATAAACATCCTATTGCTTATTTTAGTCAAACTTTGTCGGGAAGAGCTCGTTTCAAATCTATATATAAGCGGGAACTCATGACCATTGTGCTAGCGATCCAAAAGTGGCGTCATTACTTGCTTAGGAGGAGGTTTATAGTCCGGACTGATCAGAGTAACTTAAAGTTCTTATTGGAGCAGCATTTAGTCTCCATGGAGCACCAGAAATGGTTGTCCAAGTTGTTGGGTTTTGACTTTGAAATTCAGTACAATCTAGGTGTACAAAATAGAGTGGTAGATGCTTTGTCTAGAATTCATGAAAGGGAAAATGCGAAGGTTATTCTGCAACCAATTACAGTGACAAATATGCTGGATACGACTATAATTTCAGAAAAAGTTCAAGAAGACCTAAAGCTTTCAGCTGTCATTGAGGAGTTAAAAGAAGATCCCAATGGGAAGGCTGGTTGGACCTTGGTACAAGGACAATTGCGGTACCATGGAAGATTAGTTATACCTCGTTGTTCTGAATTGATTGAGAAGCTTTTGCAGGAGTACCATAGCTGTGTTTTGGGATGTCGTTCTGGGTTTTTTAAAACTTACAAGCGGATTGCATCAGAGTTGCGTTGGGAGGGCATGAAGAAAGATATTCAAGAGTTTGTCGCCAAGTGTGTGGTGTGCCAGCAAAACAAGTATTTGACGCTTTCTCCGGAGGGGCTACTATAGCCCTTGCCAATTCTAGAGGCTATTTGGGAGGATGTGTCGATGGACTTCATTGAAGGACTTCCAACATGACATAGGTATGATTCTATTTTTGTTGTGGTTGATCGTTTGACAAATATGCTCACTTTATAGCCATTAAACATCCCTATAAGGCTGCAAAAGTGGCAGAAATTTTTGTTAATAATGTGGTGAAGTTGCATGGTTTTCCACGCTCTATTGTGTCGGATCAGGATAACATCTTTTTGAGTCGGTTTTGGAGTGAGTTGTTCAGGTTGCAGCAGACAACTTTACGGTGTAGTACCGCATATCATCTTCAAACAGATGGGCAAACGAAGGTGGTGAACCGCTGTGTTGAGACATACCTTCGTTGTTTTGCAAATGGGAAGTTTCGTTCATGGGCAAAATGGCTAGCATGGGCGGAGTTATGGTACAACACCTCTTACCACACAGCTGTCCACTGTTCCCCTTTCAAAGCTGTCTATGGAAGAGATCCACCACCTGTGATCCACTACGGATTAAATGAAACTGCAAATTTAGAGTTGGAAACACAGTTACTGACTCGTAACATGATGTTGGATGAATTGAAGGGGCACCTGGAGATAGCTCAAAATCGTATTAAAAAACAGGTTAATGCTAAGTGACGTGAAGTGGTTTTTTTTGTTGGGGATTGGGTTTTTGTGAAGCTCCGTCCTTATCGTTCTAAATCCTTAGCTCGAAAGTTTAATGAGAGTTGGCTCCGAGATATTATGCTCTGTATGAGGTTGTTCAATGTATAGGGGAAGTGACATACAAGCTGAAGTTACCTCCCACTTCATCCGTGCACCCAATTTTCCATGTGTCCCAACTTCGGGCATCAGTGGGATCCTCTTTTCCACCGCAAGATATACCTCCAGTTTTGTCTAGCAACATGGAGTGAGACGTTGAGCTGGATAAAGTACTCAATGTTCGTCCAGCTAATGGTGAATCTACCATGGAAGTTCTAACTGCTTGGAAGTGTCTTCCGGAATTTAAGGCCACTTGGGAGCCTTTTGACATGATTGACCAGCAGTTTCCTTATTTCAACCTTAAGGACAAGGTTCGTCTTGTTGGGAGTAGTAATGATAAGCCTCCTATTAGATGGCAGTACAAGCGTAAAGGGAAGAAGCATGGCTTAAAGGGCAAAGATTTCGGTGGCTCGGTTCAGAATTAGAAGATTCGAAATATATCTACTGACGTGGATAATTTGTTACAACAGAATGATGTGGACAGCAAGCAGCATACAGAGAATGTGCTGAGGTAGTGGAGGATGAATATAAGGTGACAGAGGAAAACAAGGATAGCGGGAATTTTGTTAATTAATGGATTTTCTGGAGAGAATCAACCTCTCAAAAATGTTGATAGGAGTGATGCAGCTACTCGAATAGTTGTTTATTCTTTTACATTCAATAAAATCAATCTACAAAGAGTAATCTATTACACTGATCTATTGTTCTTGTTCTTTAGTACTATTTCTTTTGTGATTGTTGTTGTGATTGTTCTTTATTTCTGTAGCCCAGTCTGGTAGGAGCTCTCGGTTCCTATCACTTTCCTATAGTTGTAACAATAATTCTAAGGTTGTCTATTAAAACACCAATAAGAGTTCCTTGGAAATTCCCTTCGTGCAAAGCAATTTTTTGAGCAACATCAATAAATGAATTATCATTGATAGAATTGATCTCCCACTCAATTGAATGAGTTGCTGCTCTAATTACTTCAATCTGAGGTCCAAGCTATTATAGAGAAGCTTTTAGTACATAGTGGTCCTATTTTGGCTTTGTAAGAGGGCCATTTTCATGGCAAGTCTTACCTTCTTTCATGTAGTCACTTTCATCCAATAGGTGCTTCATAATAGCAACTACTTCAATTTAGCCAGGATGGTGTTTCAGTTCATGAGTTAGTGGGTATGTGTACTTAGCCTTACTATGAATGGCTTCGTGGAATAAAGTGGAGAGAATTTCCATAAGAAGGGCCAAAATGTTGGCATCAAAGCAACTGTTGTAGTCACTACGGAACCGACTGCAATTCATTTTCCGAAAGAAAATATAATAACAGAGAAGTTGATGAATTATGAATTTAATTTCGATTATGCTACAATGTTATTGCTGTTTTCTTTCACTTCTCTCGTTTGCAAGACTTGATTTAGGAGACGAAGGTGATTGAAAGAGAAGGTGATGAAGGTGTTAGTTTTTCGTTGATTTCTATTTGCGGAGAAGCTCAAGTAATAAGAAGAACTTAAAGGGCACAATCATCTTTCGTGTATTAAATTTTTAGCTGCAGAGCAAAATGCTCCAATGTAGGAGATTTTTTAAAACTAGTTGATTGACTTCAATCCACCAATCCAATAAGTCATTTATTAAATATATCCATCAGTAGCGGGAAGGCAAGGTACGTAGTGTTCATGAGGCCAACACCAAGTGGAGCAGCTGTGACTTTTTTTCCTTAACTGGATCTTGTTGGTGCCACCTAAACGTAGGGAGGCGACACTTTTAAAGAGTAGTGATGAGACATATGAGCTCTCAAAATTGAATTCCACAGTACACGGGCAGCTAAGAAAGTAGAGAAACTGCTACGAAGATGGGTACAAAATTGTTTGCAGTGTTGAACAAAGGAGAAATAATGAAGAGGAAGATTGAAATTTCAAGTAGTTCATTATGGGTTATAATCATAAATTACGAGATGGGTGTGATAGTGACGGATAAAAGTGAGGGAACATAGAAGATTTGAAAAGTTCTTAGAACTTCTTAAAAAAAAAAGATAATCTTTTTAACTTTCTTTGAGCCTTGTCTTATTAGTAGGAACTTCTTTTATAAAATTGCATAATTTAGAATTAATGTACATCTTAAAGGAATCCATAAGGTAGATGTGCAAATAGGATATGGACTAGATTTGAGGGCCATAAGAGATGCTTAAAATATAATGAGTAAATCATTGACATGTATAAAGTGTTTACGAATCACTTTTTACTGAAGTAAGAATTCAATACGTAAATTATGCATTAATTCTCAAAAGGTGGTATCGCCTGATCCTAATATGCTGCAAACGGAGTGGTTGAAAGATTTCTTATTTTTTGTTTTTAATTTTAAAAAGCTAATTTCATATGTGATACTAAATAATATACTGTATGTAACAAATGGGTAATATGAGAAAAATTAAAAGATTGAAAAATTTTAGTGCCATATTTTAACTTAGAATGCAAGTTAATTTATTTTAAATTTAAACGCTAATTTTTTTATTAAAGAATATAACTAAATATCCCCTAAAAGTTATTCAATTAATATAGGTTAATCATATTACAATTATCTTTTCATTTTTTTAGCATAAAGGGTAAGCCTACTCTAAGCACAACTCAAAGCCTCTGTCACTATTTCTTAAGGACATCCTCTCAAGCTCAATCACAGTAGGAATTTAAATCCGTCTGGCTCAAAATCTAAAAAACGATGTGCGTTGGGCCCAATCCATATGGAAGCAAGTTTAGTTGTTGAAGTGAATTGATTCACAGGATCCAGTTCATGGTCCGTCTCCTAACGATCAACTTAAATAGTTGGAGAGTTCCAGTTGCAGTTACTGTTCTGTATAATGGCTCCGGTTGGTCCTCGATCTGGAGATGCAATCTTCGCTAGCGGAGAGCGTGTGGTAAGCGACTCATCTCAATTATAATGTCCTCCTGGTTTGGGCTGTTTGCTTAATCACATGTTTGTGGCTGGCTTAGAATGCGGAGCTATTTACCTTAACCTATGGAGCGATCGTTCGCCAATTGCTTACCGATCTGGAGGAGGTCGACGAAGTCAACAAGCAGCTCGATCAAATGTATCATTTTTTTCCCCATAAATTCAAACTATTTTGTGGTGCCTAATTGTGACTCAATTAATTGTTAGCATGCAGGGGTTATAATATTGGAATAAGACTGGTTGACGAGTTTTTAGCCAAATCAAATGTCTCCAGATGCGTTGATTTCAAGGAAACAACTGGCGTCATTGCAAAGGTCTGGTCTGCTTTTTTGTTTTTTCCTTCTAAATTGCCATTCAAGTGTCAACCAAATTTTGCATTTGTAGTGCTATGTTTTTAATTATCGGCTGAGCAAGTTATAAAATTTGAATTTTGGGTAAAAATTGTTATAATGCATAAAGGCTTTAAACTTCAAAAGACTCTTGTATCTGTTTTGTCTCTCAACCTAACCATGTCGTTTGATTTTTGAGAATTGCATTTGCAGAACCATTGTTGACTTTCTTCAATTTTTGACTAATTGGAATTATTACTTTGGTCCAAATTCAGCTTTATACATGGTGACGACCTTCAGGTTTGATGCCAGTTAACTTTGCAAGTTTAATTTGTAGTTCCATGTGCAAGAAACTAGTAGCTCAAGAAAAGAAGAATGAGCAGAAGAGACTTAGAGACGGAGAGAGAAAATGTGAATTCTAGGAACAACTTTATATAATGACTAACTTTCCCCTCCTTAATAACCCTTGTCTGTCTATAAGGGAGACACGAGGTAACTGCTGCCAAAAAGTGATAGAAAGTATTCGTAGCTAGCATCTTCTCGTAAGGCATGGCTTCACTTCACTATAATTGGATTACAAACCTCATGGCTCCTTTTCACCATTCTTCCAGCTGAGATAGCCATATGTTCATGATTTAAAACACCATTCTAAGGGATAAGTTATTCTGGACTACTTGATGTGGCTCCAAATACTTCCTGAGTTGATATGTGAAAGGTATGATTCTTTGAATGAGGTGGTAAGTTAAGCTCGTAAACCACTGAGCCTATAAACAAAGTAGAAGGGTGCCAATTTACAACTAGTTCAGGTTTTCTAGTGAATTTTTGTGTGGCTGAAGTTTAAAACGAGCCAGGTCTGCAACATCAAAAGACATATCTGTGCTGTGTTTTTCAGTTTGCTGCTTCTTCCTGCTTTGAGTTCTTGGAAATGAAACTCAAGTCTGTATTGTTTGTTCTCTAGCTTGAAAGGTCCTGCTCGCAGATGTTACATTCGAGTCTCCAGCAACATTTGGAACATGTACTGGAGAAGAGTAATTGTATAGGAGCTGAAATGGAGCCAATGATAGCCACCTTGAACATTGATTAGGAGTGTCACTAGTAATGCACCTGGGGGATGCTTCCAAGAACCTGCTGACTACCTTGATCTTTCTAGTGGACTGGGGGTGATATGCATTTGAAAGTGAAGGCCAACATAACCCTGGAGTCTCACAATTTATTTCCAAAATTGATTGAGGAATAATAGGCTGCCATCAGCATATGGTATCCTTTGTGGTTTCAAAATTCCATGAATCCTGTAGCTGCTGAATAGTTGAAACAGAGCTAGGAAATTATCATACTTAGTTTCTTAGTTTGATTGCCAACTACTAACAGAATGACATCCTTCCCTTTGAATTTAAGCAAGCCTTGAACAATTTCTGTTGAGATAGTGCCCTTCACAGAATCAGGAATGGTAATAGGTTGGCACAGACCGGAGTCAGCAGTGAGCTATGGTTCAACTTTGACAAGCTTGACAAGACACAGAATCATATGAGGTTCCTGATGTCCTCCAAAATTTTCATTTTTAGTTTTGTTTTCTTCCTTTTCAGTCCTTAGTTGAATAGGTTATCAGTGTAAATTGTCGGTAAAGATTGCTTTAGTGCACAAAAGGCTTTAGACTTGAAAATTGTTCCTGCTTTCATAGCTGGCCTGTCTCTTAACCTAAATACACCATTTGATTTTGAGCAGGTGCACTACACAGAACTGCTGTTGACTTTCGTCAATTTTGAATAAAATTGTATTGTTAACGTGGTGTAGTTTTAGCTTTGTACATGATCATTATCTTCAGATTCTGTAGTTTTCCTTTCAGAGTGCACTAGTTGCTGTTATTGATGCAGAATAGTATTTTCTAACATCTCAAGTTCATTAGCATGGAATTAAGTCCTAAATTTGTGCTAATAAAGCTTTAATACAGGTAGGTTTCAAAATGTTTCTAGGGGTGAGTGCATCAGTGGCAAATTGGGATGCTGATGGGACATGTTGCAGTATCATTCTGGATGATAATCCTCTTGTGGACTTTGTGGAACTTCCTGATACATGTCAAGGTTTACATTACTGCAACATGTTAAGTGGAGTTATTAGAGGAGCACTAGAGATGGTGAGTGGCGTCCTTTTCTAAAATGCATTATACTTTTGTTATTCTATTACTCACCAAGGCATTTTATGCTTTCTTTTTAGAGTTGATGACATCAATGGGGTACTTGGGGCATGTAAAGTAATAAAAATGTTTTTGTTTTGTTTTATTTTCTATTTTTCATTTTCTTCTACTTCCTTCTTTTTTCTTTTCCATGGAAAACATAAAAGGACAAATAAGAATGAGAAGACAATAAGAAGGAGAGAGAAGATAAGGATAGATGATCCAATGCAAACAGGAAAGAAGATTAAAAGAAAGTAAAATAATTTATATAAACATAAAGATTTGTACAAACAATTAAAAAAGAGTAGAAATTATTGTTTTGTAGGCTTGAGAAAGAAAAATCTATTCACTTTTTTACAAAGGAAAAATTCGAAAACATATTTTAGAGGGTTTTCAATTTCACATTTCCTAATTGAAAAAAACATTATTTGAAGAGCAAACTCTAATTTTCCTTTCCTTCTAGATAATGTTTATGGAAAATTGTCCCATTTTCATGATTTGAAGCACCTTTGCTTTAGTTCATAGTGGCTTTTATAGAAAGATCTAAGGATCCGATTTGGCCATATTCAAAGAATCTTGTACATATTCTTTGCTGGGATCCTATTCTGGAAAATCACTGTTATAGTACTATTATAGATAGTAGAGCTTGATCTAAATAAACAAACTTTTATTCCCCATCTTTGTTTTCTGCAGTTCTCAATCATATGACTTTGAGCTGAGGCGACTTGCCCTATGATTTTTCTCTATTTCAAATTAAATTCTCTAGTCGTAGATTCAAATTAAATTCTCCAGTTGTAGAAGGATAACTGTATTTCCTTTATTACTGATGAGTATCATGGGTTGTAATGAACTCATAGCTGCTAAAGCTGGGTCTATGATCATCTGAACTGTGAATCCTGTCGCTTCGGAAAGAGAAGATTTACAATGCTTTGGTTATTATTGGTTTCCATCTTTTCTTGCTATTGTATTGATTTTACCATCCTTCATGTTCAGGTGTCAATGAAGGCTGAAGTCACATGGGCTCGTGATATGCTTCGAGGTGATGATGCTTTTGAGTTGCAGGTGAAACTTATAAAGCAGGTTCCAGAAGAGTATCCATACAAGGATGATGAGTAAATTCTTGGATGTCCTTAACATTTCCTCTTTGCAGATGATGACTTTTATTTTCTTCAATTATTTTCATTAAGAATAGAATTTGGCATATCTCCAGAAACTTTGAGCAGATCTATAATTATCTCACACATTCTAGGGATTTATTGCTCAATAAAGCTTTGCTGATTTTACGTCCCATAGGGGCACTGGTTTGTTTTGGTCAGATTATTTTCTCTTCGTAATGGCTTGGTTTCGTTGCCCTCTTTAGCTAAGTGGAATGGCTTGGGCACGCACGCTCGTTTAGAATTTTGAGAGAATTCAGAATATCTTAAGCTTTCATATTGTGATTTACACATTCCTGACCGTTAAGTTGTGCGTGAACCCTATTTTGGAGATTTGAGTGTATCGTGTGAGAATTGAATAGCATCCCAACTTTTTGAGCTATCTATCATACAAAGCTAACAGAGAACCTCTGCATTCATAATACGTGGAGTTCAGATGGATTTAACCTTTATATGTGAAGATGTTATAATTTTGCTTATATTTTTTTGACATTCATGTCCTAGGATTCTTATGTCTTGTAACTAGCATAAATATCTGATATGTAGTATTTTCTTCACACTTAGTTAGCCTAAATAATTTCCTGCTTAGCCTAAATATATTTTTTTAATGGCTTGTTAGATTTATTTATTTACCTGTCTTTTTGCTTTTTGTCTAGTTATTTACTGGATTTATCTTTTATTTTGTTTCTTTACCTTATTCTATATTTATTATATTATTTATTTTTATATTTTTATTTATTCAAATTTATTTACTTATTATTATCATCACCTTTTAGTTCTATTTTTATTTTAATATTTTAAATAAGTATATATATATATATGTTGTCATGTGGGTCACTTTTTACCAAGTTTTAAGATTTGCGTATTATAAAATTTCCTCAAATTTCACGTTAGTGAATTTTGACTGAGTTGTTATGTTCGTTCATTCTGAAAAATTATTGGTTGGATAAATGAGGCTTTGGAGATTTTAGTCTTCTGACTCATCTACTCAGTTATCCACTTTTCACCAAGTATCTGATTATTAAGCTCACGTACATTTTTATACCGTCTTAGGTTGCTCCAATGTTTTGCTATATGACTTGTCGAAGCAACAAAAATGCTATTATTTTTATTGCACAAACTTGCTTTGGTCCGAAGCCTTCTTCTGTTTAAACCAAAGAAGAAAACAAAACCTTGGATCATGTTTGAGGACAGTCCCAAATTTCAAGTAACTAAATGACCTGTGAATTACTATGTTCCGATTTAAGGGGTGAGAATAATTGAAGGAAGAAAAGAATGTGTCTAAGTAATATTCACTTCATCACTATGCAAGCTTTGACCTGACTAATATTCACTGCGGTTAACGAGTCATTAAGAAAATGGAAGACGCTCGTCCAAAACTAAACTTGATCAGAACAAAAAATCTCAATTCTTTTTCAATATCTTAATTATATGAAACATGTACACTAATTGACAACATACTACAAAAGTTGACAAAAATTAACCAACTTTTGAAGCTAAGTTTCTAACACAAAACTGTGGAGGGATATCATACAATCCCTCTTTAAGTAGAAGCTTGTTTCATATTTAAATTTCGAAGGCTAAACGTAAATTTCACAGACCATATTCGAATTCAGCTCGTTTTAGGATAGATGTCACCCTCTCAAAATATTGTGCCTCCTTTTCCTTAATATCATCAAGTGTTCTTGATTCATGCTCGATTGCCTGTAAATAAAAGCTCCATTAAATATAGATCCCAATTTCAGTTCAACTACAATGTTTGATTTTTCCAAGAAATGGTTCTGTCCTTTTGCCACCAGTCTTCTATTTTTGGCAAAAGACACATAAATTAGGCCTCGTGCAAAAAGTTCTTTTCATAAACAACCTTTGTCCTAGTCGGATGCTAGTTTGACGTGCGAAGGGTAAAGGACAGCGTCAATATTAATAGAAAATGGGATAAAGATTAATTTTGCTTTTCTCAAAGAAGTAGGGTCGACCAAAATAAAAAGTAAACAGAACTACTAACCTCACAAATTATTTCGAAGTTTTAGCAATCAATCCTAGGGGAAGAATCACCCATCCTAGGAATCAAGTCTAATCCCCGTCTCCGTACATTGCTACCAAAAAGGTTTAGTGAACATACCTCTTCAAATTTCAGAAGGATTAAGTTCGAAATAGAAGCTGGCTTCCCCTTGTCCCATCTGAAGATGAGAGAAACATAAGACAAGAACATAGGTGTGTGTTAGTCCTATTTTAACATCCAGTCATTGCCAATGAAAGGACAAGACACAAGATTAACATCACTAAATCTGATATTCTCTGGATGCAAAAAGAAAAACAGAACCCTTTGATGCATGATTCTTGACATGATTCAATTGATTCCAGAGGATGAAAATACGGGAAAGAAAACATTTTGAATAAAAGGTATAAGGCCCAGGCAAAAGACTCACTTATTCTCTACACCATAGGGAGCAGACCAATTCTATCAAGAATTTTTTTTAACCGAATCATATCAAGGCAAGATAAAAAGAAGAGAAAAACGAGCTCCCTCATTTAAGTGATGGTTCATCCTTTTAGTGAATGCCGTTATGCAACTAACCATTGTGCCACTTTCTTATACACCCTCTTTTGAAATGTGTGTTCAACAAATTTTAAAAGATAAAAGCTGCACAAGTAAAAATGCAAAAGAATATTATCTTTATTCAGATTGATTGATTAATAATTAAAAAGAACGAAGCACAAAGAAAACCCTACCTGACAAGCATTAATTCATTAACCGCCCGCCACATTCCACGGCCAATATCTTTTGCAGACTCTTCTCTAGCACTTCGTCCTTGCCACAATTCCTTGGTAATATACATTACTTCCTCAACATCGACCTAGATATGTAGCAAGAAACAACTGACAACGAATTAGGAAACATCATTTAATTGAGACTATTATCCAGATGCACAATATCCATTCAAGAAGCAACAGAAGTTCTCTTGATAGTTAGCTGCTACAAAATCAATTAAATTTTCTATTTTTAGTAACAATTATTAGATATCTCAAAATCTTGCAAATATGGGAAAACAATTGTCTGATCATGGTTAAAAGGTAAGAGCAAATTCGAAAGAAGGTCATATCCAGACAACCAATGTTCAAATCGTTGAAATAAAATGTCCATTTCCATGAAACAAGGCAAGCATCCACACCTGGACTTCCATGGCTGTGCCATACAATGACTCCTCATGCTCGACAAGGCGCTGATGTAGTGTTCTGTAATGATCCAAATCTAGATTTACAACTGGTTCTGTTTGAACTTGCAATCCTGCAAGTTGTGTCAGAACGTAGGAGGCCATCACTTGTCCAAAAATTGCAGGGATGGTGCCAAGAACAGGAATTATGCGGACTCTAAAGCCAGGTACTATCTGGTATCAAGTTATGAAGTTAGAATAGTGAAACCAAAGTTCTATAGTAAAAGAAATGTTACGAGAAGTATTAAGAATTTATATTCATTCAAAGCAGAAGGTTCTAAACATAATTTGCTTTAAATTAGGTAATCAGTAATCTCAAAAATACAAGCACTGAAAAGGTATAAATGATAGTAAATATCTATAGAATTTTAACCTGATATTCAGAAGGATTATCCTCTCCGTATGATCCCACAAATGGAAGCAGCTTGGCTTTAGGTTTTTCAAGAGAGAAGACTACAGGGATACCACCATCAATACCATAGCCTTTCCTCAGTCGGTGTCTTACCTAAATAGTTGCAAACCAATTAGCCCTAAAAGTGATGATAAATCTAGAACACAAAATCAAGCTCTTTAAGGGGTCCTTAATTTCAACTTTCTCAAAATGCACATCAATAATTGATAACATATGTGTTTAGGGAGCATCTCCAGGTGAAAAACATCCTACTGCTAGTTATATTAACTAATCATCCAGTTTAATAACTGTTGAGACTAGGTTTCAGCAGAAATATAGCAAGAGGAGGAATACGAATGCAGGGAATTTTAGAGAGGGTTGTAAGGGTAAAGTGGGGAATTAGGGAGAGAGAGATAGATATGTCATGTAGAAGTTAGTTAGAGGGGGGGAATAAAAGTTGGTTAGAGGAAATGGGTTAGGCATTCGGTTATGATTGGATGAATGGTGATTGTATGGAGATTTAGCTAGCTCTCCAAGTCTAGCAATGGAATATCACTTTTCAGTATTCCTCCATCTTGATTTCATCATCTTCTTTGTGTTACTGCTATTGTGTGTTTGCTGGTAGTATATGCTTTCTGCAGTTTCAGTGGAGTTTTTGTGAGAGTAGCTGATCTCTAACAATAACACAGAGCAAGGGAAAATCAAACAGCAGTAACTGAAAATTTCACCAAGAGAGTCAGGCCAGGCCTACTGGCCCATTGCCATCTCTAGTGTAACATGAATAGTCCTATAACCATGTTAAATAGAAATGCTGACAATACTGAACATATTTCATTCACTGCCCGTTCTTCTACAACAGGAACCAGGTAACTAGAAACAAAAGACCAACACATAATAAACATCATCCAATAATTTAAGCATTATAATACCTTGACTACCACATCTGAAGAAGAAAATTCAGGCAACAATTTCGGCAAAACCCAATGATAGACTCTGATAACATGAATCCGAAAAACTCTGATTCCATGAATCCAAAGAACAATAAACACTATAGAAACTCACCAACCAAGCTTGTTGATACAGGATTTTTAATAAAGAAATTTAGGAAAATCCTAGCACAGTTCAAACAGAGCAAGACCATCAAGATAAACAAGATAAACTAAGCAACTAATTCAAAAGGAAATATATTACGGATCGAGATAAAGGATCATTCTTAGATTCACTTAGATCAGCCACACGGATTCTTGTTGGATCAGCTCTAGCACCAGCTCCAGTTGCAGATAAAACCTTTAAACCCCTGCGCACACATGCTGCAAGAAGTGCCACCTATTACATATGAAAATATGAAAGTTATACTAGAGACCCCATCACACAAAAGCAATTGTTCTGTCCCAAAAAAAAAAAGAGTCAAAGCACGCAACTGCACTATATAGCCACTTCAAAAGTTAGGAAAACAAAATGTAATATAGAAGGAGTTGCACAACAGCAAAGATCCATTTTTTCAGTACTACAGGCAGCACAAAGAAAGAGCATCAAGATATATAATATAAAGCAGCATGTGAAACAGCAGGTCAAATCATGAGGTGAGGAGAGGTACCTTGGTGTCAATATTATCTATGCAGTCCAAGACAAAATCAGGTTGGCCAGAGAGAATCTCCTCTTCAGATGATGCGTCATACAAAAGTACTTTGGCTTCTACATGGCACTCAGGGAAGATTGATATGAAATGCTTTCTTAGGCACTCAGCTTTTGGAATACCAACATCTGCTCGTGTTGCAACAGCATGTCGATTTAAGGATGACAGAGAAACCTTTCAAAAAATAAGAAATCATTGCCATGTACCATAAATAAACAAATCATAATCACATTAACCAAAACATCAGCTAACTCAATACCTTACATTGTCTATCTTTTTAATCTTACCCATAATTTAGGAGGAAGTTTAAAAATACCACAAATAGGTAACAAAGAGCAAATAACAAGTGATTATTGCAAGCATGAAACTACTAATAGATACCAGCCACACTTACAACACAGGTCCAATACTAAAAGAATGGTAAAAACACCCAAGGAATGACAACTACATTCTTGTCTGTGTCTAGTGTTATTAATATCAATTTAAATTGTGTATAGGTATAACTTTCAATCCTCTTGCTCCACTCTAATTTCTATGTCAGTCATATTCAAATTTGTATTGTTTAAGTCCTCTTACATGACCTAACTTTCAACGTAGGTCATGCCCTTAAAAGCCTCTGGATTTGTACGACATAAAACCAACCACGAAATTCCTATTTATCATTACATTACATTTAATGATAGAGGGTATGCCAAGTCCCAGTTCAGATTGTCATATAAGTTTCCAACAAGGGTCAAAGTCAATTTTTAGGATCTATGAGCGCCAATATGTGCTACGGCCCTTTTTAAGGTCCTATATGGCAATCTAAACCAGCCCCTGGCACAGTCATATCCATAATTGCAATGTCAATTGAAACCAAGTTAGATGTTATATATGTTTGACAACTAATAATGTTCATGAAACAGTTGATACCGAAAAATTAAAGCATCTATAACTTAGATAAGAAAAACTCAACTAGGAGGATGGAAATAAGAACAGGGAAAAAGTACGAGGCCCAAAGTTTGCTTTTGCCGTTGGGACTATCATTTTAGGGTGCAGACAGATGGTTGCTTTTCAATAAAAAAAGGACGGTGCAGCAGTTTATGAACAACTAAAAGGGCAATCCTCAAGTTTGGTACACCATATATGCAAAACTCAAAATTCTAGTACCATTCTGGTTACAGCCAACATTAAAAAGAAAAGGGTCTTTTTGCAGTGAGATGAAAATACAAGGATGATAAAAATGGCATGAACATTTTGCTGTTTTCAGAAGGAAAATGTACAGGCACCAAGCTCTCAAGTTTTATGTAATGTTTCACACCAATGTTTACTCATCACTAGATGCATTCCAAGGTCTTATTATCTCCAGCATAATTTTGGAAGAAACATTTTTTAATGCTTACAAAGAGGATAAAATTGAACATTAGATATATGGTCTGACAACCCAGGTATTCATGAAAGTCAGAACCCTCCAAACCCAAAAAGAGGCATATTTTGGGGACAAAAGATAACCTGAGAACTTTAGAACTCTCAAATATTTAAAATGGTCAGACTCACTTCAATCGGTTATGCAAAGATCTGAATCATAAAAAAAAGATCCGAGCTGAGAACTTCTCAACCTTCAGGTAAGGTTGTGTCATAATGTGTTCTTGTTGGTCTAGCATTATCAAGAATGTTAACAGGCCATTTAGAAATAGAAACATAAGGGAAATGCATATGCTGTTTAGTTTCAAGATAATACATTAGACTAAACAAAGACCACAAGGAAAAGATTGTAGTCATCAACTCAGTTGGGCAATTCTGGGGTGCAGAAATTTAAATCTTCCAACATGTAGGACAAAATTATAAAGATAAAATTTACCAAGATGCATCAGGCATTCATGCTTGTGACAAATGGGCAAAAATATCCACCACTCAAGGCAAAATAATTGTTTAGAGCCTCTTGCCTAACACATCACTGTTTACGCGGGATAAGTTGCATGATACAATTAAAAGTTTGAAATTTACAAAAGCATGAATTATGGGAATTCTAAGAGTCAAAGAAAGATGGCAAAGCAAAATAAAAAACAAAAACAAAAACCAGAACACAAAAAAATATTCTTTTTTAATGTAGGCATTACCTGATCAAAATCTACAAGGAGGAGCTTCCCAACTCCTGACCTCAATAACATCGATGCAGCATGAGTGCCAACACCTCCAAGACCAATGACAACAACGTAGGATCCAGTTACTTTCCTTTGAGACTCGAGGCCAAAAAACTGAATGTTCCTAACAGCAGCACAGATGTTACAAACATTAAGAATTTGAGAACTAAGCTCACCAGATTATTAGTCTGAAAGTGAAATCTAAAAGATCATGTTAATCTATGTTCTGGATACCACAAAAACAAATTAAATATAAACAAACTGGTCACTGATAAAGAGAATGTCAAATGTATTTAATCAAATATCACTTCAATATCTCATGCACATAAATGTGTGATATATGATTGTAAACTCTTGTTTCAAACACACATAAAGGTGAACCAGCTAGAGAACCAAGCCACAGACACATTTGATAATGCCACTGAAAGCAATACATAAATTTGACACTGAAGACCAGATACTATCTTACATAACTTCTAGACTTCAAGACCATCAGTGTATATATTCAAAGAACATGAAAAGAGAAGTTTGGGACACTTTATTATGATACAATAACTTTTTCAAAACTACAATATTGTCAATAAGAAAGGAGAACATAAAAGTTCCAAATACTTGAAACTTACCATGCTTAACTATTGCATGAATGACAACCACAACAAATTTGAGTAGTGTTAGCTGAAATACATACTAGATGAAAATAAAAAATATTGACATGCAGCATCAATTTAAAGATATTTAAAGGAAAATGAAGGAATTGGAGTCTGCAATAGAGGATGCTTAATGCTGGCCAGAGAAAGAGGCCAGAAACAATCTTTGAACTAATACTACATTTGCATAAACTGGGACAATACATTTACTTTACCTGGTCAGTTGTTCAGAAACAATTTCATCTTGTAGGAGGTCTATATCTGGCATCCTATTGTTCCTAACTTCAGGAGCCACCACATCATTTGTAAAAGGAATCTCAGATACTGTATTACCTGTAGGTGAAAAGAGTCTAAAAATCTTCATTTTTGCCCTGTTCTGAGTAAATAAGTAAAGGGAAATGACTGGTTAATCACTGCTTATGGGCACGTTTTATATTCTGTGAAAAATCACCCTTGCATGTCTCTAGATAAGAAAAAATGTGGAAAACCAACATCTTCAGACCGATGTCTTATTTGTAAATATAAGACATCTTTTCTGTAGAAAATCAACCCGGCATGTTTCTGGATAAGAAACAATGTGGAAAACCAACATCTTCAAGCAGATGTCTGATCTGTAAATATAAGTTGTAGTCTACAACATTCAAACTACAAGCAAGAATATGCCAAGGCAGAGTTTGAACAGTGTCATGCCTCAACTTTTCTATCATTTTGTCAGCTAATTCCTAAACTTTCAGCTTCAATTTACCGTGGTATGAGATATGATCATGGTGAACTTCCAAGATTGACCTATGTGATGAACTAAATTTTTTAAAAAAAGTAACTGTTTTTGTTTGAATTAATATATAATAATTATCTTATGAAAACTGCTTTTCCTCAAAAAAAGTGTAAAAATTATATTCACCAATACACAACCTGTGCTAGTTTGAATCATGCAAAAAGAATAGTAACAGTTGGATTTTCATGAGCAGAAAGTAAAATCCAATTGCATTTCATCTTTGTTTCCTTCTTCTCTTCTTCAAATATAATTCAATAATAGCACATAAAGCAGTGATTTTTTGTTCCCAACTATCCTAACTAGGGACTACACTGACATTGTACGACAAGGAAATAGGTGAAACACCACAAGAGGTGGCTATAAATCACAAGGAACTAGGGACTACACTGACATTGAACGACAAGTAAATAGGTGAAGTGCTAAAACAGGTAGCTACAAATCATAAGGAATCAAATATTCAGGGAAAACTGGAGTTCCAAGTAGAATGCAATCAAAGTTGTTAATTAGTTCACAAAGTATGGTATATATACACGTCAATTAATAAGCGCCATACCATTCAATCGAGTATTAGCATGTTTAGTGGACTGGCTCGCTATAATCCTGCATAAGATGCGAATCAATCAGAAATTACCACAAAAGGAAAAGACAATAATAGAAATCAAGTTTAGGAACCGGGAATAGATTAAGCATAGAAGCTGCTGATGAGTAGCGTTGTTAAGAGAAATGCAACAGTAGAGAAGAGAGAGGATGGGGAGGAAGTGGTAGAAAACGAAAATGAAAATGGTTGGGCAACAGAAAGAGCGTTGATTAAGAAGAAAGAAGGGGAGTGACTTACCTAGGAAGAAGCCTGAGCAAACATAAAGTGGAAAAAGAACCCACAAGAGCTCCAGCTCCAACCAAAGCCAAGCATTTCAGTTTCTCCTCCATCACCACCACCTTATTCAAACGCCTTTTCTTTTCTTTTCTTTTCTCGCCTTGTCAATTTTCACAGGTGCCAAACAAAAAGCGTCGCTTTGCCGATCAATGACTAATAAAAAGTCCCATAGCCCAGGTCGATCAACCCGACCCGACCCGACCTATATTAAAAATGAAGTTTGGTTGTAACTAAAAATTTATTTGAATGAAGAGATAAAATAATAATAAAATGTTTTCTAGACCGTTCTTTGCAAGTGATGGACACTACATAGCAAGTTTCTAGGGGTTTTAGGGACACACTCGCGCCCGCAGACACATACACACAGCGAAGAAGAAGAAGAGAAAATGGGTTTCGCATTGCAACCATACGGTATACAATCAATGTTGAAGGAAGGGCACAAGCATCTATCAGGACTTGACGAAGCAGTTCTCAAGAACATTGATGCCTGCAAGCAGCTCTCCTCCATCACTCTCACTTCCCTCGGCCCTAACGGTACGAGATCTCTATCTTCTTCTTTTCTCTTACTTCATCAATATTATAGGTTTGTTTGTATGCATCAAGAAATTAGACTTTGGGATTATTAGGGTTTGTTTGATAATTGATTACACAGGTATGAATAAGATGGTTATTAATCATCTGGACAAGCTTTTTGTTACCAATGACGCTGCCACTATCGTAAATGAACTCGAAGTTCAACACCCTGCTGCCAAAATTTTGGTCTTGGCTGGCAAGGCCCAGCAGGAGGAAATTGGGGATGGAGCTAATCTCACTATTTCATTTTCCGGTCAGCTTCTCCAAAACGCTGAAGAGCTTATCAGGATGGGTCTGCACCCCAGTGAAATTATCAGTGGATATTCCAAAGCGATCAACAAGGTTAGGTTTTTTCTTATTACATTTTTTAATGCGTTTCCTCACTTGCATTGGTTATTTTCTTATTCCTTTTTCCCCTCAGACTGTTGAAATATTAGGTGATTTGGTGGAGCTTGGTTCTGACACAATGGATGTTAGGAAAAAGGAGGAAGTTGTTTCTCGAATGAAAGCTGCTGTTGCAAGCAAGCAATTCGGACAAGAAGACATTCTATGTAATCTTATTGCTGATGTAAGTTCATCCGAGCGACTTCTTTTATCCCAAATCTTGGTCTGAATTTAATAATATGTTTTGTTTCTGTGTGTGTTGTAGGCATGTATCCAGGTCTGTCCCAAAAACCCAGCCAATTTTAATGTGGATAATGTGCGGGTTGCCAAGCTCGTTGGAGGAGGTTTACATAATTGTACTGTAGTGCGAGGAATGGTTTTGAAAAGTGATGCTGTGGGTACTATAAAAAGGGTAGAGAAGGCAAAGGTGTGTGCTTTATTTTGTTCGCTTGTTTCTTTTAAGTTTGACCTAATATTTGCTCTCTAAATCTTATTCTTTCTCTCCTAGTATGTATATCTCCAAAATATCTTTTATGTATATCTTAATAAAATCTATATTTGATGGCCCAAATTCTGTTTCTTCTAGCATTGGGATGTGACTTGTTCCCTTTTATAATTCTAAATCTTATCACCTCGATAGTGTGTTGGGAAACAGGAGTGGTTTGTACACATGCAATTTTGGCTTTTTCATGGATAGTGGTTGTTCTGTGAATAGAAAATAAAATGTAAAATTTTTGGGTGTTCTTTTATTTTATATTGTTATTTTGGAACTATTAATTCTGGATTTTTCCCCTATTGTTCTGTACTTTTGTAGGTTGCTGTGTTTGCTGGTGGTGTTGATACCTCTGCAACTGAAACCAAGGGAACTGTCCTCATTCACAGTGCTGAACAGGTATAACTTAGGGATATTCAGTATTTATTGTTTTTTTGCTTATCTGTTCTCTTTCCTGATTTCCTTGATTTGATTATTAGCATTTTTTTAGTGGCTATATTGATTTTATACTTTGGCATTGCAGCTAGAGAATTATGCTAAAACTGAAGAAGCTAAAGTTGAGGAGCTTATCAAAGCAGTTGCAGATTCTGGTGCCAAAGTAATTGTCAGTGGACAAGCTGTTGGAGAGATGGCATTACATTTCTGTGAACGTTATAAGTACGTAAAATTTCTATGTCTCTAAATTTGTTTCACCCTTTTGTTTCTTTTGAATTTTGGATATCTTTGCTATGAATGTGCACGTTAATGTTCTATATGACAATTAATGCAGAAGGAAGGCCTCGTTTTTGGATTGTTGACCTCCTTATCTGTTGCTTTGAGTTTTTGACAACTTTCCTTTCAAATTTCTTGCTTGCAGGCTAATGGTTTTGAAGATCAGCTCAAAGTTTGAACTAAGAAGATTTTGCCGCACTACGGGTTCAGTTGCTCTCGTAAGTCATCTCATGTTCACTAGTGGAGAGTCCTTTCAGTTATTTCCTAATTTGCTTCTTTCTTCTTACAACAGTTGAAGCTCAGTCAGCCAAGCTCAGATGACTTGGGATATGTGGACTCTATTTCAGTTGAGGAAATTGGAGGTGTTAGGGTATGCTACAATACTCACTGTAGTTGCAGTCATTTACTGACCACCTGCAGGGTTGTGGACCCTGCTGTCCTTTCTCTGACCATATTTCTTGTCTAGGTAACCATTGTGAGGAATGAAGAAGGTGGAAATTCTATCTCCACTGTGGTTCTACGAGGAAGTACTGAGAGTATATTGGATGACCTTGAAAGGGCTGTTGATGATGGAGTTAACAATTACAAGGTAATTGTTGTTAAATGCATGTCTGGAGGTTTCTTGTTCCTCCTTTGCAAATATTTTGAGCTTGTGGTAGTTGAGGCGGCCTTTTTCCTTCTTTGCTCAACTGTTTTTGGTATAAATTTGAGGAAGTTGTAACTGAAACTCTCTTTATATACTTTATGCTCAGGCAATGTGTAGAGACAGCAGGATAGTACCAGGAGCTGCAGCAACTGAAATTGAGTTGGCTAGAAGACTGAAGGAGTTCTCATTCAAGGAAACAGGGTAATTTATCCTCCAAATTCCTCTCTTTGACTTCTTGGTTCTCCCCATCTTTTTCCTCCCTTCGTTTTAGCATATTTTAGATTCTACATGTGTCTTGAGCTCCTTAGGTTTCAGATGTATAGTAAAACTTACTGTTTAAGTTTGAGACTGTTACTTGAATGAATTGCCAATATGTTGTTTTCATTTTTCCTACAGATTGGATCAATATGCTATTGCAAAATTTGCTGAAAGCTTTGAGATGGTACCTAAAACACTGGCTGAGAATGCTGGTCTTAATGCGATGGAAATCATATCTTCTCTATATGCTGACCATTCATCTGGAAATACCAAAGTGGGCATTGACTTGGAGGAAGGTGTTTGTAAGGATGTGTCGTCAATGGGCATTTGGGACCTTTATGTCACAAAGTATGTTCTGATCTAACATGTTTTGCATTTTACGATCATCTCTCTGTTAATGATCTATGATCTTTTTCAGCTTCTGCAAGATATTAGCCTGGGTGATACCATCTTTTCAATGTTGATTCATTGCTTTTTCACTTGAACAGCTGAAATCTGTTATTCTATGTCTGGATCACATGTGCTCTGCATTATACTGGAGCGTTGACAAATAACATTTGTTTTATTTTCCTCTTGAACAGCTGAAATCTGTTACTGTATGTCTGGATCGCATGTGCTCTGAATTATACTGGATCATTGACAAATGACGTGTTCTGTTTCCTCTACCCCTGCCATTAGTTCTTAGTCATAGTTGCAGTACTTACCCATGGTCTATTATGTCACTAATGATATATTGTTGTGGGCATTGCTGCCGGTATATGTATGTGTATCTTATGTTGTGGCATTTTTCATGCTACAATTATGAATATTTCACCAGTTAGCATGGTATTTATGTAATTTTTACTGGTTACTTAGACTTATTAGTTTTCCCCTTTTCTTCTTGGGAATATTCTGCTTCTATTTGAGTAGTTCCTTACAATTTCGTGTAAACCCTTTGCAATTCTGATCAATATAACTTTTATTGCAGGTTTTTTGCTCTGAAATATGCTGCCGATGCTGCCTGCACTGTATTGAGAGTAGACCAGGTATTTCTTTTCTTGAAACTTGTTGCTAAAACTACTCTTTGATGATTTTGCGTCATTATGCACTGTTTTCAGTTTAAGTAATGACAAAACCAGAAACTAATATGAATGACTCTTACCTTTCTGCACTTTGTTGTGCAGATCATTATGGCAAAGCCTGCAGGTGGTCCCAATAGAGATCAACCTGCAGGGATGGATGAAGACTAACTTCTTGGTGAACTTGTTCATCTTTCCCAGCCAGTATGTTTTACTTGGTTTTTTGTCTTACGTTGCACTCCGATGCTAAAAATGGACTCACTCAAGTTTTATTTGCGGTTATAAAAATTTTAAGACTATTAATGCTTGTAAATTTCAGTTGGAATCCAACTTCATGTGATGAACAGTTTTTACGGGTGACAAAATTTTCATCGGCTTTGGTCTCAACTTGAAATGGGTTTGGTTTAGTGGTCTGTGCCGCTCTTATTATGGAGTTTTGCATTGAGTTGGTTATCATGCGAAAAGAGAAAGCGGTTCTGTTCAGTGACGAACTACCTCCTAGCTGATCATTTATTCGTTCATGCATTCCCATGGTGAACTTATCGAACTAGTTCTCAAATAGAACTAGTAAATATATTTTATGAAATTAATTTTTAATGATCTTATTTTGTGCGAATGTGTCTGATAAGTGAATAAAAAGTAGTCGAGAGCTGTAATTCAGGCACAAATTAACAGTTGGAAACTACCGTATTGTACTTCCATCTCATGCCTTGAATAACAAGAAGTAATATGGTTAAAGCGTAACCAAGTCTAATACGTTTACCGAAAGATAATAACATCATGTGCATATATAATATTGATGCCATAATAAAAAAACTGATGATTAAGGTTGGATCCCTTCGCTGGATTAACCTGATCGAATATGTTGACGCTGTCGGAAATGCATCTGGGCTGCTGTGTTACTTGCTACTCCGACGGCTGCACTGTTGCCATTTTCTTCACCTTTAGTTCTTTCACTAGAACTTGTACTTGCAGATGGAGAAATAAGCAGGTGAACTAGGGAACCGATCAAGGCATTGAAAAGATCAGGAATATAGGAACATGAAACCATGGTTTGCCTCAGATTCATAGCTCAGTTCGGTCAAGTTGGTTTGGCACTAGTAGGTTATGAAATGAAAGGTTTGCTATATGGAAGACACGGATGATCATGTATGTAGTCCGATCGGAACATAATAGTCAAAAGCGTACAGAATATTGCCAATAAGAACTCATTTCGTGGTTATAAAGTCAATTGATGCCCAAGTCAACACGAACTGACCCCATTGAGTGGAAATTTGAAATGGAATAAGATAACCTTCTCCAAATTTTCCACTGGTGGATCATTGGCTATGGAAATTATCTTTAATTTATTTTGATCGGCAAGGATTAAAAATTAAAGAGAGAGAAGGAAAAGGTTATCATATACAACTTACCATTACCCTGGCTTCAAAACCACAAAAGAGTTTTTCTAGTAAAACTCTTGCGGACTGATATGCATGACCAGGCGAGACGTTACAGAGTCACTCAATTGGTGGAAGAGATTGCATTGGGCATTGAGAATTTCATATGGATTTCTTTTATCTCCATTAAAATTTTCCTGTTTTCTTGATTCTTCAATTTCTAGATTTTCTGGTTTATTTACTATGTCATGGATGTTGCTCTTTCTAATTAATTCGAACACTATTAAGTGATTGATTGTTCATTCTTAAAGACAAAGGGCCTGATTATCCTCAATTGTCAAAATCTTATATTAGGAGGCTATACCATATTTAATTCTCCTCATTGAAAGGACTGAGTTATCATACATACACCAAATCTATGTATGTTGATAACAATTCATGATGACTTGAATTTCTGTTCAATTAAATTGAGTTGCAGATCTATTAGGTGCCATCTAACTTTTCAAGCTCCTCTTGGGAAATGAATTAGGATTTGAATTTTAAATTGAAGCAAAAATGCAAAATATGATATCTTTTGGTTTGTGTCTTTTATTTGTATATTTGTAACATATTGAATTAAGAATATTTTTTTACTTTATATATGTTTATTTAATTGATTAACTTACAAGATAAATTCAACGAGATTATTATATTTTACAAATGAAATTATAATAACATAATAATTATCAAATTTATGTTGCAATTTATGTACTATGGTTAAATTATTTCTAATTATTCTTGTATTAAGATTGTATATTAATATACAAAAAATACTATACATTACGTTTATCTTTAATAGGATGAGAAACGAATCTCATAGACTGAATTATATGAATACTTAAACAAATATATTGGTACTCGTTAGAGAATAAATTTATAAAATTAAGAGATTTTTAAGAGAAAACTCTCATTATGATTATATAAAATATGTTTTGACTTAAGATCTTCATGGATTTTTATATTTTAATACTATTTATCACCTATCTTGATAAAGATTAGTTTAATTAATATTCATTAGATGTGACATGAAATATATAAAGATATTTGAATAATCAATAAAAGGTTTGTCATCCTATTTAGAGAAGATGTTTTATTGATCTCAATTAATATTAATTTAAAAAATCTTTGGCCAATGATACCTAAAAATATTTGTAACAATGTCGTTAATGAAAGAACGTGGTTACAGAAAATTAGCTCCTCTCTCAATAACGTTCAACACGACTTAATCTAAAAGTCTCTAATATAACAGTACTATACTCAAACGATAATAGGATTGTAAAGCAAGAATGATAGATCGTATTCAGATCAATCTCCACTGTTGAGCTTCAATGACTTGAATTAGAAAGAATGTATTAGAAGGGGAAGGAAGAGGGAGGAACTCAGAGGAGAGAGAGAAGTTGCAAGAGAAGGTGGTTACCATTCTTAGCCTCCTCGCACAAAGTCCTTCCATCGAGGATTTGATACTCTCACTCTACTGCTCTTTTTGACTCCCTTGATTGTATGATTGGATGCCACCTGTCCTTTGTGCATAACTGACTCTCCATTGTCTTATTGTCCAACTAGTTTTCTGTCTCGAATTCAACATCCTTATTATTGTCCACTGTGGCCTTCTTTTTGCTACTTGTTACCATACCCTCTCGTCGAAAACAACCTTGTCCTCAAGGTTGAAATCAGGGAAAATCTTGGAGAATTTCTTGAGCATTTTCCCAACTAGCATCTGTATCTGTATCACTTTCCCACTGCACCAATACTTGTGGAACCTGAGACTGCCCTTGCAGTATGTATCGAGTATCCAAGATAGCATGAGGACTCAGAATTGGATCGTGCTGGGAAGTTGTCAATAGAAGTGGCAAGTATTGCTCCTTGTTGTCTTCTCTAAATTTCTTCAATAAGGATATGTGAAAGATAGGATGTATACGAGTAGCAGCTGGTAATTCAAGTTTAGTTAAGACTGAACTTGGCAATAATTTTGAAAGGTCCAAAAAATCACATTCCAAGTTTCTTCCTCAAAGCCAGGGAGTGTTGTAGATACGATTGAAATTTAACCAGAACATAGTCTCCGACATCCAATTCCCATTGTCTGCGCTTGTAGTTAGCATATTGTTTCATATACTACTGAGCTCGAAGCAAGTTGTGATTTAAGTGATCGAGTAATTTATCCTTTTCTTGTAACAACTCTTGTAATGCAGGAGGATCTTGAGTTTGAAGCTTATACCGAAAAAGTTTAGGAGGATCACTCCCAAAAAGAGCTTTGAAAGGAGTCATGCGAATACTGTGGTGATAGGAAGTATTGTACTAGTATTGTGCCCATGGTAGCATCCGTAACTAGCTCTTAGGATTGTGGAAACAAAAGCATCTCAAGTACATCTCCAATGTTTTGTTAAGTACCTCACTTGGCCATCCATTTGGGGATGGTAAGAGGAACTCATGGCCAAGGAAGTGCCTGCAATTTGAAAAGTTGCTGCCAAAATGACTGATGAAAATTTTATCACGGTCATAAACAATGGATTTGGGAAAACCATGAATTTTGATGATCTAAGTAATAAAAGCTTCAGCCACTTGTTTACTAGAGTAATCAGTCTTAAGAGGAATGAAGCGTGCCAACTTTGACAAACGATCAACAACAACCATGATTACAGTATAAGAATTTACTGGAGGTAAGGCTGTTATGAAATCCATGCATATCTCCTCCCAAATCTAGTTTGGAACCGGAAAAGGTTGGAGTAGACCTGCAAGAAGTTTATTCTTAGTTTTCGCTTGTTGAAAAATTACACAGTTGAGACCATAATCCTTGATCTGCTGTTGCATTTTGGGCCAATAAAATTGGAAACAAATATGCTCAACTATCTTAGCTATTCCAAAATGGCCCCCAATTGAGGAACTATGGAATTCTTGGAAAATCTGCTATACCAAAGGACTATCTTTGGGAATGAAAATTCAGTTTTTTCCAATACAGAATTCCATTTTTTACAAAGTAGCGGGCATCTTGTTGTTGATGTGAATTGTATTAAGTTATGAGTTGTCACAACTCATGATCATCATTCACAGATTTCTTAAGTTACTGTAATCAACCAACTTTTGGTTTAGATCATGCAGCAAAAAAACTTCGTGAAAGAGCATCAGCAGGAATGTTTTTAGCTCCAGGCTTATACTGAATTTCAAAGTCATAACTTGAGGCTCTTTTAGTCTGTCCTAATTATGAACTTCTTGCCCAGTAGGTAGTGCTTGAATTTTGCTAAGCCTTTTGTGATTGCAAATAGCTCCATGGTATAAGCTGATTGTCTCTGTATACGAATGGACAGTTTCTTTGAAAAATAAGCAATTGGGTGGCTAGCTTAGTTTAGCACTGCACCAACACCAATACCGAAAGCATCAGTTTCTAGAGTGAAAGGTTGCTGAACATTGGGAAGTGCTAACACTAGAGTTGTAGTGATAGTCCGTTTGAGATTCATAAAAGCTTCTGTTGCTATGGAACTCCAAATGAAAGAATCTGTTTTGAGTAGGTCAGTTAAAGGTGCTGCCAGGATGGCATACCCTTTGATAAATCTGTGATAATAACTAGTGAGGCCGAGGAAGCCCCACATTTCTTTATTATTTTAAGGAATTAGCCAGTTGATGATAGCACTAATCTTGCCTTTCTCCATGTGGACGCTAGCCCCAATGAGTACATGACCCAAATATTCAATCTTAGTTGTGCCAAAGGAACACTTAGATAGTTTGGCAAAAAGTGATTCCTTCTTCAAGACCTATAATACAACCTCAAGGTGGTGCAAATGAGTATGCCAAGAAGGGCTATAAACCACTATGTCATTGAAAAAGATGAGCATAAATTTCCTTAAGAAGAGCTCTTAAACACATCGTTCATTAATGCTTGAAAAGTGGCAGGGGTATTGATTAAGCCAAAAGGCATAACCAGCCACTCATAATGCCCATGGTGTGTTCAAAATGCTGTCTTGAGTCTTTCCTCCGGATTAATCAGAATTTGGTAGTAATCGGACCGAAGATCAAGCTCAGAAAGATAGGTAGCGCCAAATAGCTCATCCACGGTAAGAATTGGAAAAGAATCCTTGATGGTAATAGGATTCAAAGCCCGATAGTTGTGCGAAATCTCTATGTACCATCCTTTTTCTTAAACAACAAAATAGGAGAGGAAAATGGGCTGTGACTAGGTTGTATGATACCATTATCCAACATTTGTTGGACCATAATTTCGATATGTTCTTTCTGGTGATATGGATATCTATATGGCTTTACCTTAAGAGGCCGTGAACCTTCAATCAGTGGAATGGAGTGATCATGTATTCGCGGTGGAGGCAACCCTGTAAGATTTTGAAAAACTTCTTGATAAGTATGCAATAATTATTGCCAATTTAGGTTCCAAGTCTTGAGGAAAATTTGGAATTGAAGAGACTGTTGTATCCACTATAGCAAAGTGCATGATGTAGGCCTCAGCTATAGCATCAGTGTCGTGCATTCTTCTAATGTGATGAAATTGGACCTCTGCTAGAGGCATAATCAGATCTCCTTGAAGAGTAATGAAACGACCTTGCTGAAAAAACCTTGATATGAAGGGATTGGTAATCAACCAAGTGAATCCCTAAGGTGGCTAATCAAGTAGCACCAAGAATTAAATCGGCACTTGAAACTAGTAACAAATACACAAAGAGGTGGATAGTGTGGCCTTGAACATCAACGATGAGGTTCCTAATGTATCCCTCAGCTTACATATGATTACCATTTCCCATAATCACTTTGAACATTAGAGCTGGTTCAATAGGTAATTTGAGGAACTTAGCAATGCGAGGCTACAAAAAATTGTCGAAGCTACCACCATCAACAAGAACTTGGATGTCAAGACCTTGAAATGAATAGTACATAATCTGTGGAGTCCCTTTATGGCATTCATGGACAAATGATGATCAACTGTGGGGGGCAACACTTGCAGCTTAGGAAAAGAATTATCGACCACATTGTCATGTTCAATTTGTGGCATATCAGATTCAGTAAAATCATTCCCATACTGCAGTAACATAAGGTGCCTATTGGGACACTTGCGATTGAAAGAAAACTTCTCATTGCACTAATAACAAAGAAATTTGTCTATCTGTAGCTGAAGTTCTGCTGGTGACAATCTTTTAATCTGGGGGCATGGAATTTAGTGAAAGGAGGTTTAACTTCAGGCGTAGGTAATAAGGGTGGATAAGGTTGTTTAGGTAAGGTTCTAGGTGAGGTGTTAGAGTTTTAAGGTAGTGGTTGAGAATGAAAATTGGTTTGAGATGGGTCAGTGTTTGGGGAAAAGATAGGTCAAAAAGTAGTGGTGTATTTTTTCTTCATATAATTTGGCAAGAGCAACAACACGCAAAAAAGTAGAGGGGCACTGAGAAACCACTTTAAGCCTAATATTGGTTTTGAGGCCATTGATAAAACAATCCAAAACAGCCTCAGCGGGTTCAAGGTGGACTCGATTAGCTAAGGCTGTGAATTCCAAATAATAATCATTAACAGAGCCAGTCTAGTGTATTTTAAACAATGATGCTTGAGGAAAATCAAATAAGGAAGGGACAAATTCAATTTCCACTACACGTTTCAAGTTGTGCCATGTTTAAAATGGCTGATTCCTCAGCATTAGCTAGAACCAGGGAACCACTCCCTTATCCATATGCATAGCATCTACTGCAAATTTTTCCATATCAGGAGTATTATAGTAATCAAAAAATTGATTAGCACTAAAGATCCACTCAAGATCATTACTACCATCAAAGAGAGGGAAATAAAAATTCCATTTCTTGACATGAGAAGAGTGACGAGAGTTCTGTTGCGGATCCAAGGTTGAGCCCGGGCCATGGTTATGAGAACGTTGTTGATTCTGTATGAAAGATTCCAGGGCCAAACGGAATGTCTAGATTTGAAGTTTTGTTTGCTCAGCCATTTGCATTGTGAATGTGTGTTGTTCTGCAGTTTTGTGTTCAATAAGCTCATATAACTTCTTCATGTTAGTATTAATCTCTTTCAAGCGTGTGCTCTTAGCCATGGTCGATGAAAGCACTAATGTAATAATGCCGATAATGAAATAACGTGGTTACAAAAAATTTGTTCCTCTCTCAATAATGTTCAATACGGCTTAATCCAAAAGTCTCTAATATAATAATAATATACTCAAACGATAATAGGAATGTAAAGCAAGAAAGATAGACTGTATTCAGATAAATATCCATTGTTGAGCTTCAATGACCTGAATTAGAAAGAATATATCAGAAGGGGAAGGACAAGGGAGGAACTCAGAGGAGAGAGAGAAGTTGCAGCAGAAGGTGGTTACTGTTCTTGACCTCCTCGCACAAAGTCCTTCCATCGAGGATTTGATACTCTCACTCTACTGCTCCTTCTGACTCCCTTGATTTCAGGGTTGGATGCCACCTGTCCTTTGTGCGTAACTGACTCCCCATTTGTGTTGTTGTCTAGCTGGTTTCCTATTTTGAATTTAACATCCTGATTATTGTCCACTGTAGCCTTCTTTTTGCTACTTGTTACTATATTTTTCGAATATCATTATAAAATATATTATTAATGATGAAAAACTGACACAAAGGGAATCAAATAGAATAAGCACTGAATCCATACTTTATATTTTATTGAAATATTATATGATAAAATTATTGAAAAATCAGTCCAGATCTAATCCTACATACAGTGGAATAAAAATAGGTTTTTTCATTTAATTTTTTGAAAGTCAAAATCACTTAACTTCTATAACTTGATCAAGGCATAAACATAATAAAGTAAGAATTGTGTCATAATTCACACTTTAATATAAAGTTTGATAATTTTCTTCTCATTTTCCTTGAACCATTTATGAAATTAGTTCATCTTAATCACCGTAGCTGCTCACATATCTGACCTCTAATAATATTCACAAAACATGTTGAGGGAACTCTACGTTTGTTGTAAAAAGGGTTATGCAAAAAATGTTAGCTCTTTTGGAGGCTTAATCTATTTATAATATGTTTTGGACCTTTAGTAATTTAATTGAAATAAAATTCTAATTTTAATTAAACCTAATTAGAATTATTACTAGTTCTAGCTAAATACTAATTGAGCCCAATTAAGATCCAAAATCTCATATTGATCCTTATTTATTAAATATATTATATTTAATCCTAAAGTTTCTCAAAATTTATAATCAAGTCCAACTTGATTAAAATATCTTCTCTCTTCAACTTCATTCTTTGTTTGTGACTCATTAGGTTCTTAAATATATCGACAATGAATATAAAATATAACCCTAAATTACATTTAAAATTAAATAAATTAAGCTAATTTAATTCTACTTTAATTATCTAATTAAATAATATATATGCATACATTAAGATTGACATCTAGCAATACATTATGATCATCTAAATATTAAGGTATGTTAAAGTTACTTTGACTAATCTTTCCATGCATGATTTTTTTTGTATAGTTTAACCATTTCATCACACAATATTTTCATTAGACATGGAATATATAAGTAATGTTTACTTATAGATCACTTTTATGATCAACCTAGAATCTGAGCATACCAGGGAGAAATTCTCCTAAAACCACCTTTGACTTCTAATTAGTGATATAAGTGGGCTTTGGAAACGTAATTCTAAGTTCCCAAGTTGTTAAATGCCAAAAAATATTGGACTAAATTTTGAGTTAAGAGGATAATTTTATTTAAGTAAAAGATGAGGGCAAAGTGCAAGGAAAGCTTAAATAATTATGGATCTTTTGTTTGAGTTGTGTGCATTTGATTTTTTTCCTATTAGTTTGCTTGTACACCTCTCTTAATTTTAACCGTCTAGTTTTCTAGTTACTGTTTAACCTCCAACTCTCTTCCAATTTTAGCCACGTCCTAACTAACTGCCTACCATATATTAATCATATTTTCAATCGTCTTGACTCCCAAATCCTTGACTTTCTTATTACTTCCCATGCCTAGGAATTCTCTAGTCCATCTAGTTGTCTTTTAGAAATACTAATAATTGGGCCTTTTCATCTTTGGGCTAAGTGGGTTGAGTTCTGCTCAGTCTATAGTGATTGCTCCCTCATATTTTTGGTTGAATAGACCAAATATATGGTAATGAAGATCCACAAAAATAAGTTTAAGGCCATTGATCAAATTCTCAGATATAGACCAGTGGTTTTGGGAAGTTCAAGAACTAAAAAGAATCCAAATAGAAAAAAAGGCCTAGAAATGTTGCTAGGATAACCTTGATACAACCCTTCGGTTAAAAAGAATCATTGATGGAAATAGAACATTAGGCATAATAATTGTGTCAAGACTCCTTTGTGTTTAAAACTCTAAACTCTTTGCCCATTACAAAAGCTAAAAGATTTATTCTATTAAAATTTCAAATTCTTTTTTCTCCGTTAGGGTTTTCTCTCTTTTTTTTTATACCACCATTTACTATCTTAAACTCTAAACAATCTCTGTCTTCTCTACTAACTCTAAGCTATTTTCTTTAATTCCTTGCAAATTCCTCCAAAACCCAATAATCTCTCACTTTTTTTATGGTGTTGAACATCTTACGTCTTTTTAATACTCCACTAACTTTTCTGAGTTGAAATTTACAAACGTAAGCCTTCAACTTCTCTTTGTCTTTTATTTGAATATTCTACCAATGTTTCTCACTTTCATTCTACATGCAGGCTATAAAACTCATGGTAGTCTCCATTCTTACTAAATGTCTCCTAGCCTTTATTAGATTAAGGTAAGAAACTCTTGAACCTTAAATCCCTTTTGAGCTTTCTTCTAATTCTATCATCAAAATCACCATTTTATAACTTTCAAGGGAGAATTCCATATTTTAATTATGTGCATGGATTACTTTTGACTATTTGAGTCCCTTATTTATTGAATCTCCTCAACCATCTCTCCCGTACCTAAGAGAGGTAAGTAAATCAAACTCCTAACTAGAATTTCCTTTGTCACAAACCCTAGAATCCTTGAAACCATGCCAAAAAATTTGGAATAATGAGTTAAATGGATAGATAGACTATACCCCTCTTACCATTCTACTTGGAAGAGGCAAGGAATTCTTCAATTGATAGCTTTATTTAAGAACCCACTAGAGTACCAACCCAATTTGATATTTTTGATCCTAAAATTATGGAGTCATTTATGCAATTCTTTTTTTCTTTCAACTAAATCTCTATCTCCCTTAAAGATGTTTTCTTTTTGACTGGCTTGTTTATTATTGGAGACTATTTTGATTGTTTGGTTGAGGAAACTTCTAGTTTAGACCCTAATACCTTCAAATGTTCTTCTTACTCTGGCCTAATCAATAGTTGTACTTCTTCCAAGAATCCTATCTTAAAAGAAAAGCATACTAAGTTTATTTGAGTCTTGTTGAATTAATTTATCTTTTGCCTAGTAAATAATAAAGTGATTTTGGAATTTCTTCCTTTATGTAAAGTAATAGCCTCAGGTAGAATTTTTTTCTTTGGATTATCTTTTTTAGGATTTCTTTATAAGAATTTAGGAAGGTGTTTGTCCAATCTCTCTCTTCAAATGCTTAATTTAACTTTATGATTTGTCTAACTCTAAACACTCACTTATTTTTTTAAAACTTAGGGTTATCTTCCTTATACAAACTCCAAATTCCTAGATTTTCTTGGTTTTTGTTTTTCAAGCTTTGTGTGGTAAATCCACTAAGGATATTATCATTATCACCATTATTATTATTCTATTGTCTTTAAATTATAGGTAAATAAACCAACCCAACGCTTTCAATAGCTTCCCTAAAATATATTATTGGCCGAATATCTTTAAGCCATCTGACTCCTTTTACTCGATTGTTTATCAAAAACTCTTCCTTTTTTATACTAATCCAACACTTTTCGTAGTGGGTGGTAATAAGGCTTTAAAGCCTGGCCCTTCAATTATGACCTCAGGCTTTGAAATATATTTACCTTATCTATGAAGCTGATAGCTTGGTCTTTTCTTAGGAATTCCTCCTATTGTCTACCTTCTGCACTACCCAGTGGGAATTCCTTTTAAAGTTGGTTCTAGTAAAGATAAGTTCTTGCTTGGAATTTTTGAGTATTACCACACCTTGAATTGTAATTTTCTTGTGGCAAGTATTACCAATATCTTTGAGATGGTACCTAAAATATTGGCTGAGAATGCTGGTCTTAATGCGATGGAAATCATATTTGCTCTATACGCTGACCATTCATCCAGAAATACCAAAGCGAGCATTGATTTGGAGGAAGGTCTTTGTAAAGATGTGTTGTCTAGGAGCATTTGGGACCTTTATGTCGTAAAGTATGTTCTGATCTGATATGTTTTGCATTTTATATCATCTCTATATTAATGGTCTATGATCTTTTTAGCTTTTGCAAGATATTATCCTTGGTTTGGTTTGGTATCATCTTTTCAATGTTGATTCATTGCTCTTTTGCGTGAACAATTGAAATCTATTATTCTATTTTTGGATCACATATGCTCTAAATTATACTGGAGTGTTGACAAATAATGCATGTTTTAGTATCCTCTTGAACAACTGAAATCTGTTACTATATGTTTGGGTTGCATGTGTTTTGAATTATAAAGGAGTATTGGCAAATTTCTATTTCCCCCACCCTTGCCATTAGTTCTTAGTCATAGTTGCAGTACTTACCCATGGTCTATTATGTCACTAATGATATATTGTTGTGGGCATTGCTACCTATATATGTAAGTGCATCTTATGTTGTGGCATTTTTCATGCTACAATTATGAATATTTCATCAGTTAGCATGGTATTTGTGTATTTTTACTGGTTACTCAGAATTATTAGTTTTCCCCTTTTCTTCTTGGGAATATTCTACTTCTATAAGCATTAGTTCCTTACAATTAATCCGTTTACAATGCTCATCAATATAACTTTTATTGCAGGTTTTTTACTCTAAAATATGCTACTGCTGTTGCCTACTGTAATGGTTGGTGTTGTTTTAGGGAGAAGAAGGGAGGAAGTTTGATGAGAATAAGGGAAAGATCGAGGAGAAGAGAACAGAAAGAATAAGGGAACTAAAAGGATAAGAAATTTGGAAGATGGAAGAGAATTGTATTCAATTAATTTTGATAATTTCTTTGTACATTCAAAGGCCTTTATATAGACATAATAACAATTCTCTCTCTCTTGTAACTGAGTCTCCATAATTCACATAAAATTTTTGCAGAAACTTGTAGAATAACTGATTGTAGAGAATATTTCTACCTAAACTACCTTGCTCCTTACATAATTATCGTGTACTCCACTCTCTCTGCTCCTTTAAACCATAACAACTCCCTTTACCTTGAGAACCACCTTGTCCTTAAGGTGAAAAATGAGGGAATTGGTTCAAGTCACTTATGTAGGGCTTAATAAAACTCATTACACTAGCCATTGTTCTATATTAACTCCCCTGTGGTCCACCATTCTCTTCTTTAACACATGTAGTGGCTCAATACATATGGTCCCCTTATCTGTGATTGGAGGCAGGGTGGTTGCAGTTCCTGTATGTGACCCTAATTTGGCTTTTAAAAGGGACACGTGGAAGATGGGTTGTATGGTAGCTCATGTGGGTAACTCTAATCGATAGGCAACTTACCCAAATTTGGAAATGATTTTAAATACCCCATAATAGTGAGCGAATAATTTTATAGAAGATCTTGTTGCTACTGATGTTTGATTGTAGGGTTGGAGTTTCAAGTACACCATATCCCCTATCTGGAACATACGCTTGGTAGGGACGATCTATTATTTGCTTCATACGTTGTTGGACCTTAAGCAAATTGGCCTTTAACAACTATTACATGTGTTGTCATTCTTAGAGGAATTCATCAACAACTGCCACATGTACTTCTAGTTCCTCCACTAATGACATATACGGAGGAGAGAATCTGAGCATGGCCTGGAGTTGAGACATGTTGGAAGAGGAGTGGTAGTTGGTGTTGTACCACCATTTGTTCATGGGAATCTATTGTGCCTATTTCTTCAGTTGCATGAAGGTCATGCAACGTAAGTAAGTCTTTAGGCATTGGTTTGGCATTATGTTTGGCCATTGGTCTGAGGGTGATATGCGGAGGAATGTGATAGAGATGTTCCTATCAAGCAGAAGAGCTTGGTCCAAAATAGGTTGGTAAAATTTTGTCTTGGTCAAAGACAATACTTTAGGGAAGACCTTGAATCTTTACAATATGGGTGAAAAATTCCTAGGTGACATCCATTTCCATAAACATCGAGAGCAACAAGAAATAACTGAACTTGGTAAATCGATCAACCATTACCAAGATGACTTCCTTCCCTTGGGATTGAGGCAGGCCCTCGATAAAATCCATGGAAATGTGAGTCCAAGCTTAGGTTGGAATGGGTAACGATTGTAGCAATCTCGAGTAGGTAAAATGGTTAGCCTTGCACTATTGGCATATGTCGCATTGCTGCACATTTTGAATAACATCCTTCTTGAGCCCTCTCTAATAAAACAGTTGCTGTAGTATGCAAAAAATGGTTTGAATCCCTGAGTGGCCTCCAATAGATGAGGCATGCATTATATGGTTGTTTAACATCTATTTTTCCATTCTCTCGACCTCCGACCTTTGCGTAGATGGATAACGATAAGCCTTCAGATTTATTGGATTCGTTTATAGTTTTAGTGGTATAGCAGGATCGTGTGCTCTTGGTGGCGGTAGCTGGGTAGGTTCATGGAATAAATTAGCAAATTCTCTAAGTACCTTTAGGATAGATGGGTGCACTTTATTTGCTGTCTCTTTCTCCTTCTCCACTTAGTACTTGGTCAAGTGAGCCTCATGTAAGGTGAAGCGGTGAGGGGTCAGCATGAGAGGCATTTTCCTGTAATCATTTTGAGAGCCCCTTCCTCTTCATGCCTTTTCATCCAACTTTTTTCCCTTGGCAATGAAGAGTGATAGTTGTTTTAGTAAAAATAAAAAAACCAATGGGATGTGGAGAGCCATCCAATACATGCTTGGAACAATATTGCAACCACCTAACTGCAGAACCTGCAAGTCAGCAGTGAAATTATTTCCTTATATCTTCCATTACAATTTCTCGCATTTGTTGTTGCTAACCAATTGTTGCTTGTTCGCTACTATCATTGTGAGTGGGTAGACTTTCACCATCCTCCATTGCAACCCCACAATCGTTATCTTGGTTATAAAACTATGTGTGTTGCCACTATCTAACAAAAGCGCAAGCTTTATGCTACCAAAACTGCCTTGAAATCGCAAGGTGTTATGGCCAATAACCACATTCAAGGCTTGAAGTGAGATTACCCACATTATCTGCGAGTATCGATCCAGCTATATCATCCTTTGCTCTGCCAGATTCTTCATTCTCACTCCCATCTCCTGTTCCACCTTCTTCTTATAGCTTTCAATAGTGAGTAATTGTTTCCTACTTTAATGCACTATGAAGTAATTATCTCCACATTTATAACATGTATTATTTATTTTCCTTACTTCTTGAGGAGTTACTTGAGCCTTTGCATGGCCGGTTCCTTCCTTAGTGACCTCAAGTTCCTTTCGGTTCCCTTATGCTGAGCTCCCACTTTAGTGCCTCACTCCATCTTCCTTTATCCCACTGCCTTTTATATATTTTATCCATAACATCTGTAGGAAAATCCCGATGCGAGCATCAAATACACACGGTGTGGAAAACAAAAAATGTTTCGGGACTTTTCCGAAGTCTAGGATCTATGTGCCTATACAAGGAAATACTATAAAACCTAGTTGAATATTTCCAATTCACATATATGTTCATAACATATATATATAGGAATTCATGACATTTACATAAATCAATCATTTATATAATAATTATGTACCTTGTGTGTAGTCTCCTTCGTTCTTCGATTTTCTACTCATCGGGTTATCGTAAATCACAATGACCAAAACAGACCTTCTTTAATGGTATCCACGCAGAGATTGGAAAAACTAACCGAATCAAACTCTTTGATCCGGAAATGACTAGAACAAATATAAGAGTGCTAGCTCTATCCTTTGTTCTATGGAGAGCAAAAACATTAAAGAGAAGGAAAAGAGAAGAAGACGAAGAAGCTTAAAAGAGAAGTTTGAAAGATGGTTTTTATATATTTGTTAAAAAAACCTTTCTTACAAACATCAACCTTCCTTTTTAGCTTTCTTGTCTTTTATTGTTTTTATCTTTTGTCAATTAAAGACAATAAATGCAACTTATTAAAGAAGACTCTCATCTTCCATGTTGCACACACCTTTATATATATATATATATGCTGAGGTGATCCAGTCATACTGGGGTTGATCCTACCGAGTTCTGAGTGTGGAAAAACACTGGAGACCTATTTCAACAATATTGATTTCATAATCTCATCGAGATATATCCTGATCTCATCGAGATCCATTTGGTTCTATTGCTCTCCATATAATGGATCTCTATCCAAAACTATTTTACGAATCCTCTGAGTCACTCTTATGTGTGTGACCCGTTAGATTCTCGGTTACGTTGGCTACTTAAATTAACATTTAATCCAAGCAAGTCATGAGCGGCATCTAGCAACACATCATGACCCCAATAGACTAGAAAGTAAGTGGTTTGACGAATGAACCCGTGCTCATCACGAACCATCTCACGAACCCTCCCATAGACAATTGCTATGCAATTCATCCTTTCACACCATGTTATACCCTTCTTGGTTATGAGTATGGGCAAAGTGTCGACTCTCACTAGATTGACTATGTCAAATCTAGTATAAATGATATCTGTTCTCGTTTTGGGACTCATTACTTTATATGTCAATGAAGACATTCTTCATGACATATGTACTGCGGCCAGAGATTTCCAAGTAATGATCTCAACAAGAGGCCATGAGTATCATCTCTGCTATAACAGAAGTGGTGAATCCTCTATTGGTTACTCAATTACCTTCGAATACCTCAAGCTATACACAACTGCCACCCTATGAGCGATCTCTGCAAGGAAATAAGGAATGGAGTCAAAGCATATAATTAATATCGAAGTTATCCTTAAGTATCTCAAGTCTAAGGAGTCTAAGGATACTTACACCATTGCTATGATAATATTATCATTGACATTAGAATATGACATCCATGTGATGATCTTATGGTAGGTCATCCAATGTACTTACTACCTCTATTAAGCATCCACATCTTAATTCTAATCAACTCATGTTTACAGTTTCTGAGATCCACTGCTTGATCAAATCAAGAAGTTTGACATGTGCTAGTCTATCCGGATTAATGATGTCTAGCTTCATTAATCCTATGACTAGGGATGATTTATATACTGACATAATTGCACATGATATGAATCTCAATAGTATGATCACATTATGATTTCGTTTATGCTATGTCATATATGATGGACTTCATTAATTTGCTTATATATCAATATCAATTCATAAATAATGAACACCAAATTAATGAAATATTCCTTTCTTTATTGAAAATAAAGTCTGTATACAACTTTGTACAAAACACGCTAAAGGTGATTGCCTTTAGGGCATTACTCTAACAACATCTTCGTGCAATTGTGCTTCATCAAAAGCCTTCTCGAGAGTTGCTGACTTGCTTAGCTGCATCATTGATTTAAGCTTCCTAGCAAATCCACCAATGAAACTATCATGAAGTGCCCCCGTTAAGTGCAGGTTATTAGAGATCATCAGCGCCTTCAACTCTTCGAATTGCCCCCGATATTCCTCAACAGTTGACACCTGCTTAATCTTGTTGAACTTGTCCACTATATCTGTTATGCTCTTTTACCAAACCGCAAATGCACCCCTTCTACAAATTCCTTCCAGATCTACTCACTACAAGTAAATAACAGAATTTGCGACGTTTAAAAAATGTCATAGAATACAACTTGCGATGTTTTAAAAAACGTCAAAAAAAATGTCGCAAAATGTGGTAGAGGCAAAAGGTTTCTGTGATGTTTCCCATAAAAAGTCACAGAAAATACTGACATTTCGCGATATTTTAAAAAACGTCCTTGAAAGATTAATCTTTCTGCAACGTTTTTTGGAACATCATGGAAAGTTACATTTAGCGACGGTTTAGGAAGCGTCACGGAATGTTACTTTCTATGAAGTTTATACAAAAACATCGCAGATAGTGTTATTTTTTAATTATTATTTTTTACATTTTTCGAAAATCATTTTAATTTAATAATTTTAAATTTTAATAATTGTTTTTTAAAATAAAAAATTTTAAATCTTATTTGTTTAATAAATATTCAATATTATTTATGAATTTTATTAATTTAATAATTATTCAATTTTAAAAAATTTTAATTATTTTTTTTCCATTTTTCAAAAATCATTTTAATTTTATAATTTTATAATTATTTTTTAAAATACAAAATTTTAAATCTTATTTATTTAATAACTATTCAATATTATTTATGAATTTTATTTATTTAATAATTCTTCAATTTTAAACTTTTTTAATTATTATTTTTTCTATTTTTTGAAAATCATTTTAATTTAATAATTTTTTTAAATTTAATAATAATTTTTTAAAATACAAATTTTCTATATTTTTCTTTAAATAGAACAAAGGAAAAGGGCAACAATAAATAAATAAATTAAAAAAAGAGGTATACTATTTATGTTTTTTTTTGAAAAAATAGGAAAATATTTACTTAAAAGACCCAACGACATATAATCCAATTTTGTTTAAATTTTTAAATAAACTACAAACTTCAACATCAAGCTTATAGAAAGTTTGCTTTGAATTACTTCTGCATCTTACTTCGAATTCCAATGATCCTAATGCTCACAACGTTCCTTGAGTGTTTTACTGCATCCTGCTGCTTGTTCCCTTTGTGTTGTCATTTTTCTCTTCTTTAGATCCTCTGCTTTTATTCCCAGTTGCACCTACGTTATTTAGCGGGGGAGATCTCTATCTCCAATCTCTTACCTATCGCATTATTAAAGGAAAGGAAACCACAGATTAGCAACATCAGAAATCATAAATAATGGCAAAAACAACCTACCTCAATGTCATCAAAAACTGCATGAACATCATCTAAATTGAATTCCTCTTCCTTATTACATGTTATAGGCACATAATTTTTACAAAGCCAAGGGTCTTGTTTGATTCATCCAATCCATACTCAGAAATCAACAATTTAGCAGATGGACTTATCTTTGTAAAATCGCCCTTCTGCTCTCAAGGTTCACTTTTAGATTCAAGATGGGTTGACTTTCCTTTTTTTGTCCTCATTGAACCACTGATAGAATTCTTTACAGATTCAATATCTTGAGGATCTTTAACCTTGCAAAAAGATCAAAAAGATAAAATATTGAATTAGGCGACCGTATTAGTGTCATGTAGCACCTACACAAAATATCATATGAAGAAGCTGAAATATTCTAGTTTACTTAATGAAAAGCAATCTACCATATAAGCAAAATTACTAAATTACTATTATTGCAATAGGTTGTCCCACGACCACTTCCTTGGAACCTTCAAGTGCCAATATCTTAGCCAGATACCTATATGTATCATTACTCAAGCAACAAGATGTTAAGTTCTAGAATAGATTTCACAAAACTACTGACAAGCAAAAGCTATGGGGGTACACATATAGTAGTGCTAATTACAATTACAAGCTCAAAAAGGTTGTAGTTAATTGACTTCTATCTATACACTAAGTTTCCAATAGAACTCTTTTCATTCTTGAAAATACCTAGATTTCTTGTTTCCATCTCTCAAATACCCCTATAGTTGTCAAACCTTGGTTGGTTTAAGGAATCAACAGCCATATCATAGTCCAAATCAATATGCCTAGTTCCCTCATAATAATATTAAAAATTAATACCTAATATTAGAGAAGTCAAGCACTTAAAAGTTATAACCTTTCAATTCACCCTTTTCAGTGGGGAAGTAACTTACTAACTTACAACGCCAAGAGACCAAAAATAATTAAAAATCTAAATAAAATAAACACACAAGCTACCTCTGTGGTGCTGTCGACCATAGTGAGAAGATGTGTATTAGTATTGCACATAAGAAAAACAGGTTACAGAGCCAGTAGTGTTGTCACATAAAAGTACAGTAAAACCTCTTTAGATTGATACTCGACAAATTAATAAACTCTTTAGGATAATATTTTTCTCCTATTCCGACTTGGCCCAGTTAAAAATTTAATAAATTTCGATAAAATAATAAGATAATATATTTTCAAAATACCCCTATGTAAATATAGGGTCCCATTAATATCATAAATTAATAATTATAT
>JANSVA010000002.1:16770526-16781385 GCA_025504915.1 Erythroxylum reticulatum | reverse complement strand
AACTTTTCTTCAAGTCACAACTGCAAATCTTTTTGAGTGCATGTCGAATGATCTCTCTTGTACTCACATAATTCTTTGCGTATTTGATTCGTCATTATTGATTTCGTGACACCTTTTAGATGAGGAGCTATTGTTGGGTGTAGTTTCAAGAAATTTTCTATCTTGTTTATAAAGTATTTTCTATCTCCATCATACGTACATAAATTGAATGTTTTTAGTAAAAATACAACGAATAATACTTAATTATTAAGAAACAATGAACAGTATTTAATAGTTTTCATTAATATTATGTACAATGAACCTATGTTTTAGATTCATTCAGAGCTTAGATTCATTAGATTCAATTAATTACAAAAATCTCTTTAAATTGGGTGTAGTTTCAAGAAATTTTCTATCTTGTTTATAAAGTATTTTCTATCTCTATCATACATACATATATTGAATGTTTTTAGTAAAAATACAATGAATAATACTTAATTATTAACAAACAATGAACATTATTCATTAGTTTTCATTAATATTATGTACAATGAACCTATGTTTTAGATTCATTCAGAGCTTAGATTCATTAGATTCAATCAATTACAAAAATCTCTTTAAATTAATATTATTAATTTATCGGTTAATTAATATCTCTATAAAATAATAAATATCATGATCCTAACAATATTAATTTATAGAGGTTTTACTGTATATGATTTTATATCTTAAAGCCAAAAAGAAGATTACCCCACTTCAAGAGTTTCAAATTCAAGTAGTAGCTTTGTCTGTCTCTATCTCACATATGATATCACCAACTTTTATCTGAAAGTGGGAACATAAAGAAAACATGGCATGGTGATTTGGTTCTGAGAAGACAGAATGTAATATAACAGTAAAAAAGAAAACCCATGTTAGCAAACTAACCTTATCTCCTTCCTTTTTCCTCCACTTGGCAATGTTACCGCAGTCTTGCAAATTAATCAACATCACATGACTATTCAGCTTGTAAAGAAAAACACAATCTATTGGCAGAATGGAGCAACAATGCTCCTACCACTGTTGGCGATAATGTTGGCATTCCAAAAATAGTATGAGGGGGGAGGTCAGAAGTGTTGATTGCAGAACTTGCTTCTTTTACACCCTCATGTTGGATATCATGTTTAGTTGATTTTTCACCCTTAACCTTAGATCCGCTGCTCACAGATGCAGGTACATTTTGGATGTCATCTGCATCCACAGCCTTGAAAAGTTGACAAAAAAAGTCCAAATTTATTTATAATGGCAGAAAAGGAAAATAAAAATTCATAAGTAAGGTGAATGCAAGTACCCAAAAATTAAACTGAGGCCAAAAACTTAAATGTAAAGGCAGACTACCTAAGAATAGCATCATAATTCCAATCTATTTAAAAAAAACTGAAATAGGAAACTATAATGATTTCAATAAGGTATAAGAGTGAAGAGGATCCTTGCGGTCCAACAGTAATTGTATTATAATTTCTCAATAAATGAAGTCAATGCAATTAAAATTAGTATACTGATGTGAATGAATAACTTTGTTGCACAAAGTCCACTGAATTTCCAAGAAAACTATTTATGAAATTCAACACATTTACCGTAATGGCAATGGATTGCCCTACAGGGACGTCTTTTGAACGTTCAGGTGCTAGAATCCTAGCCAAAAACCTGCACAGGAAGAGCATTAATTAATAAATAGTTCCTATGCAATAAACCTAGGTAGCTCATGAAAAGCGATATTGAAGAAGAGTTGTGTCATTAAACTATGAAAAAAATTATATAAAAAAGGAAATGACATAGCAAGAAAGAATAGAAATGCAAATGAAAATAAACTGAACCAAATCAGACCTAGATCTGGTAAGAAGAATAGTAGGGAACACAGTTAAAAGATCAACCAGTTGGTCTCAAGCTACAAAAACTCTGATCCAGTATCACATTTGAATTACAACATATTATCTAAATCGAGCAAAAAGAAAAAATCTAAAAGAGGTCCACACATATATATAAAGACAATGGAAAGAATAACTATGAACATAAATTAAAAAGTATTATGCAAATATGCAGAGCAGACAGAGGTCTCAGGTTTCCATATCAAACAGACTACTGAAAATTTCAAGTTTATAGTAGTCATGTGCTATAACATCTAATTACAACCCTGGAGTCGGTATTTCCAGTTTACCATTTCTCACGTCAACTAGTCAAGCAACCGGTTCTACTGCCTATGGTAGAAATGCATAACTTTCTGATGGAAATAACAGGCAGAAAAACTCTGAGATTAATCATACCAAGAATCAGAATGAGAGATAACTAATCATGAATGAAGATAGAAAAGTAAAGGAAAAAAGAGCTACCCCTCTTCGAGACTTTCAAACTCAAGTGTAACTTTATAAGTTTCTATTTCACATAGTATATACACAAAGTCATCATCTTCTTCATCGTCGTCTTCATCTTCGCCTAGATCCTCTTCATCGTCGTCATCTTCATAATCATTCTCATCCATTTCTTCTTCTTATTTGTCATCATTCAGGGTTTTGGAATCAAGAGGAGGTCTGTCAGGGTAAATCTCGGGATCGTGAATGAGCAAAGCGCATAGGCCATTCTCCAACTCAAGCACTCTGTAAAGCCGCCGATCGTTGGGCGATTTCACCACTATATCGTCGGATTTGAACGTGCAACCAGCCACCATTGAGAAGAGAAATTGAAAACCAAGTGAAAAGAGAGTTGAGTATGTTGCCCCCAAAATTTAGCAAACATAAAAAATGTCACGAAAACTCTTAATGTCTTATCAATAAAACATCGTAGATTGTGTTGATTTTTCGAGTGATTTATCGCCGCTGGCTGCCCAACTTTGGAACTAAACTTCTACCCTGTCATTTAGATACATGGAAGCGATTTCCACTTAAAATGGAAATGGGTTTTGGTTTGGTGGTCAGTGTGGCTCGAGTCTTGCATTGAGTTGGTTGTCATGCGAAAGGGAAAGCGGTTCTGTTCAGTGAGGAATTACCTCTTCGCCGATCATTTATTCGTTCACGCATTCCCATGGTAAACTTATCGAACTAGTTCTCAAAAAATAGAACTAGTAAATATATTTCATGAAATTAATTTTTAATGATCTTATTTTGTACGAATATGTCTGATAAGTGAATAAACAGTAGTCGAGAGCTGTAATTCTATTTCCGACACAAATTAACAGTTAGAAACTACCATCTTATGCTTCATCTCATGCCTTGAATAACAAGAAGTAATATGGTTAAAGCATAACCAAGTCTAATACATTTACCGAAAGATAATAACATCATGTGCATATATAATATTGATGACATAATAAAAAAACTGATGATTAAGTTTGGATCCCTTCGCTGGATTAAGCTGATCGAATATGTTGACGCTGTCGGAAATGCATCTGGGCTGCTGTGTTACTCGCTGCTCCGACGGCTGCCCTGTTACCATTTTCTTCACCTTTAGTTCTTTCACTAGAACTTGGACTTGCAGATGGAGAAAAAAGCAGGTGAACTAGGGAACAGATCAAGCTACTGAAAAGATCAGGAATATAGGAACATGAAACCATGGTTTGCCTCAGATTCATAGCTCAGTTCGGTCAAGTTGGTTTGGCAAATTACGGTTACTAGTAGGTTATGAAATGAAAGGTTTGCTATATGGAAGACACTGAGGATCATGTATGTAATCCGATCTGAACATAATAGTCAAAAGGGTACAGAATATTGCCAATAAAAACTCACTGCGTGGTTATAAAGTCAATTGATGCTCAAGCCAACACGAACTGACCCCATTAACCTTTTCCAAAATTTCCACTGGTGGATCATTAGCTATGGAAAATATCTTTAATTTATTTTGATGGGCAAGGATTGAAAAAAAAGAGAAAGCAAAAGGTTATCATATAAAACTTACCATTACCCTGGCTTTAAACCACAAAAGAGTTTTTCTAGTAAAAATTTTGCGGACTGATATGCATGACCAGGGGAGACGTTGCAGAGTCACTAAACTGGTGGAAGAGATTGCATTGGGCATTGAGAATTTCATATGGATTTCTTTTATCTCTATTAAATTTTCATGTTTTATTGATTCTTCAATTTCCATATTTTCTGGTTTATTTACTTTTTTTTGAATAAAAGGTAATATATTCAAAAGACGAGGCGAAGCAAGAAGTTTACAAAATTAGATAATACAGATCAAAGGGCCTAACCCCAAACAAAGCATCTAGTTAAGCACGAGTATGCATTAACTATACTAAGTTACACAACTTCTTAAAACTAATACAAGTTGGCAGTATTGGGGTGTAATAAGCAGGCCCTCATCTAAGTTGTCTCAAGGAGTGAGTATAACTGCCATCGTGAGGACATTCTTCGGCTGACAATATGCTTATGTTTGTAAAGGAATAAGTGTATCCTGAGCTCATCATGAATGATTACCGATAACTGCTGTGGTGTGCAAGCAATAGTCCTGAATATTGTTGGATGACAGAGAGCCAAAGTAGAAAAAAAGACAGTGAAGGTATGCAGAGTGTGTAAAACACGCAAGACGGAGGAAAAGACTACTGAAACTTTTCATTAATTGTAATGTGCTATCTACATAAAGCCAATACCAAAACCTTTAAATAAGCATACACTGTAACAGAAAAAGCTAAAGACTAGGCACCCAGCTATCCACTAACTCCACTAAGTTATTTAAATAAATAATAAAATAAATAACAATTTCTTAAATATTCGGTCAAACCATTTCACATGACTTAGAATCATGTTTCAACACTCCCCCTTGATTCAAAGTTGCAAACTCCAAGTTGTTCTCTAAAAAACTCATGTTTTGCTTGCGAAAGTGACTTTGTGAAAATATCTGCAACTTGCTCACTTGTATCACAAGCCTTCAAAGTAATTTCTCCAGTAGAGACAAGACTTCGAATAAAATGATAGCGGATGTCGATGTGCTTGGTCCTACCGTAAAATGTTGGATTTTTTGTCATTGCAACAGTTGATCTATTGTCACAAAAGATTTCTGTTGCATCAATCTGCTTCTGATTAAAATCTACAAGTAGTCTCCTTAGCCAAACTATTTGACAAGCTGAAGAAGTTGCTGCAATGTACTCAACCTCTGAAGTTGGTAAGGCCACCACTTCTTGCTTCTTCGAACTCCATGAAATTGCACCAGACCCAATATTGAACATGAAACCAGATGTACTTTTTCTATCATCAATACTACTTGCCCAATCACTATCAGTAAAGCCAATTAATCTGAAATTTGACACCTTTAAATACCAAATTCCATGTCCTGCTATTCCTGCAATATACCTCAATATCCTCTTTGTAGCTCCAAAGTGAAGCTTGCTTGGTTTATACATAAATCTAGACACAACTCTAACAAAGAAAGCAATGTCCGGTCTTGTATGAGACAAGTAATTTAAACCACCAACAAGACTTCTAAAATATGTTGCATTTGCCAATTCAGCACCATTATCACGACACAACTTTTCATTCATAGGTGTAGCAGTAACTTTATTATTCACCATATTAATTTTTTTCAGAAGATCCATTTCTTTTGTGAAATAAATATCCCATCAACTCCTTGTTTCACCTCAAGACCAAGAAAATAATGCAACAGACCCAAATCAGACATCTCAAATTTCTTCATCATGCAATCTTTAAATTCAGCAACAATAGATTCACTTGAACCCATATAGATCATATCATCAACATAAAGGCATAGCATCAAAAAATCATCTTTACCACTTTCTTTAGATTAAGAGTGGGCTCATTATTACTTCTTTCAAAACCATTCTCCTGAAAATAAGAATCAATTTTGAAGTACCATGCCTGCGGCACTTGCTTTAAGCCATAAAGTGTCTTTTTTAACCTGTAAACCTTATCTTCTTTTCCATTAACTACAAAACCTTCAGGCTGTAAGATATAAACTTCCTCTTTCAAATCACCATTTAAAAGGATAGATTTAACATCAAATTGGTACACAGGCCAATTTAATTTAACAGCTAAGGCTAAAAAGGTTATTACTGTTTCAAAGCGAGCAACAGGAGAGAAAGTGTCATCAAAGTCAATTCCTTGTTGTTGGGAATAACCTTTTACCACAAGCCTTGCTTTATGTTTTTGGATGCTCCCATCTACATGATACTTTGTCTTGAACATCCATTTGAGCCCAATAACATTCTTTCCTTCTGGAAAAGTTACCAAATCCCAAGTTTGGTTTTTTTGAATAGCCACCAGCTCCTCTTCCATAGCTTTGCACCATTCCTTCCTTTTTGCAGCCTCTTCAAAACAATTAGGATCTGAAACAAGTAAAGCAAAGGTACAAGTATCATAAATATCCTTCAAGGATTTGAATTTCCTTGGAGGAGTTTCAGTTGATGAACTCGATCGTGATGAAACGTTGCTTGTAGGAGGAGAAGTATCTGGGGAACTAGAAGTTGTTGTTCTTGAATCCTGCAGTGTTGCAATATTATCTTCGAATAGTTGAATATGCTGCTGCTCAGTTTCTTTATTCCAAATCCATTTAGCATCTTCATTGAATGCTACATCTCTGCTAATGAAAATCTTGCCACTGATAGGATTATATAGCTTATATGATTTGGATTGAGAACAATAGCCAATAAAGATATACTTCTCTGATTTCTCATCAAATTTACGAGAGTGAATTTTAACCAAGGCATAAGCTATACAACCAAAACCTCTTAAGTGGCTTACCGTTAGTCTTCTACCCATCCAAGCCTCAAACGGTGTTTGATTAGGAACAACTTTTGTAGGAGACACATTTAGGAGATATACTGCTGTTGCAACAGCTTCTGCCCAAAAAGAAGTAGGAAGACATTTTGCTAGCATCATGCTTCTAGCCATCTCTACTACTGTTCAATTCTTTCTTTCAGGTACACCATTATGTTCTGGTGTATATGGTGCTGTAAGCTCCCTGCGAATTCCACTTGCTGCACAAAAAGTATTAAAATTAGTTGATACAAATTTACCTTCTCAATCTGTTCGCAGTGTCTTTATTAAAAGACCACTTTTTCTTTCCACAAGTGCTTTGAACTCCTTGAATCTGTCAAAGGCTTCAGATTTGCTTCCCAAGAAGTAAACCCAACTCATGCAGCTGTAATCATCTGTAAACAACAAAAAATACTGACTACCACCAAGCGATTCACTGATCATCGGCCCACACAAATCTACATGCACTAAGTCAAGACATTTTGAGGCTCTCCAAGACTTTCCTATAGGAAAATACTTTTTACTCTGCTTTCCATAAACAAAACCTTCACAAAAGTCAAGAGTTTTAGGTGTTGGTATACCAAAAACCATTTCTTTTTGACTCAATAATTTCAGCCCATTAATATTCAAGTACCCATAACGTAAATGCCATAATCTAGTCTCATTATCTCCACTAGCAATCATAGCATATTGCTCAACCATTGAGACTTCTAGCGGAAACATTTTATTATTAGCCATCTGAACTTTAGCAATGACTTGTTCAGTTTCATCTTTAATAATACAAAACCCATCATCAAATAAAATTGAGTATCCACTAATCATTAATTGCCCAATGCTAAGCAAATTGTGAGATAGATTAGGAACGAACAACACATCTTGTAAAACCTTAGCAGCACCTTGACTTGTTGTAATGCTAACAATACCTTTGCCTTCAACCTGAATCTTCTTATTGTCTCCTAGTATCATATCTGATTTTTTGGACTCATCAATCTCCTTAAATAGTGATCTAGTTCCAGACATATGATTGGAATAGCCACTGTCCAAAAACCAAACATCATTAGATGCATCTTTTTCACAAAAGAGAGCCATGAATAGCTTACTTTCTTCATCTGTTTTCTCTACAAAGCTTGCTTGATGATTCTCCTCCTTCTGATTTTGCCAACAATATGTTTCTTTGTGACCTGGTTTTTTGCAATAGTGACACACAAAGGTTCTGTTCTACCTTTCTTCATTTGATCCACCTTTGCCTCGACCTCTTCCTTGGTCTCTACCACGACCTCTTTCACGAAAACCACCTCTGTGACGACCGTGACCAGAACAATTTTCCTTCGTTTCCTTCTGATCAGGCTTCCCCCTTCACTTGAAGTGCTTTTTCTTTATATTTTTCATGTGACCTGAGCAACCTTTCTTCATGGGCTTGCAAAGAACTCATTAGTTCATCAAATGAATAATCAGATAAATCATGCACTTCCTCAATTGCAGCAACAATATTTTCAAACTTTGGAGTTAGACTCCGTAGAACCTTTGCAACAACAATTTCTTCAGATATATTTTCACCATACAACTTCATTTGATTAACAAGAGATGAAACTCTAGACAAATACACTTGAACAGATTCAGTACCTTTTATAGATAGACTTTCAAATTCACGATGGTAAGTCTGCAATTTTACCGTAATCACCTTAGAAGAACCTTGAAACTCCTTCTTCAAAATTTTCCAAGCCTCTCATGACGTGGTTGCAGCTGCAATTCTCGAGAAAATTGTTTCATGGACTGCCTATTGAATGAAGAACAAAGCTTTGGCATCCTTCTATTTGGTTTCTTTCAATCTTGCTTCTGCCTCTTCATCTGTATCTGTCAGATCTACAAAACCATATTCTACCAGCTCCTAAAGGCCTTGAGATATGAAAAAAGTCTTCATCTTAATACCCCAAAACTCATACTTCTCACCATTAAAAATGGGTACGAGGTGCTGCGAAGACGGCAAAATAGCGTTTGTTGCCATTTGTAAACTCAAAGTAAAAAGGACCTAACGTAACTCCCTAGGAGATTAAAAACAAAATGTTTCACTCAGTTGCCCAATGGACCAACGAAGGCTCTGATACCAAGATTGTTGGATGACAGAGAGCTAAAGTAGAAAAAAGACAGTGAAGGTATGCAGAGTGTGTAAAATACACAAGATAGAGGAAAAGACTACTGAAACTTTTCATTAATTGTAATGTGCTATCTACATAAAGCAAATACCAAAACCTTAAATAAGCATACACTGTAACAGAAAAAGCTAAAGACTAGGCACCCAGTTATCCACTAACTCCACTAAGTTATTTAAATAAATAATAAAATAAATAACAATTTCCTAAATATTCGGTCAAACCATTTCACACAACTTGAATCATGCTTCAACAAATATAGGGTTGTTCCACTCCTGCCAAATGTCTTAGACAAGATAAGCTAGAGTTGTACGTATTAACTAGACATCACCTTCCTGGGGAGCTTGAGTTGAACACTCCAATCTATGATATCAGGCCAGATTACAGGGGGGTTGGGGATATCGCATTTCATCATTATGAATCTCCAAATTTGATTCGAAAATGTACAGGAAAAGAAAAAATGATTATGTGATTCGGCATTACTCTTGCACAGGGCACATCAATTAGGGAAGCTTAGAAAGCTACCAATGTGGTCTAAAGTAGCGAGTTTTAAGTTTGAACGCTTACCAAAGCAGATGAGCAGGTCGAGGGTTAAAGTTCCAAATACATACTGCAAGAAACCATTGTACCTAGGCATACTCCATTTGGTGTATGCTTCCAGCTGAAGAAGTAGGGAACTGACCAGAGGACGTTAGCCTCCACAGAATCTTGTCAGGTCGCCTGTGAAAGGTGATATTACTGAGAAGTGAGGAGTTACTTGTAGGAGGATTCCTGTTTTAGTTTCGAGTTGTCGATAAAAGGATAACTCTTGAGCCACATTAGCATATGTAGGAATAAATCTTCTAAGTGCTTGAAGTTGAGGTAGACTGAAGGGAATAGATTGATTGAGCTACGGATTAAACCAAAACTTCATAGTCTCCCCATTACCGAGTTGAAAGTTGCAGTGAATTCTAACCTTATCTCAGATCTTACCAAGATATTTGATCAAAGTAGAGGCATTTCTGGGGACGCTGAAGCACCATATGGATCTTGCCTTGATGTAGTAAGCATTAACCCATTTAATGCACAAGGATTGTCGGTCTTGGATCAATCGCCATACCTTCTTGGTAAGCATGGTTTGATTAAGCAATTTAGAGGTGAGCAGAACAAATCCTCCTTGACTACGAAGTGAACATACATCTACCTATTTAATCTTGCTAACTTTAGTATGCATTTGACATCCGGACCATGAGAAATTCTTGAAGATTTTGTCGGTCCGTTTGTGGATATAGCTGGGAATTATGAGATGTGACCCCCAATAAGTTGCCATGGAGGAGAGGACATAGTTAATGAGTTGAGCTCTGCCAGCAATAGATAGTTCTCGATGGCTCTAATAACTTATTCGGTTAAGAATTTTGTCTGTAAGAGATCTAAAATTTCCAAAGGAAGGATTGACTGCTGATATGGGCACACCCAGAGAAGTGACAGGAAGTTGTCGACTTTTGAAACCTGATATTGAGGCTAGGATGGGGGCAAGACTTGAAATTCTTTTGGAAGTGAATAAATCACTCTTATTGTAGTTATTGATAAGCCTTGAAATCTTGTTGTAACAATTTAAGCGAACTGGAGAGTGTAGCTATTGAATTGCCGACAACATTAGAAAACAGAAAAAGATCATCAGCAAATCTCAAGTTGACAAGCTTTAACCTTTTGCATTTGCTATGAAATCTAAATTTAGGGTCTTTCTCTACCACTCTGAGCATTAGTTTGTTGAGCACCTCTATTACTAATGCGAATAGGTAGGGGAAATAGGGTCCTCTAATACCTCTTGCTGTTTTAATGCACCTGGAAGGTTCCCTATTTACTAAGATCTTGAAGGTCCTAGTGCTTATACTGTTGGGAAATCGGGTCGGGATCTGATCCGAACCGCAGCAAAATAATCACGAAACTTTTTCGTGACTTTTGATTTCCCGAAAACCAAGATCTATTTAATTCTATAAAATGATTAACA
>JANSVA010000002.1:16749460-16770426 GCA_025504915.1 Erythroxylum reticulatum | reverse complement strand
ACTTTATCATATACATCTAAACATGTACAAGATAAAGAATGTCTTTTAAATAATTTGTCACTAAACTACAACCAAAGAGATTGGCTGTAGGGTATAAACCAACATATACATTGACGAATCAAAGTGATAATCTTAAAGGAAAGCCATAAACTTGCAAAGTGCTAGTAATAGACGATCAATCCAACATGTCATAAGCTTTTTGAAAATCGACTTTCATGGCACAATTTTTAGGACTTTTTTTTCCTTGCATACTGTTTAAAAAGCTGTTAAGCAATGAATATGTTGTCACCAATAGATCAACCAGGAATAGGCCCCTTGATTGCAGTCGATATGATGAAGCAAAGTGGTTTTAAGTCTTAGCGAGAGTACCGTATAGATGACCTTGTAAATAGTATTGCAGCGGGCGATGGGTCAGAAATCCCCAAAGCTAGAGAGATTAACACCTTTGGGGATAAGAGTGATGAACGTGTTGTTGATTTCTGTAAGAAGCTTACCATTATTGAAGAATTCCTTGTCAACATCGACCACCATTGAATTGGTAATATTCCAGATCATGGATGTTGTGCTATCTAATTAATTTGAACATTATTAAGTGATTGGTTGTTCATTCTTAAAGATAAAGGGCCTGATTTTCCTCGATTGTAAAATCTTATATTAGGCTATACCATAATTAATTCTTCTCATATTTTCAAAAAAAAAAAAAAGTTCTCATTGAAAGGACTGAGTTATCATACATACACCAAATCTATGTACGTTGATAACAATTCATGCCGACTTCAATTTCTGCTAATTAAATTGAGTTGCGCATATATTAGGTCCCATCTAACTTTTCAAGCTCCTCTTGGAAAATGAATTAGGATTTGAACTTTAAATTGAAGCAAAAATGCAAAATATGATGTCTTTTGGTTTATGTTTTTCATTTGTATATTTGTAACATATTTAATTAAAAATATTTTTAAACTTTATGTATGTTTATTTAATTGATTAACTTATAAGCTAAATTCAACGAGATAATTATATTTTACAAATGAAGTTATAAAAAGACAATAATTATGAAATTTATATTGCAATATATGTATTATGGTTAAATTATTTCTAATTATTCTTGTATTAAGATTGTATATTAATATATCAAAAAAACTACTACATGTTACGTTTATCTTTAATAGGATGAGCAACGAATCTCATGGATTAAATTATATGAATACTTAAACCAATATATTGGTACTTACTAGAAAATAAATTTATAAAATTAAGAAAATTTTAAGAGAAAACTCTCATTACAATGATTAATAAAAGATCCTTTGAATTAAGATCTTCACCGAGTGTTATGTTTTAACAATATCTTTACAGAGTGTTAGGTTTTAATACTATCTTTTTATAATATGTTTTGAACTTTTAATAATTTAATTAAAATTAAATTATAATTTTAATCAAACTTTAACTAGAATTAATGTTAGTTCTAATTAAATACTAATTGGGTCCAACTAAGATTTAATGTCATATATTGATCCTTATTTATTAAATATCTTATATTTAATCTTAAAGTTTCTCAAACTTTACAATTAATTCCAACTTGATTAAAATATCTTTTCCCTCTTTAACTCTATTTATTTGTGTGTGGCTTATTAGGTTCCTAAATATATTGACAATGGATATAAATTGTAGCCCTAAATCATATTTGGGCTTAGATAAATTAAACTCATTTAATTCAACTTTAATTATCTAATTAAACAATTTATATCCATATATTAAGACTAACATCTAGCAACACATTATGATTATCTAAATATTTAGGTATGTTAAAGTGACTTTGACTAATCTTTCCATACATGATTTTTTTGGTATAATTCAACCATTTCATCTCACAATGCTTTGATTAGACATGGAGCATGTAATTAATATTTACTTATAAATCACTTTTATGATCAACCTAGAATTCGAGCATACTAGGAAGAAATTGTCCCAAAACCATGTTTGACTTCTAATTAGCGATATAAGTGGCCTTTGGAAAACTTAGAGAACAAAATTTTAAGTTCCCAAGTTGTTAAATGCTAAAGAGTATTGGACTAAAATTTGAGTGAATAGGATAATTTTAGTTGACTAAAGGATGAGTGCAAAGTGCAAGGAAAGCTTAAATAATTGTGGATCTTTTGTTTGAGTTATTTGCATTTTATTTTTTTCTACTAATGTGCTTGTACAGCCCCCTAACTTCAATCGCCTTAAGTAATTTTCCTGTTACTGCTTAACCTCCAACTATCTTCCAATTTTAGCCATGTCCTAAGTAACTTCCTACCAAATGTTAATAATATTTTCAACCGACTTGACTCCCAAATCCTTGACTTTGTTATTAGTTCCCATGCATAAGAATTCTCTAACCCATCTAGTGGACTTTTAAAAATACTAACAATTTGGCCTTTTCACCTTTGGGCTAAATGGGTTAAGTTCCACTCGGTCTACAATAATTGCCCCTTCATATGTTTAGTTGAATAAACCAAATATATGGTATTGAAGACCTTCTAAACTTTCACAAAAATAAGTTAAAGGTCATTGATCAAATTCTTAAATATAGACTAGTGGTTTTAGGAAGTTCAGGAATTAGAAAGAATCTAGCTAGAAGAAAAAGCCTTGAAACATTGCTAGGATAACCTTCATGCCCTTAGCCAAAAAGAATAATTGATGGCAAGAGAATATTGAGCATAATAATTGTACCAAGACTCCTTTGTGTTTAACACTCTTAACTCTCCACCTGTTATAGAAGATTAAAGATTTACTCTATTTGACTTTCAAATTATTGCCGCTTTCTTAGGGTTTTCTCATTTGGCTATAAATTCCCCCTTTCTCCACCATTTACTATATTAAACTTCAGGCAATTTCCATCTTCTCTACTAACTCTAAGCTCTTTTCCTTCTCTTCCTTGCAAATTCCTTTAAATCCTATTGAGGTCTCACTTTTTTATGGTTGTCGAACATCTTACATCTTAAGGCTCTACTAACTTTTCTGAGTTGAATGTTATATATGTAAGCCTTCAACTTCTCTTTGTATTTTATTCAAATATAGACCATTGTTTCTCATTTTCATTCTTCATGTAGGCAATAAAACTTATGGTAGTCTCCATTCCTATTAAACCTCTGTTAGCATTTACTAGATTAAAGTAAGAAACTCTTGAACCATAAATCCCTTTTTGAACTTTCTTTTAATTCTGTCATCAAAATCTCCTTTTTACAACTTTAAAAGGGAATTCCATATTTTGATTATAAGAAGGGATTACCTTTAACTATTAAAGTCCCCCATTTATTGGATCTCCTTAACCATCTCTCCCGTACCTAAGAGAGGTAAGTGAATCAAACTCCTCACTAGAATTTTCCTTATCACAAACCCTAGAATCCTTGAAACCATGCCAAAAAAATAGAATAATGGGTTAAATGGATAGATGGACTATTCCCCTTTTTCCATTCTACTTAGAAGAGGCAAGGAATTCTTAAACTGATAGCTCTAGTTAGGAACCCACTAGAGTACCGACCCAATTTGACATTTGTTATCCTACAATTATAGAGTCCTTTACGAAATTCTTTTGTTTTTGTTTTTCAGCTATATCTCTATCTCCCTTAAAGATCTTTTCTTTTAGACTTGGCTTGCTTATTATTAGAGATGGTTTTGTTTTTAGTTGAGGAAACTTCTGGTTTAGACCTTAATAGCTTTCAAATGTCCTTCTTACTCTATCCTAATCAATAGTTGTATTTATTCTAAGAATCCTATTTTAGAAGAAGAGCATACTAAGTTTAATTTGGATCTTGTTGAATTGGTTTATCTTCTAGGTAGTAAACAATACAATGAGTCTTGAATTTCTTCCTTTATATAAAGTAATAGCTTCAGGTATGTTTTTTCCTTTGGGCTATGTTTTTTAAGTTTTCTTTACAAAACTCTAGGAAGTTGTTTCTCCAATCTCCCTCTTCAGATGCCTAATTTAAGTTTATGGTTTGTCTAGCTCTAAACACTCACTTATTTTCTAGAACTTAGGGATGAAAAAGTTCATCCTTCTACAGGCCCCAAATTCCTAGATTTTCTTGGTTTTCATTTTTTAAGCCCTATGTAATAAATCCACTAAGGATATTATCAATATTATATTGTCTTTAAATTCCACATAAATAGACCAACCCAACCCTTTCAACCAATCTAAGACTTTTTGTAGTGGGTGGTAATAAGGATTTAAAGCCTGGCCCTTTTATTGTGACCTTAGGCTTTGAAATATATTTGCTTTATTTTTTAAGATGATAGCTTGGTCTTTTCCTTGGAATTCCTACTATCGTCCACCTTCTGCATTACCCAGTGGGAATTCCCTTTAAAGATAGTTATAGTAAAGATAAGATCTTACATGGAATTTTTGAGAATTACCATGCCTTTAAGTGCAATATTCTTGTGGCAATTATTGCCAATATAGATGTCTACGATCTTTGGTGGAAAAAGAGCTACCAACAATTGGTTCCTCACATAGATCTTGCAATCCTCAACAGTACTTCTTCTTGTCTTAATATTTTAGATATCATTTAATTTCAATCTCTATAATTGACTTATATTACTTTAGATTTCAAATTTCTACATACTGAAGGAAAAGAAGAGGTTTTGCCATAGAACACCAACTTATTATTGATAGCAACAAGCTCATTATATAGAGCTGAAATATAACAGAAAATCTTAGATATTTACTAAAGATCACAATAATATCTCTAAACTTATTCCTAAAATACAACACTAAATATCATATTCAAATTTGCCTAAGACCTAGTCTTATCACTTATTTCGTAAGAATTTGTGTAAAACCCCACTCTCACAGGACATGTACCCGATATCCTGAGTGAAATCCAAGTATGAAGCCTGCAAGAGCGGTATGCTAAAACAGTCATCGGATAAAACTCATTACAAATTGTTTGAAACAATGTACATATATGCGGAAAATCAATAATCAATTTTGATCCAACTTATTTATAAACAATTTCAGTCACAAAAATTACAATCATTATTGAACTCATCAGAGTTTCAGTAATCTCTTGGGCCCATTACAGAACAAAACACTTACAATCATAAAGTCATTTCATTACCAAATCATAAACATACACTTTGTACAATTCTTGCGGAACATAGTTCAAAAATACAAAATTCACTAAAGACATATGCAAGTGCGCACTGATCTTGACTTGGAACTCTTACTCGGAGCCTCTTTGGAGTTCTTTACTAAACCCTAAAAGTCACGCTGCAATTTTTGATGAGTGTTGCGAATTCAGTTGAGTAACCATCCTCAATGGCTCACTCTTATAACAAAATTCAATCATTATGTAATCACACAGTTCATATAGTCAAGTAGTTCATATCAATTTATCATTACATTTTAGCTTTACAGATCATTCAATGAATTTCAATCATATATGAATGTTATATGCGCGAGACTCACATTCGTTTTATTATTGTGACTGAGAGCCTATCACATACATATACAGGTACTAGCCCATTGGGCTCAGTTGGAATAAAATCACGAAGCTTAACTCTACATGCAGAAACAGTAATCACGGAGCAAAGCTCTACGTATAAGCACTTTCATACTAGCTACTCCTATCACAATGCCTTTATCTAAGCATGCATTTATGAAATGCATCAATTCCAGAATTAAGTCATGTATAGTAGACATTCATAATTCACAATCAAAATCTCATAGTCATCAGACCTAAGTCCGACATTGAACTTTTGTTAAGAATTCAAATATCATTTAGAGGTCATCAAACATAAATCCGGCATTCAACTTTCCAGTTGAGAATTAGAATATTCAAGTAGGCAGTCTCATTCATATGCAAGTAGCACTTCCAATGATATTCACATGCATTGACTGCCTCGGACAATTATTGTCCGAAATTTAGTACACATTCATCAATAACAAATTCAATTCAGTAATAAACAAAACAAATTAAGGTGAGAGCATCTTAGGTTACTCACATTACACTCCAATATACTATTGCCTAGATGGTCCAGCAATATTCGACTGGCATCCATTGTGCTCCTCTATATCATGCAAAACACATTTACATATATCACAATTTTGTACAAATGTATAAGTCTTTCTTTATGCACATCAATGTATAGATAATACGCACAATGCATGTTCAATGACAATTCCAGGTATCTTATCGAGATTTTTTCACCATATCATTCAGATAGCAAAATTCATTAATATAATTTGTACTTAGCGTTTAGACCATAATAAAACAATGTGAAACTAATTTCATAACCTAATTGATTATTTCATATTGTTTTCTCATAACATGCTTTTGGGTCAACATTACATAATTATTCTGATAAGGTTAATAACAAAATTAAGCAACATTTCCTTCTGGAAAGTTGTTTTCAAATGTTTTAGGTTTCTAATGATACCAAGATCATTCAATTTAGTTCATTATTCTATGCGTTATGCTCAAAATATTACAGATATGTACATTTGAAATTTTGGCTAATGCATGATCATGCATTCAAGTTTTACACCTCATATATCTCAATTACAATCTCCAAAAATTACAAACTTTATACCAATCAAAACTTAAGAGAATAAGCTATAAATTTTGTGAAGACATCTTTGTCTGATTCGGCCTATATCAATACAGTTTATTCAATAAATAATATGACCTGATTTCTGTCCCTAGTAGTGCTACTGCCTAAGCCAAGACTTACTTTCAAGCTCAATTTCAAGACCCTTATGGATAGAATTCAAATTCAATTTCTCTTAACATTTGTATCTAAATGTCTCTAGTTCAATTTAAAATCATTTTATTTTTAAATCTATAGATCAAAATATAGCCAAAATACTGAAACATGTTTAGTAAAAACATTCTAGTTGTCAAATTCCAGCACACCTCAACATTTTTATCCTAAGACCCCCTTTCAAGATAACTTTGCATGATCATTATGATAAGGAAAATGGTGTATTTTAGTAACACTTTATTCTATAAAATTGTTCCACTATGTTTCCAATTTCTAATAACACGGGAATCATACAATTTGATTCATTATACTGAAAGTTATATCCAAAATAGTTCAAACTATTTTTAAACTATAACAAAACTCCTAACTCTACTTCTAGCCAGATGTTGAAATGCTTAGAGATAGAACTAACATTTTGCTTCTTCAGAAAAGTTGTAGAAACGTGTCTCTAGTTTAATCTGAATTAAGAATCAACTCATTCAGAAATCTATATCTTAAGTTATAATTAGAATACCGAAGTCTATTTAATGAAAATTCTCCAGTTCATAATATTTTAGCATACATCTTCACCAATTTCTCATATATGTCATTTCAATTCAGGCATAATTCTCATACTACTAAACATATCATAAAGATCAGATTGTCTCTTACTTGTTAGGCTTTCAATTCAGCTCAAACTTCAGATTAAAGCAAGTCTCCGTGCAAGCAAAATTCACAAACTTATGATGAAAACAAGTTGATTTTGGACAGTAAGATGAAGGTAACTTTCAACTAGTTTTCTTGACTATTTTGTGTAAGGTAAAAAGTTTGGTGCAGCAATTTGGCTAGGGTTCACGAAAATTAGAGAGGAGAAAGTTGAAGCAAATTTCGGTGAAGGAAGCAAGAAAGGAAGCAGAAACTTAGGTGTTGGAATTTGCCACATTAAAATGCTAGGTGTCAATAACTTACAAAGATACATGTCTTAAAGCATGCTAACCATTTGTTCAACAATTAAGCTGCCACTAATCCACTCATTATGCTTCCATTTGTCACCCTTTTATCAATCCACATGTCATTCCAAGTTTGGTCCAATTGTCATTTAATTACTAGTCCATTTGTCGTCAATTAAACTATGTCAAATGTCACTCAAATTTAGGCTTAATCATCCAATTTTTTTATGTATCAATTTATCATATCACTTGGCATTTGTCCTAGTCCAAATGTACCTCAAATTTACTAAAAATTATGAAATAATACTAATGGTATCCAAATAAATTTTTAACGTAAATAACTAACAATTCACATTTTAATCACATTTATAAATCAATTATACCTGAAAAATGTCAATGAATGCATGTACAATCATATTCATGTGCAAAAATGTGCATGTCATATTTAATTAAAGCATAATGTGCATTTCCTAATTTCTCAGTACTTTCTCACAAATCACAATTCTAGCCTTAACATGGGTAACAAGATGTTACAATTCTCCCCTCCTAATAAAAAATTTCATCCTCAAAATTTTTACATGAATGGTCGAATAGGTAGGCGTACTGATTCCTCATATGCTCCTCTGTTTCCCATGTGGTTTCCTCGCTCAAATGATTTTTTCCCACTTGACTATAGTCAATGGAATCAATCGAATTTCCAACTACTTATCCAGATATCACACTATCTTGTCTATTTGCTCAATATATTTCAAATTACTCAAAATTCTCATTTCCTATACTGACAATAAATCTTAGTCAGATCATATCAATATTTCTTAGCATACTCACATATTACACTTTATGTATTTTAAACATCTTTATTGGTGTTACAAACTCATATGTTATGGTCCTATTTTTACAATAATTTCAGGTGGACCAATTTACATCGGCTTAGCTTATACTTTTTCCCAAACTGAGCACACCTTGGCAAGGTGATACTCTTAAAACAATTCATCTATTGCTTGATAATTCACATCTCTTTAGTATTAATACACTTAACTTATGTGTCTATCTCACTTTATTTCAGATCTTCGGTGTTGATCCACCTAATGCATTTGTCTTTCTTGAGTCACTTAATTTCTAATACACATCAATTTCACTTATCATCAACATCTCCCATCAATTCTGGCCTTAAACGATTATTAGCCCTTATACATCCAAATATAAAGGCGGTTGACTCTTTCTGACGTATAACATCTCATATGATATTCTAATGATATCACTGTGATATTGATTATTATGCTTAAGGTCAATTAAAACTAAACTTTGACCCCATGTTCCTATGAACTCAATAATATAAGCTTTAGGCATATCTCTAACAGTTAAGACTGTTGGCAACAATTACATATAGTCACTCTTTTTTTTTTTTACATCCATAGCCATCAAACATTATTTCATTATATTCCTACTAAGATGTATAACATAAGTTGTTGTTTGTGCTTTCTCTAACAATCTCTTACTTTATCATCTTTATTGTGTACACAATCTTCATATAACAAACATAAGGTATCAATTTCCTATTCAAACTCAAAATTCGGTTTCATTATCAATTTTCAATTTTCTCAATAAGATTCACAATTTTTGGATCCTCAATTTGGGATTTGCTAATCTTTTCATGTGAAATTGATTTTAAAATCGTTAGCTAATAGTACTTTGATTTGCCCAAAAGTCAACTCAATATTCTACGCTCTTTAATGCACTAGATTTAGTAACCACAATATCTCAATCTGTGCTATTCCTTTATTGAATTTTTTGTTCAAGCGTCAGATATGTATACTGGTTTTACCAAGATAGTACTCATTTGTACAATCATAGTCTTTCAATACTTCTATCCATTGTCTTAGTGTCATATAAAATTCTTTCAAACTCACTAAGTACCTCAAACTTTATTGATCTACATATTTATATATACTATCCGAAATGTCTCACTGTACATATAATGTCTCTAAGCTGTCAAAGCAATGGCTATTTCAACAAATTTCAAATCATGTATCAAATATTCAAGTCAGGAGATTTTATTTGTCTTTATGCATACAAAATCAGTTTATTATATTGCAACAAGGTGCATCTTAATTTCTAATGTGAGACATCGTTGTATATTACAAAATCTCCAAATTCGTTATTATTTGATGTGATTGAGTGCCTTTCAGATACAAAATATAGATACTGGCCATTAGGCTCAGTCTAAAATAGAAATCACGGAGCAATGCTCTACGTATAGAATTCTGAGCTTAAAGCGCTTTTAGACAGGCTACTCTGATCATAACACCTTTATCTAAACAGGCATTATATACAATGCTTCATATAACAGAATATGCCACGTAGCTTTCACTTTTAATGCACAGACAGAGTTTCATATTCATTCAAAACCGTAGATTTTTTTAAGTAATCAAAATATTCTTTTCAACTTTTTGAATACATTCAAATACCATTTATGATCATAGTCATTATTTAATTTAAGCAAAATTGGATCACATTATCCTTCAAAGCTATAATAATGTTGGGGGCATTGTTAATTCAATCAAATATTACCAAAACTCTATGTACTTACGATTAGTTCTCCTCAATGAAGTAATATTATCTCATGTTATTTTCGATTTTCCCTGATTGTCTCATTTTCTTGAATGATTTTCTCTATTCATTCGACTTTCTCTGATTACCAATTGATTTATTGCAATGTCGAACCATTCTTACTAGTTTCTCCCCTCATTTCAATTTATTCACAATCTTAACTTCTTGCGTTGGCAACACATTCATCAAATCAAATTTATATTCCCTGAACATATTTAATGTAATGTGGGCCTAATTTCTCCTCACATTAGCAAGAGTGTCGCCTCAATTTCAAAAATCCAATCACATAGTTAGATACTTTACATCAATAAAAATGCATACAGTCTCAGTAGCATATTCTACATCTTATGCTTGAGTCATTGTTAGGAATAGAACTCCAATATTCACTTTTAATGAATTCCATTTTCGTTCGTTCTTAAAAGTAAACTATCTGGTCTACTTAATCTTATTCGGTGTAATTTTTCTTTGAAAGAAGATTTCTTGCTACTATCAACTATATTATTCATCTAATCCTTATAAATTCCCATCATTGCTTATTAGAAATTCTTAGTACCTCAAAAAGATCATTTTAACTATTCATCATATCTCAATAAGATCAATTTATGTCATAACTTATATGATCAAAATATCCTTTATAATAAGGCTCAATGAAGCATTAAGCAGATCCATTACTTTTATACCTTGGTATATACCATCAAAATCATTACATCTTATCTAGAGATGTATTTAAGACAATTTACTAATTAATAACTTATGCTCAGGATACCTTAATCTTATTTGATTTAGGTTAACACTTATCTTTTTGCACCTGTCCTTAGTCAACGGGACTATGCCACAATCGTGCCCTTCTTCTTTTTCCTTTAATTAATCACATATCATAACATCATTAACAATCTCAATCTATCTCCGATTGATCACTATAAGCACTTTCGTGCCTTACTCTAATTCATCTTAGATTTTAAACTATGGGGACTATGAATAACAAATATTCATATATATTAGATTGCTTCCTATAAAATCTCCATGCATATAACACTTATGTGCTTGATTCTCTCACTTGTCATGGTGATCCCATTATTAAATATGTGTTCATAAAATAACAAATTAACTTAACCTTGACAACTTTTACATATATCACTATCATTATCCCTTCTTCCAATTACCATTATATCGTCATATATACGTATGTTCACATATCAATTTGGAATTATAGATACATAATCATCCTGAAATTTTGATCTCAATTCCATTAACATATTTTTATAGTAGATCGTAACTCTTGTCATATTAATCAATAACTAGATTAGTTCCAAGTTCATCTTCTTAGGATCATAATAATTTTTTTCATTTCATTCTGCTTGTATACTTTAATCTCATCATTTCCACTTATTTCTCTATTTTCCTCAACCAATCCACGATAAAATATTCACATCTATATCGCATTTAGGGATATATATTACCACAATATATGATTGATGTCGTATTCTATAATACATTCACCAATTCAAAGGCATTAAATCATTATTTATCATATCTGACCATATACTATTTCCCATATCTACATATCCACAAACTTTCATTTTCTCACGTTCAGATAGATCATTATTCTTCCCACTATTTCCATCAATTCAAACACTTAACAAATGCTCATGTATGTGACACATATACATGCAACTCAGACTGGGGATCACTTGTTACTGCCTACTATGACATGACTAAATGTATGTAACTTGACACATATTTTGAAAAACGCCCATGTAAGATACTAACTCTGGGCTCTGATACCAAAATGTAGCACCTCACTCTCGCAGGACACGTACCCGACATCCTGGGTGATATCCGAGTACGTGCCCCGCAAGGGTGGCATGCTAGAACAATCATTCAGTCTAGACTCATTACAAAATTTTTTTAAAAAATGTACATGTATGCGAAAATTATTAATCAAATCGGGCCCACTTTATTTAAAAACATTTCCATTCACAAGTGTCACAATAGTCACTTGAGCCCATTATAAAACAAAACACTTGCAATCATAAAGTCATTTCATTACCAAATCATGAACATACACTTTGTACAATTCTTGCGGAACATAATTCAAAAACACAAAATTCACTGAAGACATATATAGGCACACACTGATCCCGACCTGGAACTCTTACTCGGAGCCTCGCTGGAGTTCTTTACTAAACCCTAAAAGCCACGTTGCAATTTTTAATGAGTTTTGCGAACTCAATTGAGTAACCATCCTCAATGGCTCACTCATGTAACAAAATTCAATCATTATATAATCACACAGTTCATATAGTCAAATAGTTCATATCAATTTATCATTACATTTTAGCTTTACAAATCATTCAATGAATTTCAATCATATATGAATGATATATGCATAAGACTCACATTCATTTTTATTATTATGACCGAGAGCCTATCACATACAGATATACAGATACTAGCCTATTGGGCTCATCTAAAATAGAATCACGGAGCAAAGCTCTATGTGTAAGCGCTTTCATACTGACTACTCCGGTCACAACACCTTTATCTAAGCATGCATTTATAAAATGCATCAAATACAGAATTAAGTCATGTATAGCAGACATTCATAATTCATAATCAAAATCTCATAGTCATTGGACTTAAGTCCGGTATTCATCTTTCGTTGAGAATTCAAATATCATTAAGAGGTAATCGGACATAAATTCATCATTTAACTTTCCAGTTGAGAATCAAAATATTCAAGTAGGCAGTCTCTTTCATATAGAAGTAGCACTTCTAATGATATTCACATGCATCGAACGCCTCGGACAATTATTGTTCAGAATTCAGTACACATTAATCAATATCAAATTCAATTCATTAATAAACAAAACAAATCAAGGTGAGACCATCTTAGGTTAATCACAGTACACTCTAATATGCTATTGCCTGAATGGTCCAACAATATCCGACTGGCATCCAATGTTCTCCTCCATATCATACAAATCACATTTACATATATCACAATTTTGCACAAATGTATAAGCCTTCCTTTATGCACATCAATATATAGACAATATGCACAATGCATGTTCAATGAGAATTCCAGGTATGATATCAAGATTTCATCACCATATCATTCAGATAGCAAAACCCTCATTAATATAATTTGTACTTAGGGTTTAGGCCATAATAAAACAATGTGAAACTAATTTCATAACCCAATTGATCATTTCAGATTGTTTTCTCATTATATGCTTTCGGTTCAACTTTACATAATTATTCTGATAAGGTAAATGACAAAATCAGACAACACTTACTTCTGTAAAGTTGTTCTCCAATGTTTTAAGTTTCTAATGATACTATGATCATTCAATTTGGTTCATTATTCTATAAGTTATGCTCAAAATACTACAGACTGTGTACATTTGAAATTTTGGCTAATGCATGATCATGCATTCAAGTTGTACACCTCATATCTCTCAATTCAAATATGCAAAAATTAAAAACTTTGTACCAATCAAAAGCTACGAGAATAAGTTATAACTTGTGTGAAGACACCTTTATCTGATCCGGCCTATATCATACAATTTATTTGATAACCTCAGGATATAATTTCTGTCTTGGTTAGTACTACAACCTCAATCAGGACTCAACTTCAAAATAGATTTTAAAAGTCTTACGGACAGAATTAAAATTTTACTTATTCAATAAAATTGTAGAAATATGTCTATAATTTAATCTGAACCATGAATAATCTCATTTGGACATCTACAAATCAAGATATCATCAAAATACCAAAGCATGTTCAATAAAAAAAATCATAAACCTATCAATTTTCCATATTTTTCTTAAGCAGATTTTGGGTCTGAATTGCATGACCATTTTTAATTCGACAATGGGGTATTTAGGCAACATCTTCTACTAATCAAAAGTTCCTCAATGTTTTTAAAGTCTAATGACACCAATATCATGCATTTTAATTCAATATCTTGTAAGTTATAACAAAAAATCCACAGACTATTTTCATACCTCGAAAGAACACCAATTTCAACTTCAAGACAAATTTCTAGACTCTTAAGACATATTTCAAATTCGATTCTTTCATGAAAAATGTAGTTCTATGTCTCTAGTTTATTCTAAATCAAACTCCATCCAATTTGGATACTCACAGATCATGTTATTCCCTAAATATAGATGTATGTTTAGTAAATACATTCCAGTTATCAAATTCCAGCACAATCAATCATTAACATCATATGGCATTCATCCTAATTCATCATCATCAATTCTCTATTATAACATGCCATAAACAATAATCTTTTACTTACTTGTTCAGTTCTAATCCCAGCTCACAAATCACTCTAAATCAATACTCCAAACATACAGAATCATCACACATTCAAGGTGGAATTAAATGGCTTTAAGCTATGATGAAATAATAACAATCAGCTGGTTCTTTAGCTATTTTGGGAAGGGTAAAGGCATGTATTTAGTGTGGTAATTTAGCATAGCTTTAAGAAAAACACAAGAAGGGGAGATGGAAGCAAGTTTCAGTGGTGAGAGATGATAAGAGAAGAAGAATGAGCTAGGTTGAAACAATGCTGCAAAAACATTACTCCTAAAGTGGTAGATGTCACCATATTATTACAACACATGTCCTTAAGCATGTAAGCCACTTATCCCTTACATAAGCTACTAAATGTTACCTAATTACCAGTCCATTTGTCACTCAATCATTGCTGCCATTTGTCAATTAATTACTCATGCCAAATGTTACTCATTTATCTATGACATTTGTCACTAATTCATTAGTCCACGTGTCGCACTATAATTGGTCTATTTTTCAACATTTTTCTTAGTCCAAAAATACTCCAAATTTCTAAAATATCTGAAAAATCACCAAAATTGCTAAATTAATTTTAATACTCATCAATTTAATTTCCAAGACAATAAAATCCACAATTCACATTTTATTCACATTTATAAATCAATCATACCCGGAAAATATCAATGAATGCATGTATATTATATTTTTGTGCAAAAATGTGCATGTCATATTTAACTAAAGCATGATGTGCATTTCCTAATTGCTCTGTACTTTCTCATAAATCACAATTCTAGCCTTAATATAGGTAACGAGATGTTACAACTCTAATTGTCTTATCTCCAAAAAAGTCTAGAAGACGTTTTTGTACAATATGGAGAATTTAGCCACCAAAGAGTTTTCAAAAGAGACAATTATTGAACCAAGTGATATAAATGGGAAGGATCAAAAGTCTCCAATGATTCTATAAACTCAATAAGAATTTTCCCAACATGAGGTAGTTATTAGTTAATAATATAGAAATATGTGATAATTTGCATTTATATGTCAATTTGAGTATGAACTCTTTGTGATAATTGATTGTGTTTGAATTATGAATAAGGCATTTTCTAAAGTACCTAGACTTAGAAATTATTCTAAAAATGAGGAAACTAAATTAGAATTATATTAATTGGGAAATAATTTTTATAAATCGTTAAATAAGGATAAGATTGATTTTCTTGATAAACTTCATATGTTTAAAGCCTTTTTAAAAAGTTTTTTTATAATTATTGATTGATATTATCAAGAATTTTGATTTTAAGTTTTGACGTTGTTCTCTAACGTTTCAGAACATATTGGTCGACCAATGTCTTAGTATAGTCCCACCTGTGTAACCAAAAATCTTGTTCTCTACCTTTTTGGTGAGTTTTTTCTTTATTTGGTTGAAGCTTTGGTCGCCTAATTATTCACACTGGTCGACCGATATCTTAGAGTGGTTGACTAATGTTCCTTTTTTAAGGAAATTTAAAGGTTCTAGTAAATTTATGAGAAGGTTTGTTGCATGAATGACCTACCAATTTCTCTTTTAGGAAAGATAATTAAGTTACAATGAGCTTGTGACATATTTGGTTGATATATAAAGTTCGACCACAACCTTTTACTAGTCGACCAGTGCATATGATTTAAATCCCCCCTCCTTTGCCTTTCGTTTTCTCTTTTTCTTGTTTAAGGCTCTTTGTATCTTTGAAAAACAACATACCCCTATTGCAAATAACTACCCTCTTTAATTTTGTACTCTTTTTATTAAAGATCTTTATAATTCACATTATCTTTAAATAAACTTTAGGATTACTTGATAATGTTCATATCTTTTCCATAAATTACTGTTTCACTTAAGTTTTTTTCTTCAAGTGTGATTGCATCATCTTTGTCATTCTAGAATTTCAAATTAGACTACTTTATTCCATCATCGTTTTTGAAATTTTATAACTTTATAAATTATATATTCTTTTATGAAATTGTTGTTTGATATTGCAATTATGCTTTAATTTGTTATAACCCCTACAACTAACTTTTTCAAAACTTGCTCTTAATGCTTTAAACAAAATTTTAACTTAGGAGTAATAGCAAAATTGGGATTTTTTAATTAGACACAATTAGGAATGTTTCTATCGAAATTGACCTTTTGTTTTGACTCCTTAAATATTTAATATAACTCTTTAGTAAGAAATTTTATGAATCTTAATTAATTATGTTTTTTTTTTGCTAAGTTAGCTTGAGGCATGACACTTTACATTATGCAATTTTAGTTAATTAATTTCTTCTTGATGATTCCAAAAAGGGAGAGAAAGAGTAGTGATGTTTGATTTAGGAGGATTGATAAAATTTAAGTGGAGAGATTGATTTTTTTTTGTTTTTGTATTTCTTGTACTTTATATGATAAGCTCGAGTAACTTTATGTTATATTTATCATAAATATTTCTTTTTTGATTTTGAATATCTCTTTTATTCTTGATATTAAGCTCTTTATATTGAATTATACTCTTCATATTGAATTATGTTTATGTATGAATTAAAGGGGGAGCTAATCACTATCTTGATACTTATTTGTGTGCTTAATTTTATTATTGTTATTCTTTAATATCACAAGTGTTTTGCAAGAAAAAACCATATGATGAAGGAAAAAAGACACATAAAATCAATGCCATATACATTAAATATCTCAACTATAAGAATGAGGGTCTAAGGAATTTCATTTTTATGAGATAATGTACCTGTCTTTTAACATATGTCATTATTTTTATAAAATAAATATCTTTAAACAATGTTTCCCAATACAAACCATTATCCAAAAAAATTTTAATAGTTCATTTAAGACAAAGTTTCCTCCATATGCATAATTATGATGAAAAGTTAAGATAACATAGACCATAGTTAATGACCTGACTTAGTTAAGGCTAAGTTTATCATAATCTACGGACTTAGTAAATGCTCAAATAAATAGACCATTGCTAACAGACTTGACATAGATAAACATTAGATCGGTCTAGTGTACTATAAAGGGCTTTGGCTTGGATAACTCATCACCAATGGATAAAGATCATAAGGAGTATAAGATCACATGAGATAAACATCAGCTTTAAAGGATAAGCATCATATGAGAAGATCCTCTAAAGATAGTGGAGATCTTTATAAACATGGATGAATCTTTCCTAATTCAATATAATCTCTTATCTTGTTGATCATAATGCAACTTTATCCTATTAGATAAAGTTTTATTTGAATGGGGTGTTATCTAATTAGTTAGTGTGATGTAATCTGATAAGGATAGAGGTGATCTAGGCAATTCAGTTCAGTTCAGCTAAGAATTTGATTTGTACCTTGGCCATCAAGCCAGAGGCACTTATATATATTTTATTGAACCTTTCTCCTGAACATATGGGGATAACACATTAAGAGAGAGCATATATTTTTATACTTTTGGGAAAGTAATAAAGGATAGCTTTCACCATATCTCTTGTGTGCTTTATTATTTCTTTTGAGTACTTATTACTTTTGTGATATTTTTAAAAGAGCGTGACAGTTAAGCACTATAAAGGTCATAATGCATTTATGAACAAGTTTCGTTGGTTGACGTGGGGAAGCTGAGTCTTATTTAAATGAACTTAAGCGAGATTTTTGTCCAAACGTGTAGGTGCAACTTTGTTATAAGTTTAGCTTCTAGAAAACCTTTGTAACAACTAGTATTAAAGCCAAATTTTGATATAATAGGAGGTAGCAATTTAACTAAGCATCTTTCAAGGGTGGAAGCAATCATTAATCCTCTACCCATAAGTGAAGAAGAAGTACGTACATACCTATCTTGTTTTAAACTCTTAAAGAGGTAAATTGAAGGGTTGTAAGATCAAGTTGTCAACTTAATGAAGGTGCGAGAGGAAGCTAATTTTAAGATTACACTCCCCAAGTATATAGTTACTACCCAATATATGCGATGTGTTGAGAGCACTGTGCTTAAGGTGTATGAACCACAAGTTTTTAATGGTAAGAAAAGTGGCAAAAGCCTCAAGAATTTCTTATGAGACATGGAACAATACTTTACAGTGGCAAAGGTTTTCGACACAAAAAGGTGTCAGTCACGGTGATGCATTTGGTGGATGATGCAAAGCTATAGTGGAGAACGAGAACCTCCAAAGATATCAATGTGAGGATACCTCTTATTGACAGTTGGGAGAAGATGAAGATGGAGCTATCAGACCAATTCCTTCCTGACAACACTTTATGGCTCATGAGGGAAGCTTTAATATGTTGAAGCAAGATAAATAGATGCAAAAGTATATGAAAAAATTCACATATTTGATGTTAGACATACTGAACATGTTTGAAAAAGACAAGTTGTTTAACTTTATAAGTGTCTTGCAAGGTTAGGCACAAATGGAGCTTTAGAGGTAAAATGTGAAAGACCTTTCAAGTTTGATAATAGTTACAGATGTCTTGGTGGATCTCCAAATGCCACCGCCTATTCAAACTATTAATAAAGGCAAAAAAATGGTGGGACACAAAATAACTTAGAGAAAGGCAAGAAGAAGGTATATGAATCTTCTTAATATAAGTCCAAAAAATAAGTAAAATAGAATATTACTTGTTTCATTTATGAAGGGTCGCACTTTGCTCACGAATGGTCAAAGTAGAAGGTGGGTGAGGATCAAATCAATTTCATGGTCCTAAAAGATCAAAGAGAAGTAGGTGAAGACTCGATGAAAGAAATCTACTTCAATAATTATGCTATATTTGGGTACAATAGGCCTTATAAAGAAGCATCTAAACAAAATTAATGACAAACCCGATGAAAAAGGAAAATGGTACATTAGAGATATGTCAATGACTAAGGAGTCTTCAAAGGATCCACATTCAGAGGAGTAATTACAGATTATTTTGATGAGAACATATACTTCTTTTAGTAGGGGTGATTTATTAGACCCTTAATTCCAAATTGTAAAATTGTGCAAGTGTTGGTGAGCTGCTTTGACCAATGTTTGGTACTCGAGTTGATGAATCAAAGCAAAGACTTACTAGCAGGTAAGAAAAAATGGGCATCATCGATGAAAGCTCAAGTGTAGGCTAATGTTGACATGCATTCATGGGCATTAACAAAAATCTTTGACGAGATGCAAGATTTAGATGTGAGATTAAAAGATGATGGCACTTTTCAGCTAGATTAAGATGAAACTTGGTTTGAAAGTTAGCTAGATCACATGCATGAAAGAGACATGCGACAGCACCAAGGTAACTTAGAGAGATAGATCAAGCACGGTGTGAGTTTTGGTAGAGTTTCAGGCCTTATATGGATTGGTTTGGATAATGCTAAGTCTTTAATGGAAAAAAGACTTAGTGTATGCTCGAATGAATGAACCATCGCTAATGGATTTAAGATAGGTAAGTACTGAATCAGACCAGTGTGCTATGAAGGGATTTGGCTTATATAACTCATCAACAATAGATAAAGATTATAGGGAGATCTTAGATAATGTGGTAGATAAGATCATATAGGATAAACATCAGCTCTAAAAGATAAAGGTCATATGGGAGGATTATCTAAAGATAGTGGAGATCTTCATAGATATGATGCATTTTTCTAATTTATTGTAATATCTCTTTTTATTAGTTATTATACAACTTTATCATATTAGATAGAGTCTTATTTAGATGGGGGTGACATTTAATTGGTTTGTATAATGTAATTTGATAAGAAAAAAAGGTGAGCTAGTTAATCCAATTTAACTAGGATTCTGATTTGTAAAATGGTAGTCAAGTGAGAGGCGCCCATATATAGCTCATTTGAGCCTTACTCCTAAACTTGTGGGAAGAACGCATTAAGAGAGAGTATTTCTTTGTATCCATTAGGAAAAATAATAAGGTTGGCTTTTATCATATCTCTTATTTGTTTTATTTTTGCCTTTAAGTTCTTATTACTTTCGTAGAATTCTTACAAAAGTTTGATAGCTAAATAGTGTGAGGGTCATGAGACATTCGAGAACAAGTTTCATTAGTAAAAGATTACAGAAGGAAGATTGAGTCTTATTTAAATGGAAATAAGTGAAATTAACGAGCAAAGGTGTAGGTGTAACTTTGCTATAAGTTTAGTTTCTTTAAAACCTTTACAACAATTGATATCAAAGCCAAATTTTGATATGATAAGAGATAACAATTTAATTGACCATACTTTAAGGGTGGAGACTAAGAGGGGCCAAGATGGAACAATTTAGGGCACAGGTTCGGTCAAATGCAACATGGTCTGTGCGTGGGGATACGAACCTGATATGGGAGGGGATAGCATCTGTAGTGCGTGCAACAGCTACCAATCTCCTAGGGGTATCCAAAGGGGCCCCTAAAGGGCA
>JANSVA010000002.1:16734546-16749360 GCA_025504915.1 Erythroxylum reticulatum | reverse complement strand
TGTATTTAGTTTCTAATAACAACAGAATCATACAATTTGATTTAGTATACTGAAAGTTATATCCAAAAGAGTTCAGATTATTTTTAAACTGTAACAGAACTCCTAACTCTATTTCCAGCCAAATTTTGAAATGCTTAGATATATAATTAACATTCAGATATTCATAAAAGTTGTATACATATGTATCTAGTTTAATCTGAATCAAGAATAAACTCATTCAGAAATCTATATCTTAAGTTATAATTAGAATATCGAAGTCTATTCAATGAAAATTCTCCAGTTCATAATATTCCAGCATACATCTTCACCAATATCTCATATATGTCTTTTCAATTCACCCATAATTCTCATACTACCAAACATATCATAAAGATTAGATTGTCACTTACTTGTTAGGCTTTCAATTTAGATCAAACTTCAGATTAAATCAAGTCTCCATGCAAGCAAAATTCATCACAAACTTAAGATGAAAACAAGTTGATTTTGGATAGCAAGATGAAGGTAACTTTTAACTAGTTTTCTTGACTATTTTGTGTAAGGTAAAAAGCTAGTTTTGGTGCAGCAATTTGGATAGGGTTCAAGCAAATTAGAGAGGAGAAATTTGGAGCAAATTTTGGTGAAGGAAGCAAGAAAGGAAGCAGAAACTTGGGTGCTAGAATTTGCCACATTAACATGCTAGGTGTCAATAACTTACAAAGACATGTCTTAAAGCATGCTAGCCATTTGTTCAACAATTAAGCTGCTACTAATCCAATCATTATGCTTCCATTTGTCACCCTTTTATCAGTTCACATGTCACTCCAAGTTTGGTCCAATTGTCATTTAGTTACTAGTCCATTTGTCACCAATTAAACTATGCCAAATGTCACTCAAATTTAAGCTTAATCATCCAAAATTTTCATATATCAATTTATCGTACTACTTGGCGTTTGTCCTAGTCCAAATGTACCTCAAATTCACCAAAAATTTTGAAATAATACTAATGGTCTACAAATAACTAACAATTCATATTTTAATCACATTTATAAATCAATTATACCCAAAAAATGTCAATGACTGTATGTACAATCATATTCATGTGCAAAAATGTGCATGTCACATTTAACTAAAGCATGATGTTCATTTCCTAATTTCTCAGTACTTTCTCATAAATCACAATTCTAGCCTTAATATGGGTAACGAGATGTTACAATCTGCAAACCTAAGGGATTTTCCAACAAACTCCTCCTTGCCTTAGGAGTTGCAGAGTTTTAATGTCAAAATAATTCATCCTCTTGATATACTGCTTTTGCCTCTTCATTTTGTGATTTGTAAATCTTCTCCATGTGCCCAATTTGTCCACATTTTTTGCATTTGATATCAGACCTCTACCAACATTTTATTTGTGGGTGATTTGTTTTTTTGCAATGTGGGCATGGTGGATATGAATCATCATTGTTTCTGTTGTTATTATTGTCAATCTTGTTGAAACTCTTGTTTCTGTCTCCTCCTAAATTTTTTATGTTTGAAACAGTAGAAAACAAGTAGGCTTTGGATTTAGACTTCCTATTTTTCCTTTCTTCGTGCATCTTGATTTAAGTCATTGTAGGATTTGTTGGCAATGGAGGGACTTCATAGACTTCCTCCACAACTTCCCAAACATCCATACATTAAGATGAGCTTTCATTCGAACAGCCCAAACTTAATAGTTTTCACCATCAAAAATTGGTGGTGCACTTTGAGACAGTTGTGATTCAATCTCCATTGCTTGAAGATGGTTGTAATTTTGGCTTATAAATTAGGTTTGTGTTTTGGTTTCAATCATTTCATAGGTCCCTCAAGATAAGTGCTCTGATACCATGTTGTTTTTATAGAGCTGAAGCATAATAAGTGAATAAAAGAGAAGAAAAGAAAAGGTTTTGTCGTAGACCACCATCTTATTATTACTAGCAACAAGCTCATTATATAGAGCTGAAATGTAACAGAAAATCTTAGATATTTACTAAAGATTTCAATATTATCTCTAAACTTATTCCTACAATCAAGCACTAAATATCATAATCAAATTTGCCTAAGACCAAGTCTTATCACTTATTTCGTAAGAATCTGGAAACCTAAGGGATTTTCCAACACAAACTGCAAACCTAAGGGATTTTCCAACACAAACTCTCTTATTAAGAGGAAATTTAAAGAGAAGTCTCCATTTGTTTTGAGCTTTAAGAAAGCTAAAACACCAACCAAAGAAAATTAATCTGCTAGAAAATTAATTTACCATTCCACCAAGTTGGTTGAAGAAATTGATATCACTGAGACTGTTACTAAAGAACTACCTCATAAATGAGACTTTTTCCACTCTTGAAAAGTTTATCAAAGACACTAGTGATGGTAAAAAACTCTTTTCTAACTTCTTCTCTTTATTTAACATAAATTCATCGCTATAAATTTCTTTCACAGGTGAACAAACATTAAACTTATCACTACATGCCTTTTCCCATGAACCAAAACCTAGAAGATTTAAAAATTCCCCAGAGCCAAAAAATGTATAACTCACTTCACTAAAGGTAAAGCAGGAACTCCCTTCATGTTTATAGAAGTTTTTTAGACTTTTGACAAGCTTTTTTACATATTTATTATAGAGTAGATATTTAGACAATAATAGTATCTTTTGAGGAAGCCTTTGATATAATCTTGTTGTACATTTCACCTAATGCTCCTTCCATCACTATGCCATCAATTAAATCTGAAGAGTTGATAAAATTTAAAGAGTCCTTAAATCTCACGATACAACAAGAGCTCGAATTTCTAGCTAAAAGTTGCAACTCCTTTCTAAGCATGTTGTCTTATATTGATTGTATGATTTAATTGTTTGCCATTAGAGGAATTTTGATTAAAATTAAAAAATTAATTTTCTCTTTTGAGAAATCCTTCCATGACTAAGTTGCTTACTCTAAGAAACTAAGCCTTTCTCAAAAGCATTGAGAGGATTGTAAAGTAGAAAAAGCTAAAGGTAAAAACCTTATGGTATGAATTCAAGAACTAAAGAAAGAATTCAATTCCTTAGAAGATCATGATGTTGAACATGAAAGAGCCTTTAAGTTGATTAGGTAGAAATAAGAAACTTGACAAACAACTTAATCATGAATTCACGAAGGTTAAGCAAATAGCTAAGGAATTGAGAAAATCACCTAAGCTATGAAAGGAAAAAGTTGACCTTTAAAAACAACAAGTCCAATAAGCTAAAAAAGATCAAGTTTCCTACATTAAACAATAAGGTGAGATCCAGTCCTTCTTGGAATTTCTCGTTTATGGAATTTCTTGTTTATGAACTATTTTTGTTGGGTTCTGTTTTCGAAACCCAACTCTTGCTCAGATAATATAAAGGTTAGGCATCGTTTTTGGAGCCCAACATTCCTTATCATGAGACGTGTGATGGTGCTTATTACCATGCATGATTATTCACATTTAATCTTCATTGATCATCCTCAATTCATCCTCATTTCTTAATACTGTAGTATTGGGCCCTATCTTCTAAATCTTTTTTATACTGAAGCAAATATTATATGCTCAACTTTCATCCATATATTGAGTATCTTAGAGGAAGGGTTAAAATTTCTATTCCTTCTAGTCATTTGATAGCTCTACGTCTCTATTTTATTTAGACATGAGGTTCATCTCATTTAGAGGTCGGATAATGAAGTTATGGCTGAAAGAATCAAATAGGGTTTTGACCTCAATCATATTGAACTTATCTCGGGCCAATTAGCATAACTCTCTCTACAGATGTCAAAACAAAGTGTTCTTTGAATTATCAAAAGGAGGCTTCAAGATCTAGAACTTTCATGAAGACCTTGAAGACAAATTCAATTGTTTGAAGGGTCAAAAATGGACCAGATGATAGGATTAGCCAAAACCAATCAAAAAACAGACGAATTGAAAAACAGTCGAAGTGAAGCAGACGAAGCAAAGCAGATGAAACAAAGCAGACGAATTAAAAAATAGACGAAACAAGGAAGAAGAAGTAAAGCAGACAAAACAATAAGGCAAATGAAGCCAAAAGGTAGAAGAAGCAAAAAGCAGACGAAGCAGAGAGCAGACGAAGCGAAAAGGGCAGACGAAGTAAAGTAGATGAAACACAGGGGCAGATGAAGCAGAGAGCAGACAAAACAAAAAGTAGACGAAGCAAAAGTCTTAAGATGAAGCAGGGTCAACTTAAGACGAAGCAAGGTCAAATTAAGACGATGCAACTCTTAAGACAAATGACGTCATCACAAACGATACATCTTTACAGATGATGGATCTCTGAAGATGAATGACGTCATCACAGACGATGCATCTTACAGACGATGCTTCTTTACAGACGATGCATCTCTTAAGACGAATAACTTCATAACAGACGATACATCTTATAGACAATGCATCTTTACAGACGATGCTTCTTTTAAGATGAATGATGTCATCACAGACGATACGACGTCATCACAGACGATACATGTTTACTATCCTAAGCATTTCCCTTTCTAAGAACCATAACTTTCAATCCAGAGGTCCAAAAATTCCATACTATATACCGTTGGAAAGCTAAAAGAAAGAGCTATAGCTTTCTAGAAGACAATTTGGTCTAGTTTAGCCTAAATCAATCCAGATTTTTCCCTTAAGTCATAACACAAGTTTTACACTTTGGAAGGCTTGTAATTTTGCACGTCGCAAACTTGGAATGTCCTGAGCTTATCCATTCATTTACCAAAATGACTTCATGGAACTCTTAAATCTTTACTTATTTGTCTCTTCATATCCAACTATATTGATCATTCATAATTCCTGTCTTGCCTTCCTATGAATCTCACTTAGCCGTACATGTCTATATGTATGTATATATATATATATATATATTCACAATTTATGCTCAAACCATCTGTTCAAGCTGACAATCATCTCAATATCCTCCACACATAATTCATATTTCCATAACAGCAAAAGAATAAAGTTTTACAAATCTTTAATGACATTCTAAGCCATATTACATCATCGTCTCATAATCTCAAATTACAAAAGGGTTCTTGAACAAATAAACTTGTTAATTTCCTAAAATAAACTCAAAATACAAATTAAGAAAATTTGGAAAATTTTCTTTAGGCTCTTGATCACTTAATCTCTTAGCTATCACCTGAAGATGGGGTAAAAAGGGGGTGAGCTTGAAAGCTTGTGGGTAATAGTTTATAACAAAAACAGATAAGCAAAACTTTCATGGGAAAAGGCATTGATTTTTCTTGTCATGGAAAACTTTCATTGAGTTTATATAAAACGAGTTTCTTAGGCTTTCAGCCAAAATCCACAAGTCACAAAACATAATTGCATCAAACTTGCTAACATAACATAAGCACATAAGCACATCAGAATGGCTTGGGTGGATCCAAAAATAGAACGTACTACACAATTCCCATAAGGATCTTGTGTAGCCGTGAACATAGGGGAGCCCATGAAGGAGCTCCATGCCACTAGCGGGCAAGTGAGAGAAGCCTTTTAACTTGGTCAATGTGCACGTGACTGAACTTAGGTGACCACCACAAACCCACATAGCACATATTTCATAACATGTAAACTTGTTGCCCAAAATGGCACTTTTTCGAAAGCTTGCTTTTCATATACTTAATATATGTCTTGAAAACCATTTTTGAAAACATGTTTCGATAAACATGTATTTTTTTAGAAATAATTTGCAAAGTCTTTTCATAAATCATCACTCTATTCATATAACCAACGTATAAAAATTTCACAAATCATTCAAAAGCAAAAGATCCAACACTTATGATGCAATTGAAATCAGTAAACTTCTTTGATTTAAAGAAAACAGTCATAGCTTATTTACTCTATTATAAACATGTTCCCACCTTGATTTCCTTGCTTAGAGACTTGCTTAAAATGCATCTTCGCTTTCCAAACAACCTGAGGTATCTAAGATTCTTTCCTGCTGTATCTTTAATGTGTACTCCGTGAGGTGATCTAACTGAAATAGGCCTCTTTGATCCCCTTGGTTCTTAACCAAATGAAGAGATCCTTGGATCAAATGGAAGCTCTTCCCTTCCTTTACCTTTTTCTCTTTTGGACCACCTCAAAATCTCTCTTGAAAGCTAAGAAAATTGAAACCCTAGCTTGTTTTCTCTTCTTTCTCTCTTTCATTCTTTTTCGTACTTCTCTCTTTTCTCATCCACAAATTGGCTTCTTCTCCCCCTCTATGACAACAAATCTTCTCCCCTTTTATACCCTTAACGATTGCACAATGCCCATTTTACCCTTCCTTATATGTCTTATGTTCTTTATCCTTAATTGTCTTACCAAAAGTACCCTTAAACATCCTTATTACCTTAACACTTTAATTCAATCAACCTATATCATGTAATCTTTATAACATCTATATAATAATTAACTTCACAAATTTTCATGAAGTTCTTATAATTGATGTAAATCACACTTATTCATAAAAATTTTTTTTGGGGTCAACACTTTTATTATAAAAAGGCGCTACCTTTTATTTTTATATAATTATAAAGCCTAGAGATGAGCTTTGTCTAGATCCTCTAATTCTACCATCATCACATCAAAATACTCAAACGTCTTTAAAGCTTTTGGTTAACCACTCTTAAAGATGTAATTACTAATTCTAGGGGGAGAACAACACCATGGCCATATGTTAGAGTAAAAGGATTGACCCCTGTAGAAGTGCATCTAAAAGTCCAATATGCCCATAAAGTCTTAGACAAAATCCTATACCAATCTATGGGATTCTCCTTTAAAATCTTCTATATGATTTCAGTGACTTCTTTATTTAATGCTTTAATTTTTCGATTAGCTTGAGCGTAGTAATAGGTCGAATTTGGTAATTGTATGCCATAATATGTGGCAAAATCTTTAATTGTCTAACCAATAATCATAGTCCTCTAGTCACTTATTATTGATTATTGAATCCTAATTTTATGAATAATTTGTTCTTTAATTAACTTCACTGAACCACCACCCATTTAGTAAAATATTTTATTACCAATAAAATAAACCCTAGAGAAGGCAGGTATATGTTTCCAATAAGTTCAATGACCTAACCTCTAAACAGTTATAAGTTAAGTATAACGTGTAATACAGAGGCTAGAATTTGTTGTATTCTTCGATACTTCTAGCATTTTATCGTGATTTTTCATAAGATATACAATACTTTAATATTGAAGGCTAATAGTAACCAGAATGCTTAATAAGCCTCCTCATCTTAATTCCAGATTGACAAGCATTACATACCCCCTCGTGAACTTGTTTCATTATTTTTAATACCTCAAGCATCCTAAGACATCTTAAAAGAAGTTCATTACCGCCTTATCGGAATAAGACTCTCTTAATCATTACAAAGTTATAATCTAATTCTGTAAGGCACCTTTTTACTAGGATATTTCAATAATTTTCTAGTTTCTTCCCTCTACTCTTAAGCAACTACTTTATCAATATTGAAAACTTCTAAGTAAATCCCTCTTTTATAGATAGGCAGATAAGATTTTTGTTATATAACAACACAGTTAGAAGAGATCCTTAGACATCCTTACCTTAAAGGTCATTTGGGAAAGTTCATTTGCCTTTCAATTCTCTTCTTGAGAAATATTTTGAAATTCAACCTCAATAGTGAATTCCAACAGCACGGTGTTATACAGTTAAACTTGCACACTTATATTCTTTTATTACCTGCCACAATACTAGTTGAGAATCTCCTATAATGAGAACTTCTTTAGCTCCAAGATCTACCAGAAGTTCTAGCCCATTTATTAGGACCTCATATTCGTCTTGATTATTAGTGTATAGGAAGTCCATTTTGAGAGTTTTTGGTGAAGTAATGACTATTCCAACACCAACTAATTTTTGTGTGTAAAAATTATTAAATTTTAACACCCAAGGTTTCCTTTTGTAAGTAAACATTAAATGTACCAGATCCTCTTAAATTTCTATAATTAGGTAGCTTGCTAAGATGTTAGCCAATATCTGGCCCTTTACTAACTTTTGAAGATAATAAACTAGGTTAAAATTTACAAGTGTCATAAGCCACTTCCTAATGTTCCCTGAAATAACTGGTTTATTCAATAATATTTCATCAAATCAAATTTTAAAACCACACAAACCAAATTTTGAAGTAAATAATGTCTTAATTTTGAGCAGGAAATTATAGTAATAAACATAATTTTATAATAGGTCATATTTCCTTTTTATTATGGTCAGAATTTTACTTAAGTAATAAATGATCTATTCATGATCTACCTTATTGTTTTGCTTCAGTATACACCTAATAGATTCCTTTGTGGTGGATTTTTCTTGCTACTTTTCTTTACTATATGTACAATATGGAATCCTCATTCAATATATCTGGCTTGTTTATTAAAATTAAAATCAGCCTTACACAACATTTAAACGTCTTTAATTTTTAACTCACTTTTTTAGACCAAAGTTTAGGAGGTTAACATTAAGATCGAAATTCTGGCCTTATAGGAAGTCTGTGTTATACTAACTTTCTATCTAATCCTAACATTTTAGTATAATCCTAGGCAAAACAATCTTTAAATTCATCAGAAGTTTGACTAATTCCATTATTATTTTTGAATCAAGACTTTTACTCACAAACACACTTCAAAATTCTCTTAAACTACTCAAGTTTATCTCCTTAATCAATTCCTGATTCTGACTCTTGAAGTCATCGATTTTTATTGTAGCATAGTTCAAATCTTCAAATCAACCTTCATTCTCTATCAAGAATTCTTCCTCCTTATAAACCAACTTGAAATATCCTTCTAGCTATTCGAAATTCTCCATAATTTGTGACGTTTAGAATTTAAATTCTATGATCGTAGTTATTGCATCTTCTCTTTGTGAAATTTCATTCGTCAGGTTTCTTTACAATTGGAATTCTCATCAAGTAGCAAGCTCGATGACAATCGTCTTCATTAACATTTCTGATTTTGACTTTATTTTCTTTCCACCCTTAATTTTTAGATACTCTCCATCAGACCATTTGTGAATTTGAAAGCCTCACTTGATCATCATAGAATTTTGCCTTTACTGTATCCACTTTACAACAGAAAAGTTGAGAATTAGCCTAAATAATTTCCACCTCATCACCTTTCTACAAGAGTAAACACTAATGAAGAGATGAAGGAATACATAAATTGGAATGAATATAATCTCTTCTTGTAATGCCTCAATAATTTCTATTTCATGAATAGTACTTTTCAGGTATTGATAGTGCACCCCGAGGTTAATAGTGACACTCGGGACTAAAACTGCACTTTATTTTATTTGGCATTAAATAGCATTATTTAAAGACAACCCGAGGATTTAATTTGAGGTTCAAATGAGTTCATTTTGAGGGTTTGACCAAGAGTTGACTAGTGGTCAAAGTTTGGTTTTAAAAAATAGTAAAAGTTAAACCCAAAAATATTAATGAAAATAAATGATATCAATTAAGTTATTTATGTGGGGTTGATATCTTTTTAATGGGACTAATAGCATTAATTGCCACCTAACACTCTCTTCTTCGCCAAAGATTGCCGAGAACAACTGCTCTCGTCTTTTTCTCCATTTTCTCTCATTTTCTTCCACTTACAAGCTAACTTTATCTATCTTTAACCCCCAAATCAACTATTAAATACTAAGTCATCAACCTAGGATTGCTAAACTCACCATATCAACAAGAATTTGGGAAAAAGATGAAAAAAAAGTATATGGGTATTCTTGATGAATAGTACCCTAAAATCAATAAGGTAAGTTAATGGAGTTTTGGTTGTTTTTAGTACATGATTTTATTGTAGTTGTATGCATTAATGAATTAAAATGCATGAAGTTGATTTTTTTAATGTAATATTATGAAGACAAAGAAGATGAATTGAAGGAGAGATAGAAAGAGAAAGAGAAGGAATAAGGAATTGATGGTGAAATTGAAGTTTATGGAAGCTTAATTGAAGAATTGGACATCAATTTGGTATGTGATCTTGCAATTCTAATTTTTCCTAAAAATTGCGTCTTAGGTAATATAATGTTCTTAAGATAAAATTAGGGGTTTATGAAATTGTTGTTAAAAATATTTAATTGGATTGTAAATGTAGTAGTCTATTTGATTAATTTGAATTTTGGATTTATAATTTGTATTTTTCCTAATTGGCATACATTATGTTTAAATTTGGAAACTTGATATACATATTATTTTTGAATAATTGGTAAGATGAATATGTCTTGAATGGTCGATGAACTAAATTAAAAATAATAATGAAAAAAATGACATTGAGGAGTGACATTTACTTTGGTCGAATATGGAATAGTTTGAACTGACTATTATGAGTTTTTATCATTAAATTTCAATGGAATTAAATTAGATTTGTCCCTAGTAAAATAGATAGGAATTGGAAGAATGTGATAAAGTTAGCATGCCAATTAGGGAGTTAGCAGTACTGCGTCATGACATGTGTAACGGACTGTATAGCTTTGAGAGCTCGGTTCCAGTATAAGATATTTGATTTGTCTTATTGACTATATGGCTCCGAGAGCTTGGTCCTGTAAGATATAGATATGCAAATGAATTGTATGGTTCTGAGAATTCGATCTCGTATTTTAAAATCCCACTTACGCAGCTCGACGATGCAATTTTATTGGATTTTACTTTAGGTTATTACAAATATATATATAAATGAATGACTAAGGATTAAAGAACTTCAAATGAAAGTAGCAATTAATTGTATAATTTATTGATCATTGTGTAATCATATATGAATTATTATAATAGATACATGCTTGTATTTCATAAATTGGTTTTAAATGCCTATTTATGTTTAGAAATAAATGAAGGTATTTATATTTGAAAAATATTATATGTTATGCATGTTATGGTGGAATGAACTGAATTGAACGAGAAATGGAATTGCTTGAACATGACTAAAGCTTAGCATGTGGTTTTCTTTCTACATGTAGGTTTTGAAGAGAATTAGAAGAAAGTTGTGGTGGATCTACTACAAGACTAGATTCATATAGAGGATCTCATAAGACTTGGAGGTGGATGTATTAAAAAATTATTTTATTTTTGGTTATGACAACAAATAAAGAAGTTAAGGATCTTACATAATTTTATTGTGAATTATATATGAAAGTTATGTATAAATTTTAGTTTAGATGAGTTGAAATGTATTGGAGGATGGGTAAATTATTTTGTCAAAAAGTTTGATGTAAATATGGATAGTTTAGTAACATGCATAAGAAGTGTATTGAAGTTTCTTGCAAGAGGTTTTTAAGTAAATATAGAGGAAACTTTTTCTAATTTTTATAAAGTGAATAATAATTGCTAGAATAATGATGTTTTGAATAGAAAATTTTGAGAGTTGAAATTTTAGGTATTTAAGAATGTGGTAATACTTAGTATTTCGATTCCATTATTAGGTATGAGGTGTTACACTTCCCAATATAACTTAATAACTTGCATGTGTGTCCATGATAAAGAAAGCTACCAATGGGGACTTCTTTTCTCTTATGACGTGTACTGCGAGAATTTCCCATGCCTTAGTAGCCTGCTTAGTAAATGTAACAACAGACACCTCCATTAGGATCAAATCTGTATAATCTTTACACAAAACTTACATCATTTTGGTCAACATAATATATATAGCTGATCGATTATCAACCAAAACTCTTAAGGTTGGTTTGTCATTAATATGGGCTTTAATGTACAAAGGTCTTACATGTTGGGCTATATTATTTGTTAGTTTTTCTTGTACCATCTTTTTTAGAATTCGTGGATCTATAACCAATATAGGAACTTTGAATTTCCTTTTATCATAAAAAGGTTTTATTTTCTTCCCATCAGTTTTATTAAAAGAGGCAGGAAGCTTCATTAAAGAAACGAAATATGACAACTGAATAGAAATTTCCCCTACCATGAAGAATTTACTAGGACTTTCATCTTCACTTTTAGATTAGGGAAATTTCTTATGAATTCACTAATAACTTCTACTTCCTGTGAATTCACTAATAACTTCTACACGTTCTTTCTTTTTATTGGGTTTAAAGTACTTTCCTTATAAGGAACAATTGTTATGAAAGGTGAGACAGTGAGCTTCTCAAAGGGTGATGACATGCTTCCTTCGAAATTAGTGGCATCTCTCTATTATTGAAGTCTTATATTTTAAGTTTTGGTTAGTGGAATTAGATTATTCGGATACCTCACTTGATTCCATTGATAGGATAGAGGCACCTAAGGTGGTATTACAAATCAAGGATACCTATGTTAAAAGCTTAGAATCTGTACATTAGGCCTTTGCTTGAAAATTTGAGTGTTGTCTTATGATTTGATCCTGCAAACCCTACTTTCCATTGGATTTTAGGAATCTATTGATTCTTATTCTTAACATTAGAATTCAAACTATAATTAGTAATGAAAATACTAGTTCTTTAATTCGTAGCTAATACTAAATGATCCTCCATAATCTTCAACTTCCTATTAACATCTAGCAAAAGTCATAAATCAAACTCAAAAGTATTAACAGTGGTTAGTGATGGTAAGTGATCTTTATCTATCAATATGATCTGATCGACTTTAGAAAATAAAAGAATTCCCTTATTAATCTGATCTTGAATATCATTCTTAAATCCCCAATATGAATTCGTAGGGTGACTCTATGTATTGTTGGTACTTATAATAGTTCCTCCATCGAATCTCTTCTTTTATGGAATTATTTATTCTAACAACAAAGCAATAAAATTTTCCCACAATAAGAAATCTAAGATTTCCTTATTTTGAAGGTATCGGAAGTGTATTGGCTTCGAGTGATGTCCTTCTTTCCTAAGGAGTTCTTCATATTGTCACACACTTTTGTTATCCGTTCATAAAAATTATATAATTCTATACCTTGGAATTTTTTTCAAAGTTTAATATCAAGACTCTAAGCTAGCTTCACATACTCGATCTGTGGGAGTGTAATTCAACATTGACTCCTCTTTCTCCTAAACTGAGTGATAAATATGTCTATATTCTCTTCACTTTTTTAACTAGTTATAGACAAGTCAACTATACTGATTTTTAGTTTAGTACAAAAAAATTGTGTATGAAATAGTCTTTCCATTTCTATCTATGAAAGGACATAATTTATAAGCAATAGAAAATACTAGGAAGAAGTCAAACTTATCAATGAATTTGGAAAGTCTAAGTTTGAAATTGTTGAAAATGTCTTAGTTAGCCAATTCAGCACACTAAATAGTGAATATAGTAATGTAACTTAATAGTTAATTGCCCATATTCACCAGAAATCAAAGTAAACTCAGGAATTATGTGCCACAAAGACAAAAATTCTTATGGTCAATATGCTTTGAATAAGGCTTATAAAATTCTAGGTGACCAATCTGTCTAAAGTTAAGCCCATATTGTTTTTAAATAGCTTCCATATCAACTTGACACCTCATAGAGGAGCAATAACAAGGATAGGATTACAATTTATAGCCAAAAAGTTGCCCCTAAGTCATAATTTAGTCCATTAGTTCTGACTTTAAAACTAAATCCTTGTCTTCTAGGAGCTTGAGGCTTGACCACCTATTGTACATTTCTAAGATTAATACGCAAAGGCGTAACATGAATATCCTATCTTTTATGAGCAAAAATGTATCTTTCTTCAATAGAGGAAGAAGCTAGAGTATGACTAAACTCATCAACTTTCGTCGTATTTATTGTAAGCTCCCCCCTTAGCCCTTTAGAAATCTGTCTTACTAGAGAGGGAGAATTCTATCTAGTGACCTATGCCAAAGTGACAAAAAGTTTTCCATCTTCTTTGTTAACATATTGATTGCTTCATCTGGAGAGGCCAAATTGTAATTTATATTATGAAATATCATTTGCATAAACAATATTATTTATTATAGCTATATGCGAAGATTTTGAATTCTTGCTAATTAGGTACTTATTCAAATATGACATTGCCTTCTTAATATTTTCAATTATTTGGGGTATAAGGCCTTCGTTCCTTACTATATTAAAGACTTCTTCCTCTAGGACTGAGGCATAAGAACTTCTTTTCCATCCCCTACATGTAACAATGTAGTCTCACCGTGTGTGCTAATCGATCACTTTTATGATCAACTTGAAATTTGAGTGTGCCAGGGAAGAATTCTCTTAAAATTGCACTTGACTTCTAATCAGCAATATAAGTGGCTTTGGAAAACTTAGATAATAGAATTCTAAGTTACCAATATTAGCCCCTGGATTTTTTTTATGAATAAGCATGATTAAATTAATTTTGGGATTTTACTAGATTAAATTATGTTGGAGTTAATTAGCATGCTAATGTGAGTAAGATATTATGCTATAGGTTAAGGGAAATAATTTGTTGGAATGATAAGATTTCATGAGAGGCATTGTTGGAACATTAATTAAGTTATAAAGTCTTAAAGTATTGAAGGAAGGGTAAAGTGGGAAGAAGAAATTGTAGGCTTGTGTTTTAGAAGACAAAAACGTTGTGAAGAAGAAGAGAAGAGAGAGAAGGCGAAAAGTAAGAAAGAAGGGAGAGAGAGTTTGGTGATAGAGAGAAAAAAGGAGAGTTGAGCTAGCTTTTAATTTTACCAAGCCTTCAAGAGGGATTTTGAGACTTATTAAGGAAGGAAAAAGAAAGAGGAAGATTAGAGCTTTCATTAGAGTCAAGAAATTCATTAATTGGTGAAGATTCACCCCTTTTTCCTCCCCCACATCTAGGTGATGAGCAAGATATCAAGTAGGCAAGGGTCAAGGCATCACTCCAATTTTTGTATATTTTGTATTTGAAGCAAATTTTGTAAAGAGAGGCTTTA
>JANSVA010000002.1:16698884-16734446 GCA_025504915.1 Erythroxylum reticulatum | reverse complement strand
ACGTGTAAATAGTTTGATTTTGATGAAATGAAATTAAGAAAATTTTGGTTTCAAAAAGATTGTGATTTGAATATTGACGTTTTATTATAATGCCATGTGAAGTGATTATAGTAATTGTTCGTAGCTCACCCTTATCGTAGGATATGTACCGGAATGACCTGCGGGCGTCCCGGTGTGTACTCTACGGTAAGGGGGCACTACAGTCTGCCTTTACCATTCATCTAATGCTATCGTTTGCTCCATTTTTGACCCTTCAGACAATAGAATCCGCCTTCAAGGTCTTTATGGAATTTGTAGACCTTGGAGTCTTATTTCAAACCGTCCTAAGATGGTATAAATCCGTTATCCCAACTGCTAGTTTTGCTAATTGCCTCAAGATAGGTGCTATAAGATCGAGGTTTTCCCAAATAAGTCTGTCCTGAAATCTAAGAAGGGTGTTGTTTTGATGTTTGTCCTGGTGAGAGATTGCCACCTTTGTGGAGCACGTGTTCGGATGTTGCTTAGGATGTCAAGCACGTGAACCACAAGGGCGGGGTCCCAACAACCAAGTTGTTAAATGCTAAAGAGTATTGGCCTAAAATTTAAGTTAAAAAGATAATTTTATTTAAGTAAAGGAAGGGTACAAAATGCAAGTTCAAATAATCATAAGATCTTTCGTTTAAGTTGTGTGTCTTTTGTGTGCTTATACACATTTCCTAGCTTCAACTGCCTAAAGCAGTGTCCCTGTAATTGCTTAACCTCCAACTATTTTTCAATTTTGACCACGTGCTGAGTAAGTATCTACCGCATATTTTCATGTTTTCAACTGCCTTGACCCTTAAATCCTGGTCTTCCTCATTTATTCCTGTGCCGAAGAATTTTCTAAGCCTTCTAATAGACTTATATAAATCCTAACAATTGGGCCTTTTCATCTTTGGGCCAAATTCCACTTAGGTTATCAACATTACTTTATTTAAATGCAATCATTCTAATTTTCCATCATTAGTAATTGATTATATTAATGACATTTGAAAAATATTTTTAAATTGTTATTTCATTTTGGCCAAGAATTTTCCAAATCAACACTAATCGAGAATAATAAAACATTCTTTCTAATCAATTTATGATAACAAATCCTATATTATTACTTAATTACATTCATATAGTTTATATTATATCTATTGACTATCGATTGAGCTGCCCTTGACTAGAATGTCATAAGTAATATTAAAACATAAAAATCCCTATATGAGATTAAAAGATTACTTATAAGATCATCATAATGAGAATTTCCATAGACCTATATGTAATCTTCTAAATAGAATTCTTATATGGGATCCGTTTAGTGAACTTGTTCTCTAACAAACACCCATATGGTTATTTAAGTATTTCTATACTTTAGTCTATAAAATCGACCACTTCTTTTATAAGGAAGAGACATAACATGTGTTAATCTTTTAACGTTATATTAATGTTCAATCTTAATAACATAATGATTAGAAATAATTTAGGAAATAAAAATCTCATAATTATGATCTTATTATAATTTTATTTACAATTTACATTTATCTCGTAGACTTTATCATATCTATTTGAATATGTATAAGATAGAGAATATTTTAAAATAATTATCTCACTAAACTATAATCAACCAATTGATTATAGGGTATAAACCAACAAAATGACTATATTATACTAAAAACTAATACATGAAAATGTTAGTCAAAAATATTAGTCATGATACATCATTAAACACCAATCTTAGTCTATTAACATAATTTATTTATTTAAAAATTAAGTATAAGTTTAATTTATCTAATCTTAAATAAAATTTGTAACTATAACTTATATTTATTTTTTAACATATTTAAGAACCTAATGAATCATACAGAAAAAAATAGGTGATGCGAAAAAATAATTTAATTATGTTGGACTTAGATTATAAAGCTTGAGAAAATTTATGATCAAATATAATATATTAACTAATATTGGATATTGAATTTTATTAAAACTTAACTAATAATTAAAATTAATTAAAATTTAGTTAAAATTAAAATTAAAGCGCAATTAAATTAATATCTAATTATAAATATGTACATGCTTTATATTATTAGTAGAGATATTTCAATTTGTTCCTATAAATAATGTTAGAGATCATAAACCATAATTTTTAATAACATATTTCATAAATTAGAGTTATTAAAAATAAAATCAAATAAGGTGATTGATATGTTATGATGTTTATGAATTAATTATGTTATAAAATTTAAATAATCATATTTCATGAGAAAATATGAAAAGTTTTATTTATCCTACAATGCACGTGTTGTCATCACGTTGTGGTTGTGGCCGTGGTGGTGCTCTATCTCCGTATGATGACGAGATTCTGAGTGAGCTAATTCCAGCCCGTTCAAGCTAGACGCGTGAACGCAGTAACTGTTCCACGAGACTGTCAGCTTTCAAGTCGCCGCATCCCCTAACTGGTAACTGCCAGCGGTTAGAAAAACACTCGTTTCTTATAAATGCCCTTGAAACCAACCATCCAAGTACAAATAATAAACCCATTCTGAACACATTCGTAATTTAAAGGCGGCAAACCGTTGACTAATTATCTTAACTCCCTAATGAGGGGTACTTCAGTCTATCAGTTAGTGTTTCCACTTCTAGCGGGAAATGTAACTCTGTAACTAACGTTTGAAACATCTAACTGATTGAGATTTGTGTTCTAACCCCAAATTGTAAGTACCTTTTCCTTCTTTCACTTTCTTTCTCTTATCCACTAATTAGCTTAGCCTCTTGCATTCAAAGAATTGTGTATGTGTATGCGTGTGCTTGAGTAATTAGAGTTGGCATTATTAGCAATGCCAATCCCAGTTGTTGAATCTTGCAAGAAGAGAAAACGAAGGCCTAAATTTTACAACTTTCACACGTTTGGTGACCCTGGTTGCCCCCTTCGTCCCACTGGACCATTTCGCGATAACATTCGACTGTTTCTCAGGGACTGCACCCAACCTGAAGATTACGATGTGGAGGGCATGCCTGTTAGCTGCACCCTGCTCCTCCTTCAAAGTAATAACTTTGTTGTCCCTCTCTACACCATCGAAGAAGATGCCCATCTCTCTTTTCAGCCCTTCTGCGATCACTGTAGATGTACCGGTTAGGATTCTTTGCTTTTTCTCCACCATCTTTATTATCCAATTCTAGTATTTCAACTGGGTTTTTGTCTTCTACCGAAAGGTTTTATCTTTCTTGTCTACGTTTGGATTTGCCTTTGATATTTTTTGAGGGTATTGCTAATTCTTTTGTATCTGAGGCCTTGCAGTAATTTCTGGATTTTTTTTGAATCTTTGGTTTTGTGATTTAGGTTGGAGTGGTAATTTTGTCTCCAAAAGAAAATATCATCTGATCATACCACCAGACAGCCACTGGAACAAGCGATTGGAACATGATGCTTTTGATCATCAGACTCATCTCTTGCATGGATTAGTTCACTGCAATGGTTTTGGTCATTTGCTCTGCATCAATGGAATAGAGGGAGGTTCCAAGTACATTAGTGGCAGGGAAATCATGGATCTTTGGGACCGGATTTGTAACAACCTTCGAGTCCGGTACCACTAATCTCTAAAATGTATTCCACTATTTTTATGTGTGTATTCCAGATTTTGATTTTGAATTTCTTGTACATCTTGTTAGGAAAATCACTGTTCAGGATGTTTCCAAGAAGAGGTCCATGGACCTTCGCCTTCTCTATGGAGTTGCATACGGGCATTCGTGGTTTGGTAAGTGGGGATATAAATTCTGTCGTGGAAGCTTTGGCGTGACTGAGCATAATTACAACAGAGCAATAGAAATTCTAAGTTCATTGGATGTCGATGAGATCATCCAGAATTTCCACGATTCGGTTCAATTCAAAGATATCAAGCAGATAATCCAATACTACAGAGGTTTCAGCGAAACTCAGTTGATCAGTCTTGGAGATCTTCTCAGGTTTATGCTCACAATTAAGTCTTGTCCTTATGCAGTCAAGAAACAAAGTAAAATTTCTTGTGCTTCAAAATCATCTATCAGTTTCCCCGCACAAAAGAAGCATTTGATGAAGGATAAGAGTACAAGGTATAGAAATTTCAGTTCTCTGGCTACAACTTTGGACAGTAGGTGGCCTATTAGAAGGTTGGAATATGCAGCAGAGGTGATAGTGGATACATTGAGAAGTAAGAAGACGGAAACTTTGATTCAAGAAGGGATGAGTAGACAAGAAGTGAGAGACTCAGCTCGGCTGCATATCGGTGACACTGGTTTGCTTGATTATGTTCTGAAATCAATGAACAATGTTATTGTTGGTTCTCATGTAGTACGCCGTGCAGTTAATCCTAAAACCCGGGTGCTGGAATACTCTCTGCATAATCTTGGTGATGGATCAAGGCCTATTAAAGCCAGTGAACATGAACCAGAGATCCTCAAAGCACCAGCTCTAGCTCAGGGACCTGGGGCTGGGGTTGATGTATATAATGATATAGTTTATTTGTATACAAACATGCTGCTGAACTACCCTCAGTCAGAACTTGTGGAATCAGCAATTCAGGTCATCCTAGACAGCAAGCATTTTGTGAAGGAGTGGCCTTTTAAGGATGATGATGATGCATTATTCAGGTTTATATGTCACGTGTCGCCGGCGCCGCAACTATCTGGACTAGAATATAGACTGAACAAGGACTTGCTGCCCGGTGAGATTGTTGTGCTTCCGTTGTCTGCAACAGTTCTGGAATTGAAACAAGCAACTGAGTATGCACTCAAGGACACTTACTGCATATTTGAGAACTTTGAGGTGATGGAGATAGAAAACATGGAAGAACTAGAAGAAGGAGAGTTGCTGTTTGGAGCTGTTGAATCGGGGGTAGAAATTTCTGTGAGAGGGCATGGTATGGACATAACTACACCCTTGATGTATGAAGGTGGCCCTGATAGCTGGAAGGTAAGATGTGAATGTGGAGCTCAAGATGATGATGGGGAGAGAATGGTGGCATGTGACATATGTGAAGTGTGGCAACACACTCGCTGCAACTTTATCGACGACTCTGAAACTGTACCTCCGCTGTTTGTTTGTCGTAGATGTTGCAATTCTCTTGTGCCGTCGACAAACGAACTAGAAGTGGAGTATGATCAGAATGCCGGTGATTGTTTTCTTTTATGATCCCAGAAGTTGAATATGCGCCAAAGCAAAGCTGTCCCAGGACTAATGATCTTTGCTGATTCTGATGTCACGTAAATTCTTAATTGCTTTTGGAAACTAGACTCAATCCCATAACATGACCTCCTCTTTTTTTTTTTTTTTCTTCCCCGTATAAACTCCTTTAACTGAAGAACAGACAAACAACAATGCATGCCTTGTCTTCCGAAGCACATTATTCTTTTCTTAACTTTGCCACAACAAACTGCTGGCAGGCATAAAATTGATAAATTAGAAACTATTTTCACAAAGTCATGATTTCGACAGCTTTCTTTTGTTACGAAGAGGATAAATTATTTTGTGCAATTTAGAAGAAAATTAGCCAGTGAATGTGTTGTTTCTTCAATCTGAAATTTATTCTTTTTTTAAGTTCAAATTTTAAAAGTGGCAATGCAAATTGAGGAGAATAAACCTTCAAAGCTCAAAAATTTTGAACGCATCATACTAACATTTGTAGTATCTGCAAAGGAAATTTGATATAATATAAAAAAGAGTGGAATTTGTTAAAAACAAGAATATGCAATAATGAAGTTTGGACGGTTGGAGTTCCAAATTAGGTGATCTAATGTACCACTAAATTATGTTTACTTAATGAGATGTTATATATTATATTCTCTACGTGAAAGGCTTTCTACCGGGGCAGGCAACTGATGAGGCAAAACGTAAGTCATTCCATCATGAATTGTTTGCATATTTTTCTTATACAAAATATAGCACTTCCAACTTTTTATATGGCTATGTTTCATTCTAAGTCTATATCAATCAGCTTATACACCCTGTTAGGATATGGAACATTTTAGAGGTGCGCTTGACCTGTATTGAAATCCATTTGTCCAAATTATCGTCAACCATAACACAGAACCATACAAAATTGCTATTATGTGTGATTCCTATTTACGGACAAGTAATCTTGAAGTGCTTATAAAAGAATGTAGATATTTTCGGAAGTTTCTAGATGAAAACATTAATCGTGTAACAAGGTGTTCTTTTTTTGTAACATAAAAGTGAAAATATGGGGTAAAACATAGAAGTGTTGGTTTGGTAAAGAATTTTTGGAAGAAGGATATGGTCTAAGACAGACCTGTCAGAGTGATGGAAATAATAGTATTTACAACGAAAGCAACCCCGGATTAGAAATATACATTCGGGCAAACTAAGCACAAGAATCGAAACAAGATAAACCTATAGAAGCACAGAATTGCTCACTAGTCTTCTTTCCACAAAATCTTCTTTCCGCAAATCTTCTTATCACTCACAGCCTTCTGCCTTGTAACCTTAATTGTTTCTGTAACCCTTATTTCTGGGTGGACAGAAAGAACAGATCGTGCATTTTTCTGAAGAATTTCTGTTTTCTCTGTTTTCCAATAATCCTCTCTTCGATAGGAGGAAAAGCTTATATATATATATATATCGAAAACCTTCTCTTTTCTGCATAAGAAGTAACCGATAAGATTATACGATTTTTTTATGCAGTTTGTAATTCAAATAAATAGATTTTTATATTTAATTTAAAATTTTAATAAATAAAATTTTTAATTAAAATAATCTGTTGCTTATTTAAATTACAAATAACACATTTGCGGTCTAAACAATTAAGGCACAATAGGGATCGCAAGGAAAAATTAATAAGACTAAAACTATAATAAGAATCTATACAGGACCAGTATATTCTTATCATAATTAATCATAAATTATTCCACTAAAAATTTATGATTGAACTCCTTATTAATTTTAACTTTCCACAACATAATAAATTATGTTTCCCATGTCAAGATTACAGATGCTAGTCAAATAAAATAAATTACTGAAAATTTATTTAAATAAGAATTTTAATCTTTAAGATTATCGCTCAACTTATTTCATGTGTCGAATTAAAAATCTACTTGTAGGGTTTTTACACAATGAAACCTTATAAGCTTACTTAAAGTATGTCATCATTCTCTATACCGAGACATGGATTCCATCATTAATAAATATTTCACAAATACAAATTACCTTTGCCCAATTTACTGAATATTATTATCCCAATAATTAAAACTCACTCTTTAATGAATTAAATCATAAGACAATATATATTTGCTCATATTAACTAAATCAAGATTAAGAACATAAATCTTATTTCTAATGTCCTCAAGAATACGTTTTAATAGTCATTATAAAACAATCATTCTCAACTTGGACCCGTTACATACATACAAAATGTACTATCATAATTATTATTAAATATATGCTAAAAATTTATTCATATGATGCAATCTCCAATTGAAAACAATTAAATAATTGTTCAAAGAAAAACATGCAAAGACTATACTATTACATTTGCATGGTTAATAGTATATATCTATCAATCTCCCACTTAGACTCATAACCATGCATCTATTATTTTAACTCCCATTCCTTCCACGTGACTATCAAAAGTCGTTGCTGGTAAACTCTTTGTAAAAGGATCAGCCAGGTTGTTAATTTTCTGATGCAATCTTCATCACCACCACATCACCCCTTTGAACTATGTTTCGTATTAGGTGATACTTCCGCTCAATGTGTTTTGCCCTTTTATGGCTCCGTGGCTCCTTCGAGTTTGCAATTGCCCAACTATTGTCACAATAAAGTGTAATAGGTGATTGAACTGGTAGAACCACACCCAGATCTATTAAGAAGTTCCTAAGCCATACTGCTTCCTTGGCTGCCTCAAAGGTCGCCACATATTCAGCTTCCATGGTGGAGTCTGCAACACAAGTTTGCTTAATACTCCTCTAACTTATGGCTCCACCTCCCAGGATAAAAACGTTTCCTCAGGTAGATTTTTGAGAGTTTTTGTCAGACTGAAAGTCTGAATCTGTATAACCTATAGGTATAAGCTCTTATGACTGGTAAACCAACATATAATCTCTAGTTCTTTTTAAGTACTTGATTATATGTTTAACTTCAGTCCAATGTTCTCGCCCAGGGCTAGACTGAAATCTGCTAGCCACGCCAACAACAAAACAGATATCAGGTCTAGTACACAATATTGCATACATGAGGCTTCCTACTGCAAAAGCATAAGGAACTGCCTTCATGCTATCTATCTCTTTAGATGTCTTAGGACATTGATCCTTAGATTGAGTGATTCCAAGTCTGTAAGGAAGAAAATCCTTCTTAGAATTTTGTATATTGAAACTAGCAATAATAGTATCAATATAAAGTGCCTGTGATAAGCCAATCATTCTTTTCTTGCGATCTTGCATAACCTTGATCCAAGAATATGAGCAACTTCTCCCAATTCCTTCATATCAAAACACTCAGACAGCTAGTCCTTGACAGAAGTTAACATACCTACACAATTTCCTATAAGCAGAATATCATCCATATATAATACCGGGAACACTACCTTCTTATCATTCCACTTCTTATACACACAAGACTCATCTGAAAATGATCAAAACCAAAAGTTTTGATCGACTGGTCAAAACAAATATTCCAAGACCTAGATGTCTGTTTAAGTCCATAAATGGACCTATTCAATTTGCATGGCAAATGTTCTTGGTCATTAGCAATGAAATCCTCTGGTTGTTTCATATAGATGCATTCATCAAGACTTCCATTTAGGAAAGTCATCTTGACATCCATTTGGCAAATTTCGTAATCCAAATGAACTGCTATGGATAGAAGAGTTCTAATAGACTTAAGCATAGCTACCGACAAAAAAGTTTCTTCATAATCGATTCCTTCTTTTTGAGTATACCCTTTTCCAACAAAACTCACCTTATAAGTTTGTACTTTACCATCTATACCCCTTTTTACTTATAGATCCACTTACATTGGATGGGTTTAACCCCTTTAGGTGGTGTACAAGTTTCTAGACTCGATTAGAGTACATAGACTCTCAGATTTTATAGCTATAAGTCATTTATCAGCATCTTTATCTTATAGTGCATCATCATAACATACTGATTCAATATTCACTTCTTCAGAGATTCTATCAAATGCTTCTCCCGAGTGTATATCGAACTTGTGGTTGTCTTATTCTCCCACTAAGACGAAGTACTACAGGTTGTTCAACCACACCTACATCTTGCTGCAGCTGTAAGGCCGGCAAGTCTATAACTAGTGGGACCACATTCTGTTCATGGTCAAGAGCCTCAACATGTCCGTCATTACCAACTGGCAATGAAAAGTCAGGGACTCCTACTTCTTTTTCTTGTGGATTTGGATCAATAACTACTACGTCAATCCCAACATAACTCCCACTACTTTCGGGCTGTAGGAATGTTAGGAATTGACTCTTGGGGTAGATGTTGAGCTTATGGTCCACTGAAATTTCTCCCATGACGACAAGGCAATTGAATGTTAGCTCCAACCAAGAATGGTTCAGGTATTTTTTTCTCCTCTCAACCCACACAAGGCTAATTGACTTTTAGGAATATGGTTTACAATATAGTCCTCCTCAAAGTAATGTGTATTGGTGCTAACAATAATCTTCTTATCCTTAGGACTATAAAATAAACCACCTTTTGTTCCTCTAGGATATCTAATAAAGAAACATAACTCTGATTTGGATTCCAACTTATCTGCTTTCCCTTTAAGCACATGAGTTGGGCAACCCCACATCCAAACATGTCTTAGACTAGGCTTACACCCAGTCCACAATTCTATACGAGTCAGAGATACTAACTTAGAAGGAACTAAATTTAGAATGCATATTGCTGTTTCAATTGCATATCCCCATAAAGAAATTGGCAAATCTGAATAACTCATCATTGATCTAACCATTTCCATAAGCGCCCTATTTCTTCTTTCTGCTACACCATTCAGTTATGGCATATTAGGTGTAGATAACTGTAAAGTAATTCCTTGTTCTAATAAATAAGCAATGAATTCCCTAGAGAGGTATTCGCCACCACAATCACATCATAATGACTTGATATATTTTCCATGTCGCCTCTCCATTTCTGCCTTAAATACTTTGAATTTTTCAAAATATTCAAACTTACAACACAATAGGTAAATATATCCATACCTTGAGTAATTATCTGTGAAAGTCACAAAATACTCAAAACCATCCCTAGGTTGGACACTCATTAGGCCACACAAATTAGAATGAATGAGTTCTAAAACATCATTGGCCCTATTACCTTTTAAAGGAAAAGGCCTCTTAGTCATTTTATCTTCCAGACAGGATTCACAGGTTAGTGGTGCCTCGACTTTCAATAAACGCAAAGGTCCATCTTGGACCAACCTAGAAATTCTATCTAAGTTAATATGACCAAGCCTTAAATGCCAAAGATAAGTGTAATTGAATTCAATAGGACGTTTTCTTTTTAATGGTACAACGACATGAAAGTTATGTACTTCAGAATTAAGTTACAGTTTAGGTGTATCTTTAAGAATAAATAGATTATCCATTAATGAGCCAGAACAAATGATTTGTTTTCTAAATTTAATAACGACAGAATCATCATAAAATTCATTAAAATAAACCGAATATTTGTTCTTACTCAAACTAGAAATAGAAATTAAATTCCTTCTAATTGAAGGAATATACAAAACATCCCTTAACAACAATGTTCTATTATTCTTAAAATTTAAAGTAACATTCGCTATAGCCAAAACTACAACTTCGATGCCATCTCCCAAAAACATGCTCACTTCTCCTTCACTTAACGGGTGTGTTACCTGAAACCCCTGCAAAGAATTGTAGACATGATTAGTGGCTCCTGAGTCTATATACCATTAGAGTGCGGTCAATACCGCTAAACAAGTTTCAACCAGTAAATAAAAAAGAGTTGTAACTTGCTTTTTCTTGGCTATCCAAGTTGGATATTGCTACTTCTAGTGACCTGGTTGCTTACAGTGAAAACACTTACCTTTGGGCTTTTTCACAGCACCATTTGCACTATTAGTTGCACCACTTGTTTTGGGCTTAAACTTATGAACCTTTTTCTTCTGACCCCTTTTCTGGGTAGATGAAGAACCTCACTCAACATTAAACACAACAAGTGCAGCTCTTTGCTTAATAATAGTCTCAGCAACTACCAGCTCATTCAGTAACTTAGACACAGTAAAATCAATCTTAATCATGTTATAGTTCAAATGAAAATATTGAAAACTAGATGCCAGAGTGTTCAAGACAATCTCAATCTGAGCAGCCTTGTCAACCTTAGCACCAAAAATCTCCATGTCATTCAGAAGACTTATCATCTTTAAGACATGGGTTTTAACAGGAGTTCCTTCATCCATTTTAGAAGTAAGAATCTCCCTAAGTGCATTCTGCTTGGCTGCACTAGTCTAGTCAACCAAACATCTCCTTGAGATTCTCTAAGATGTCATAAGTTGTGTCCATCTTCTGATGTTGATGTTACAAAACATTTGACATAGATACGAAAATGTAACATCGCGTCATCTCATCAACTTTAACCCATTTCTGGTAAGCCTTGGTAACCTCTTCAGAGGCACCCTTACCGAGTTTTTCAGGACACACCTCTCTGAGCACAAACTTGTACACTTCAGCAGTAAGTAAAATGTCCAAATTCTTTTTCTGGGCCATATAATTAGGACCCTCAAGCTTGTTTTGGGTTAGGATGTTGGCTAGGGGATTGAAGGATGTCATATTGAACTGAGATTAAGCGTAATAACAATATAATATTTTCTGAATTTTAACTCATAATTGAATAAAACAAATATGACCTTAAAATTCACTTATGCATACTTGACAGTCATGAACAACAATCTCGATGGGAGAATTAAACTAACCATATGTCATGCATAAATAGTAAAATTAATTGACATGCATTACTCGATGGGAGAAACATGCCTGAAAACTATTATAAGTGAAAAATCATTACATCTAGTCCATGCCCCTAATTCAATTACTCAGATGGAGAATTAAAATAATATAGACAAAACTAGACTAGATCTAGTGATACACAAACACATATCATCTTTTGATGGGAAAGAATATGTAAATAGTCACAACTAGCTAGTAATCGAAAACACCTTTTTTAATAATTAAAAAATAAATTCTATTTGACTGTATTATTTAATAAACAACAAATTTCTAGAAGAATTTATAAAAAAGAAAAAAATTCACAAAGAATTTAATTTGCAAAACAAAAAAATATTTCTAGGCCATTTTTCAAAATTAAGAAACATTTTAGACGATTTTGCAACAAAACAACAACTTCTTAGTTTAAGATGAAAATTTCTGGACTTGTTTGAAAATCTTAGAAACATCCAGGGCCTGAAAGGAAAAATAAGGACCTGTTGATAAACACAAAACTTTCAGGACCATTTAGAACTTTTTTCTGGGTCTGTTTGAAAATTTTAAAAACTTGCAGGAACATCCAGAAAATTTGCCACTTCATCATCTACCTTACAATGGAAACAAAACCAGATGCTGGATTTTTTTTATTTTTATTAAAAGAACCATTTTTACTCTTGTATGAAACATATGTTTATGTATGAAAATAGAAAGAACATAGGGTTTCATACAAGAGTGAAAACGGAAAACGATTCTATTGAAGCAAATTTTCCAACAAAATGTTTTTTTATATATAAAAAACCGTTTTCACTCTCGTATGAAATGTATGTTTATGTGTGAAAACAGAAAGAACATACATTTTCATACAAGAGTGAAAACAGAAAACAATTTACAAGATTTTCAAGTTTCACGTAAGCAACAAAACAATTTTCTCCATTCTCCATATAGACAAATTGTTTTCTAGTTTTCAAAACAAAAAAATGAAACCATTTTCATCTTAAGGAAAACGAAAATGTTTGTAATGAAAACGAAAAAGAACGTTGTTCCAAAACATAAAAATATTTTCTCAAAACACATAAACATATGTTTTCATGGCAACATCCAAAAGAACAAACTATAAACACAATTCATGGAAAAAGGACAAGCCGCCTATATACATATTTCTATATCTCTGATACCAATTGATGGAAACAATGGTATTTGTAGTGGAAGTAACCCAAGATCAGAAATATACATACAGGTAAACCAATCACAATAATCGAAACAAGATAGACTTGTAGAAGAGCAGAATCGCTCACTGCTCTTCTTTCCACAAAATCTTCTTTTCGCAAATCTTCTTATTGCCCAAAGCCTTCTGCCATGTAACCTTAATTGTTTCTATAACTCTTGTTTATGGGTGGGCAAAAAGAATAGGTCGTGCATTTTTATGAAGAGTTTCTGTTTTCTCTATTTTCCAATAATCCTTTATTCGATAGGAAGAGAAGCTTATATATATATCATCGAAAACGTTCTCCTTTCCACATAAGAAGTAACCGATAAGATTATACGATTTTTTATGAAGTTTGTAATTCAAATCTACATATTTTTCTAAAATTTTTAATAAATATAACTTTTAATTAAAATAATCTGTTGCTTATTTAAATTACAAATAACACACATGCGGTCCAAATAATTAAGGCACAACAGGGACCGCAGGGAAAAATTAATAAGAATAAATTTATAATAAGAATCTATATAGAATTAGTATATTCTTTTTATAATTAATCATAAATTATTTCACTAAAAATTTATGATTGAACTCCTTATTAATTTAAACTTTCCACAGCATAATAAATTGTGTTCCCCATGTTAAGATTACAGATGCTAATCAAATAAAATAAATTACTGACAATTTATTTAAATAAAAATTTTAATCTTTAAGATTGTCGCTCAACTTATTTCAAGTGTCGAATTAAAAATCCACCTGCAGGGTTTATATAATGAAATCTTATAAGCTTATTTAAAGTGCATCGTCATTCTCTATATCAAGACATGGATTCCATCATTAATTAATATTTTACAAATACAAATTGCCTTTTCCTAATTCATCGAGTATTATTGTCTCGATAATTGAAACTTACTCTTTAATGAATTAAAGCACAAAACAATGTATATTTGATCATATTAACTAAATCAAGATTAAGAACATAAATCTTATTTCTAATGTCCTCAAGAAAATGTTTTAATAGTTAGTATAAAACAACCATTCTCAACTTGGTCCAGTTAGATACATACAAAATGTACTATCACAATTATTATTAAATATATGCTGAAATTTTTTTCATATTATGCAAATCTCCAATTGAATACAATTAAATAATTGTTCAAAGAAAAACATCCAAAGACTATACTATTACATTCGCATGGTTAACAGTATATATCTATCACAGAGTTCGAGTCCATATATATAGAGAAGTAATGAGTTACACGACATAAAATGCGGTCGTATCTATATTTGTATTCTGTTTGGAAAAAAGCAATGAGATATATAACCTAACACACTATCCTTTATTAGGTCGTGTTTGCGATGAGTTGCCTTATTTGAAAGCATATTTTGAATACATTTCAAACTTTAAAAGGACTCTATAACTTATAAAGTCATATTTAAGTTATCTTAGAATTGGTAAGGTGTTATTTAAGTATAATTATACCAGTTAGAATCTATATATCAACATAATTGCATACACTTAGTCTATATATGAGAAACTTGTAACCATTATTATCACTATAGTGAAATCAACTACTCTTGGCTACTAAGGATGTAAACATACCCAATTATCTAAAACTCGTTAAAAATCTTCTTGTGTGCTTGTTCATTTCTTTCTATTTAGTCTTGTTGCGTGTTATTTTTGAACAACTAGTATCAAAACATAATTGAGCTGACAATGACTTCAATTGTAGGTCTTAAATGGGAAGTTCAATGAAACTAGTGAGACAGTGACAACGAAGGATGAAGCAATTATTACTGTAACAAGGTATGTTGAAGGAGCTCTAAGAGAATAAACATGGATGTATGGATGCCTTTTATTGGAAAGAATAGGTGCAAGTAGCTGAAACTATACGATTATGTCTACAAAGCCAGATGCCACATCATCCCCTGTGGAGATATGTAAGAAGTTAGAGAGTTGATATATCCAAGTCTCTCATAAATAAGTTGTACTTGAAGTAGAGACTATACAGGCTAAAGATGCTGGAGGAACCAAATAGTTAGTGCGTTGCTAAGGCTTAAGGTGACTATTACAAACAAGGATAAAGAGATAATTTTAATTTGTTATTTATTTCTTTCTTATGGATATCTTATGACCATGCTCATATTGGGAAGAGATAATTGGCATTGATGAATCACCATTGTGTTATTAGCTCATAACTAATGGATAAAGAACAATAGTGAAAGCTGTTAAGTTGAAGAAATATGTATGAGAGGAAACCAAGATCATACGAGGAAGCCAAGTAAAGATGAATCATTTAATAAGAGTTTTCTATCTAAACTTAAAGGTGAAACCACAAGCTAGTACTACAAATATGAGCAAGACATATTAAGAGGAATTGTATAAATAAGGAGCATAATTCATTATGGTTTGTTACTGTAATGTAGAGTAGTGATTTGAATTGCAACGATGGAGACATACTTTATATTTCAACTAGTCAATTATATGAATCATGTTCTGGATATGGGATGTTCATATCATATGATAGCAAACACGGATTGATTTATGTTATATATGTCAAGCATTTTTGCACTATAAAGTTGAGGGATGATAAAAACTTGTGAAATCATCAAAATAGGATAAGTCAAAATCAAGATGTTTGAAATGTTGTAAGATATTGAGCATTGTCTAGCATATACCAAATTGAGTAAGAATCTTATCTTTTTGGACAATTTACATTCAAACGATTTTAGATTCAATATTGGTAGAGACAAAATTAACATGATAAAGGGTGCAATAATTATTAGGTCATTTTATTAAGTATGAGTGATAGAAATTCGTAAGGCAAACTTATTGAAAAGTTTCAAACATTGAAAGTTAAAAATTTACAAATTTTGTGCAATTAATAAAAGGTATGTGATGATGTTCGAAGATGTAGTATTTAAAGAGCATCATATCTTGAGGCAAACATATAAAGACAATGTGTCATAGTCAATAGAGAGTAGTATTGTTTTAAAGGTGTTATAGTGGAACTAAAACAACAAGGACATATATGCTAAAGGGCTAAAATTCTAGTTTAGAAAATATAAGAATGTCAAGAAAATAGAAACATTACTGTATAGTTATAAAATGAGTAAGATGTACCATTAAGTCATAAAATATATGTGGTGGAGAAGACTTGGTCTCATATACTCTTACTATTATTGATAAGGATCCAACTACCTTTTAAGGGCCTATGAGTAGTTAGGAGAATGATAGATAAATGTGTGATCTAGTAGAAGATGTGAGGTTTTACAAGATTAAAGAGTTGATTGTATTTGGACAAATTTTGTTAGAAATGTTCACACTTTGAAAAATGCATGTCATATTGAAAAAGTGGATTACCACAAATAAGTTTAAGAATTACATAGATTTATTTAATATCTCAAAGTGTTAGACATGATTAAAACCTAACTTTTATGGTGTAAATTTGTAAGGTAGAGATTACTGTATATAGCCTATATACATAAACGGTCAATCTTAGATGTGTTTTAGGAATTTGTTGGTTGAATATGATATATTCATTAAAGTAAATATTACTGTGTATAGCTTATACACAGGAGTATGCAATATGTGTGAGTGCTTGCAAAAGATCACGAGGGTTTCTCGAAAATATTTGGGGTTAAAACGACCTAACACATTGTGTGTCAAAAAGTGTTCTTTTTTAAAATGTAGATGTGAAGATATAAATTAGAACACAAGCATATGGATACAATAAACGATCTTTTAAAAAATGATATAACTTGAGACATGAGTTTATTGAAATTTGTGTTTATCTGCATCAAGAAATATGGACTTACATAATTTAGAACACAATTATGTATGTACTGGTGTTCTATTTTAGAAAAAAGGTTGAAATGTTGCGTCTCAAGCCATGTTCTCAACAAGTTGTCTTATCTAAAAACTCATTTTTGGTAAATTTCAAATTATGAAAGAATTCGAAAATTTATTTAGCTCATGTTTAATTTAGATTGAATAAAATTATATAAATTAAAATTTACATATCAATGTACTCAATATAAACTTAGTCTATGTATATGAGAACTTTGTAAACATTATTATCATTATTCAATAATGAAATCAATCACTTTTAACCCTAAGAATGCAAGCATAATTAATTGGCTGAAGTTTGTTAATATATTTCTGTGTTGAAATCGTAAACTTTGCTCTGGATCTTATTCCTTCTAGGTTTTGTTACTTTAGGTGATTTACAACCTACCCGTCAGGAGCTTCAAGGATTGTTATTTTGAAGTCTAATTAAAGCTCTCCCAAGTTCAATCTCATTTTTGAGTGAGGGGTCTAACACCCTTGATTCGTGGAGTGAAAAACATGAGCATGAAAGGGAGAGAAATGTATGCAAGAAAACTAGACATTTGGCTTAGGTATATATGATATATAGCTTCCTGTGCTTGGGAGAAGAGCAAGAGGCCACAATAGGCGCTTAAATTCCGGATGTGCATGTGAATCATCCCATTCTCTGCAGTTGCATAAGTGATTGGGTGAAGAGAGATCGTACGCGTGTTCTCAGATGTATACACGTTGCTTTTAAACAGATACGACCCGGGAACTCAAACTCTTCCGGGGAAGCCCAAGTCATATGGTCAATGGATGCTCATCAACGTTCTCAACAAATCTTGAATATTTTTATATACAATTTATGAAGTTGGCGTTTGACCTTTTACAATCTTAATTACCTGCTACATTAATAATAATAATTTCGTAGAAGAAAACAAGGCATAGATTATTCAACTTACAGTCCCTAGTCCCCACCCAGTTAGCCGCTCATGCTGTCACTAGATTGGAGTCTAAAGCAAGGCCTGCCTTGCCTAATATTTTTCCTTTTATTTTCTTAATCGATGCCTGGTTTTCTTCAGTGCCCACTGTTTCATTTCTTCCACCTTGGTTTGGCTTCGTCTACAAGTGATCTTTATTGATTCCAGTCAACAATCTGACCATGGATTCTCCTCAGAAGCCCAAGTCTCTTTCTACAAACCTCTTCTTCCTCTTTCTTCTTTTATCCTCAAATTTTGTTACTTTATTCATTTCATCCACCTTCTATTCTTCCTCCTCTTGCTCTCTCATCCCCTCCAAGATCACCGTCACCAGCGCCATCACCTCTGAAGAAGCTGCATCTACCCCAACTGGCTCAGCTCAAACAACGCAACACCTTCCACCTGAATTCCTTGCCTTCACTTCTGCCCAACTTCTACCTTTTGGTTTCAACACAAACTTTGATTCTGATACCATATTCCCACCAGTAGGCCGTGCTTGCACTCTCTTCTCTGATGAACTTCTCCGGTACATGACATACAAAGTCAATGGATCCTGCCCGGACGATGAGCTACTAGCCCAAAAACTCCTCCTCAAAGGCTGCGAACCACTTCCTCGCCGCCGATGCCGCTCAGCTGCTCAACCAGAATATGTTGAACCTTATCCACTTCCTGCCAGCCTGTGGACAACACCACATGATTCCTCGGTGGTGTGGACAGCATATACTTGCAAAAGCTACAAATGTCTGATCGAAAGATACCGAACGCACAAGGGTTTCGATGATTGTAAAGACTGCTTTGATCTTGCTGGCAGGGAAAAGAGTCGTTGGACAGCAAAGCGAAGCAACGATGGTCTGGACTTCACCATTGACGAAGTTTTGGCGACAAAGAAGCCTGGAGCCATACGTATTGGGCTGGACATAGGAGGTGGTGTGGCTACTTTCGCTGTAAGAATGATGGAAAGAAACATCACTATTGTAACAACTTCCATGAACTTGAATGGTCCGTTCAATAACTTCATCGCTTCAAGAGGGATTGTGCCTTTATACATCAGCATTTCACAGAGGCTTCCGTTCTTCGACAATACACTGGATATTGTACACTCTATGCACGTCCTCAGCAACTGGATCCCAACAACATTGCTTCATTTCTTGATGTTTGATATCTATAGAGTGCTTAGGCCTGGAGGGCTGCTTTGGCTTGATCATTTCTTCTGTGTTGGTGAGCAACTTGAGCAGGTTTACGTACCGCTAATTGAGAGCATTGGTTTTAACAAGCTGAAGTGGGTTGTGGGAAGGAAGCTTGATCGCGGACCAGAGCTTAGGGAAATGTACCTCTCCGCATTGTTGGAGAAGCCATTGAACAACTCTTGGTGATTTTGCTAATTTCTGTTTTCTAATACTGAATAAGCAAAACAATCAAAAAATGTATCACCTACTCATTGCCTAGATAATTTACAGAGTTGGAATATTAGTTGTTTCAGGTCGTCTCAAGAAATAAAAAAAGCTGGGAAAGACTAATCTGCTTATTTGCTGTATTTTAATTCCTAAGCAGCTAACAGAGTCGTTTTTATTAGCTTGGATTTGTCCAAGTGCCAAGCATGGCCTAAAGATCATTTGTCAGACTCAGAGGCATCACCTATTAACAAATTGATTTAATGTTTTGTTGGAACTGATGGAGACTTGATTAATTTGTTTAATATTAGCAAACCTAAAATGAAAATAAAAATAAAAAAGGACAGAAAATCTTTTATCCATGTCACTGAACTCAAAGCTCGCAATTCATGTAAGCAAGGTAAAACTTTTTTTAAAAAAGTTGAATGAAATTATATTAACCATAGTAGAATCTATCACACCATTACAATGATAACCAATAGTTAGACAATGAGCTATCTATTAAAACAACTCAACGAAGGAATAGCAAAATAGGAACATGAACAAATCTTTTAGTTAAAAACTCTATTTAAAGATGCCATGTATGTTTGATTTCACAAGTGAGATGATGCTCCTAGCTCTTTGTAACCTCACGTGTGTTATATATATATATAAGAGACTTCTTCTTTTCTTCATTTTCTCATAATTTCATTTTAACCTCTTCCAAAAGTTATTCACGAATTCCCTCTCTCTAACCATTCTTCACTACCAATGACTCAAACTGGTTAGTGTTATATATCAATCTCTTCCTCTCGATGAGTTTGTCACAACCATACTCATTTCAGTCGCCATCATCACTAAAATTATCGCAAAAATCGAGAAAAAAAATGACAAAAAACTCCAATTGTCGATCTGTCGCTTCCGATGGTTGTTGCTGGTCAACAACACCACCATGCGACTCATCTCGACATCAGGAACAAAAGCTCCATGGTCTTGTCGCTAGCCGCCGTCCAGATTGCCACCGATTGACTGAAAAAAAAGGTTAAGGTTATAGTTCAATTTTCTTCAATTTGTTTAAATCTGTTGAGAATCTGAGTATGTTGCTTTGGAGAAAGTTGTTCAACTCATCAAAAGCTTTCGTTTGGTGTAAAAATCGTTGAATTTTAAGACTGGAAAGAAAAACCTACTTCTAGTTGGAAAAGAAATCATCTCCTTGTAAAGATCCTAATTCTACAAGAAAAGAAAGACCTATTTCTACTTGGAAAAGAAATTCTCTCCTACAAGACCTCCTCCAATATAAATAGGGTTCTTTAGCATTAGTTTTAGAGGTTATTTACGTTTTCTCTCTTCTTTAGACGTCAATCTCTCTTCTGCTATTTCTTTCTCTTACGTTTTCTCTTTCTCTTTAGGTAGAATCCTAGTTTTATTTTCTTCTCTACTTCTTCTTCTTATACCCGAATTCTGCACTATGTTTTCAATGATAATTTTTAAGTTTGTTTTACTTAGAATTATGAACTAAATTCTCTTTTCCAATTGTTGAGGCTATTAGCTAAATTCATGGTTGTTTTTATGAGAAGCATGCATATACAATTGATGAATCTATGATTGGAAATTTGTGCTCTTGATCTAGACATGATTGTTGAATTATGCATGTGAATTTGAAATCATGAATTTGAATTTTACATGAATAATTTGTATGATATCTAATTAACTTAGAATATTGCAATGAGAGAGACCTCCGGCGAGCATGGACCCTGACTTCTAAGATTGCGACGAGCAGCTCCTTCCCATCAATGGCTTTGTCTTCCTCTTCTTATCCCCCCCCCCAAACCCGACCTCCTCTTTCCTCCTTTCCAACCCTAAATCCTTCACCTCCCCAAAAATCGACAACTCTCCTCCAAATCCAAGACCAAAATTCAGATTCTAACATCATCTCCCCCATTCCGACAACAATGTCCCCCCAGAAATCGACCCCCCCTTGAGGGAAATGGACCACTCTCCCACCATGAGGTCCCTAAGTCTTGGAAAGTAGTTGTTGCAAAAGGAATGGAGGCTTCTTCTTTAGATCCAACATTATCCTTCTATCCCTTGAGATCAAGGAGGAGTAAATCTTTGTTATTCCTCCTCCGGAATTGGCCAAGAAGGGTGCTACCCCGTTGTACATCGAGCTTTAGCAAAGTCGTGGGCTAATTTTGGTTTAAAGGACATGTTAATCACTAGTTCTAACAACTTCTTGTTTAAGTTTGAGTCTGAGAAAGGTATGACTACTGTGTCAGAAAAGGGCCCTTGGCACATCCAAGGGCAACCCTTATTCTTACGGAAGTGGTGTATGAATGAAGGGGAACAGGAAGAGGTTAAGCATGCCCCAGTGTGGGCTCGATTTTACAATGTTCTAGTTGAATACTAGATTACCGAAGGTTTGGGTTGGTTAGCCAATGCGGTGGGCCGTCCAATTTTAATGGATTCACAGACTGCAAGGATGTCTAGGATAGTTTATGCCCGTATGTGTGTGGAATTGGAGCTCCAAAGGAAATAACCTGCAGCTTTCCAATTGGCAACGTACAATGAGGAGGGACAAACAATTTTCAAGGAGGTTCGAATTGAATATGAATGGAGGCTAGATCATCAAGGGATGAAAAAGGCTTGGGCTCCTACAGGGAGAGTCTTTGAGACTGGTCTTCAACATGAGTTAGAGAAGGGCAAAGAGACAATCCCCAACACCTCAACTCAGCCGCAATTGACACATGAACTCAATTCTGTGAAGGAAGATACCCGCAAAGAGGTTATTCAAGTACCAAAAGATTCTAAAGAGCCAAGTAAGGAGCAAGATCCTCTCCAGTAGCTATGCAAGAGGGTACAATCACTAGCTCGGAAGGGAGTCCTTCAACCTAGAACTCGTATCAACCAAGGTCCGGAGAACTTAATGGAGACAATGAGGAGCTCAACAGTGCTACTGTACATCGGGCAGGTATATCTTCCTCTCCTATTTCTAAATCGGTTCCTTATAGTACTGGTACTAAGGGAGGGGCAGAAGGGGAATTCACAATGAGGAATAATAGGAAATCTAGGAGGAAACAGAAGTAGGTTGGGTGTTGGATCTAGTTTAGGTTTATAGATTTGATTTTTTAGAATGTGAGGGGTCTAAATCAACCCAAAAAACAACTTGTTGTTTGTGCTTGGTTCAAAAGTCATTCAGTTTCTTTTGTTTGTTTAATAGAATCTAGAATTAGATCTCCTTCCTATTTAAATAAGGTTTGCGTTTCTCTGTTCCCCAACGTGGCTTTTTACAGTAACATAGATCAGTCTTCGAATGCTCAGATAGTGCTAGCCTGGCACCTTGATCACCTTTTGTGTTCTATCATCTACTCTTCTGATCAATTTATTCACACGGAATTGACTCCTAGGCACTGCTCTGAGTCTATCCTAGTTACTTGTGTTTATGGGTCTAACAACTTCAACCATAGGAAGGTTATTTGGTCTGGATTGTCCAACATTCACCTTACGGTTGGTCAATCCCCTTGGCTCATTGCAGGAGATTTTAATATTGTTTTATATCCTCATGACGCTGATCCTTCTAGCCCCTCAGCCATGAGTGAGATGAGTGATTTTAGACAATGTGTAAGGGCAACTGGCCTTTTTGATTTAAACTCTAGTGGCCCTAGTTTTACATGAAATAATAAACAATGTGGAGACTCATTCATTGTTAGGAAATTAGATAGAACCCTCATAAACGCTACTTGGAGTCTCAAGTTTCCTAGTTCTTATTGTGTCATTCACAATCCTCACATCTTGGACCATTCCCCTTTAGTGGTTAGGTCTACTGTTTATCGACAAAAATGAACCCCCCTTTTCAGATTCTCAAACTTTTTAGCCTCTCAACCCAATTTCATGCAAGGAAGCTTGATCCTCTCAAGTTCAAGGCACTCATATGTATTGTGTAGTGACTAAGCTTAAGATTGTTAAAAAAGTTCTTAAGATCATGAATGTTGGTCAGATAGGGGATGTGAATGCTAGAGTAGAGAACTGTCAAGCTAATCTTAATCACATCCAAGATCAAATGAGACTTTTGCCTAGATCTTCTCTTTTGTATGCTTAGGAATCAGAAGCAATTAATGAGTTATTTTGAGCTTTAGAGGATCAAGAATCTTTCTTTAGACAATCCTCTAGGATTAAATGGCTCAGAGAAGGGGATAGAATTACCAAAATTTTCCACAATTCTCTCATTGCCAATAGGAACCGTAATTCCATTCACTCCCTAGAGGTGGGAAATGGGAACAGGATAGTAGGGCTCTCAGAAATTCAAGATCAGTTCCTCGATCATTTTCAAGGTACTATAGGAACACAAAAGGCTCTTCACTCTTTCACAGAGTTTGTGGGAAACCTTTTTCCTAACCCTTTTTCTGAACATCTTACCAATTCTCTGATTGCTGAAGTTTCTAACCAGGAGATTAGTGAAGCTTTTAATTCTTTTAACCCTAACAAGGCCCCTAGCCCAGACGGGTTTAACGGGTTTTTCTTCAAGAAAACTTGGCCTATCATCGAGGAGGAAATGACCAAAGCCATCCAAAAAATTTTCACTCTGGCAAACTCCTCAAAGAGATCAATTCCACCTTTATCTCTCTCATTTCCAAAAAAGTTCACCCATCCACAGTTTTAGACTATCGAGCTATCTCTTATTGTAACATGATTTACAAGGTGATTGCAAAAATCATAGCAAATAGGCTCCGAGCCATCCTTCCTCACATAGTTAGTCCCAATCAAAGTGCCTTTGTCAAGATCCATTGCATAAGGGATAATATTTTTCTGGCTCAAGATATTTTCAAGAACTATCACCTTTCTAACAATCATAAAAGGTGCGCTTTTAAAGTGGATCTCAAAAAGCCTTCGACTCTATTCATTAGAATTTCCTTATGAATGCTCTGGAAGCAGTAGGCCTTCCTTTTGAAGTTCCTTAACTGGGTCAAAGAATGCATTTCCACTCCTTCTTATTCTATCTTGATCAATGGCACTCCATCTAGATTTTTCAAGGGTAAGTCAGGCTTAAGACAGGATGACCCCTTATCTCCCTTTCTCTTCATAATTTGTATGGAAGTTTTTTCTAGGAATTTGAAGACTTGTGTAGAGAATTCCCCTTCCTTCAAATATCATTAGAGGTGACAAAGCCATAAACTCAACCATTTCCTCTTTGCTGATGACATTTTGATGTTTTGTCATGCAGACTTGTTATCTGCTCAAACATTGTTTGACTCTTTATGTTCTTTCTCTATGTTTTCTGGTATGGATATGAAATCATCCAAGAGTCAATTTTTTTTATCCCCAGATGTGAACCATCTAGCTCACTAAATGAAACTAATCTCTGGTATCCAGTAAGGCTCTCTTCCCATAAGGTATTTAGGGGTCCCTCTTATAACAGGTCGTTTATTTAGGAGGGCTTGCCTTCCTTTTCTTGACAAAATAGACAATAGGATCAACAGTTAGACTCATAAAAGCCTTTCATATACTGGCAGAATCTAATTGGTTATCTCATTTCTTCCTTCCTTCCAAGTATACTGGTCTTCCCATTTCATCCTTACTTCCTCCATTCTTAAGGATATAGAGAAGAAGCTTATGAACTTTCTATGGGCTAGGAGGGAAGATTCAAAATCTCATGCCAAGGTTAAGTGGAACGACATTATTAGATCTAAAAAGGAGGGTGGCTTAGGAGTGAAACACTTGACCACTTGGAACCATGCTTTGATAGGGAAACGAATTTGGAATCTATTTAAAGATAGGGAGGCTTTGTGGGTTAAGTGGGTGCATAACATTATTATGAGAAGAAGTAACTTTTGGAGTGTCCAACCAACCTATAATAGTTCATGTAGTTGGCGAAAAATTTTATTTGTGAGGGATAAGATGAGGAACCAGTTCAGATTTAGGATTGGCAATGGTATATCTATTCTTTTATGGCAGGACCCCTGGCATCCGAGAGGCATCTTGCAGACCTTTTCTTCGCCGAGGGAGATAAATGGTTCAAAACTTCCAATGACAGTACGAGTTTCAGAAGTTATCATTCATGATGAGTGGAGTTGGCAAGAAGTTTCCTTAGAGCTCTTTAGGAACCTTGAAGTACCTCGTTATCATCCAAATAGCTCCAACCCTAATAGTCTGGAATGGCTAACTGGATCCACAAGAAAGTACACAACTGCTTTCGCCTATAACTTTTTGCGATCTCTTATCCAAGAAGTTCCATGGTATAAGCTAGTGTGGGATAAAGGTAGTAGGCCTCGGTGCTCCTTTATCCTTTGACTTGCCTTCCTTCAAAAACTACAAACCTGTGACAAACTTCCCTACCTCTATACTCCTAACCATTGTTCATTGTGCCTTTGGATAATGAAACCTTAGACCACTTGTTTTTTGAGTGCTTATTTTCTAAATCAGTTTGGGACCAAAGCCTCACTCATTTTCACTTACATTGCCCTAATCAGCCTTCCCTCCCATCCCTTCTCACTTGGTTTCAAAGAGCCTCCAATAATCGCACTTCAAACCTTTTCCCAATCCTGCTTTCTATTATTGTTTACCACATTTGGTCTGAAAGGAATGCTAGAGCATTTAAAGATCAAGCCAAGGATATTAGGAGTGTGTACCTCGGAGTAATCTCCCAGGTTAAGGAACATCAAGCCCAAACACCGAGAGGAGGTAATTAAATAAATGTCTATTTTACTAGTCTTTCTTTGCAGGTTTGCCAACACAAGGAATGCAATAGGTTCATTCATGTGTGTCTACAGTCGGTAGCGGACAGGGGACAGATGTTCTAACATTTCTAAATTTCTTCAGATCTCACTGCACCATGAGGACAAAATCAGTAAACACCATGTTTTAATCTGCAGCTATGGTATAATGTCTTAGATACTTATGTTTCTGTTGGCCTTTGAGTGGTTCGAAGTTTCTGCCTTGTTATAGTTAAATAGTAAGTTTGGACTGTGGTTTTTGCTTTGCTGAGGTGAAATGAGTCTAGTTAGCTGAGGTAGTTGTGGGACTGATGGAGTGTTGAACCTTGATCAGATTATGAGCAAGAAGTGATGGAGTTCCTGGGTTCTAGTTGGAGCTTTTATGTAGCAAAGGCCTTTGTTCCTTTAACCTCCACCTCGTAGGTGAGAGCTAAAAAAGTCCTGGAGTCATTTGTAATCCATCGTTGTACATAACTCTATATTTATATAAAATCTACTGAATTAACAAAAAAATTAACTTAGGCTCGACATAATTGATTTTGATCTTAATGCTCTTGTTATCGTGTTATTCATGCTAGTTTTGGATTAATGCATTAACAAGAAATTGTTGCATGTCATGCTTGTTTTGAATGCATCTATCTTTGCTTAATGAATCCTAATTTTTCAATCTAAGAAATAATTCGTTTTGCAATTGGTCTTTGATTAATCTGAACTTTTTACTAAAATTTTCCTAGCAATTTCTCTCTTAAAAACTTTCAACTATATTTTAATTTTCTGAACTTAAATCACATCTTCTTCTTTCTTTTCTTGTTTACTTTTAACGTAAGCAAACAAATCCCCCAATCTTGTACTATTGTGTTATGTAATCAAGCATCAATTCATGCATAACATTCACACATACTTTACTTGAAAGTAAAAAAAATCTTCCTTGTGTTTTGATTTCTGTGGGACAATACCCTTGCTTCACTATACTACAAATCAACTTAAGTAGGGGATTAAATTTGTAGGCTAACGACAACCTATCAGTTCTACAGATATTCTCCCCTATAATTTATTTATATTGTTGATATGATTGGATGTATGGCATGACGTGGATGTATTTTGATATTCATGCATGACTGTGCACATAATATTGGGTATCGTAGGATGGTGTGAACTTACTCAGCGAGGTCTAATTCTCCTTAACTTTATTCTTTTAAGGTTAGCTACCACCAACTTCACGTCAATGAATCACTTGATGTGTCCCCTGTGACCTACCTATGTTTATGTACTTTCTTTCTTTATTTTCATTTATCTTGTATTGTAGCATCCGTAGTGACAAGATTTTATGAGTTGTAAAGCTTCTTTCTGACGTACCCTATTGTTATTGTATTGTATGAACTTGCTCTGTTCTTGAGATTTGAATTTATTTTGTCACTAGTAGTAGGCTTATGTGTGATATGGGGTTTTGAACCTTAGGTCCTATGTGCCAATCACGTGCCTGTTTTGGGTCGTGACACTCTTATCAATGATAGCAACTCTAAGCCAATTAACAATTTTATTCGTAACTTGGTATTTATCTTCTCTAACACCCTTAGATAATTAGTTGTTCTGTTCTTTCCAAAGAGAGTAAATGGTGGTCACAAATGCAACTTTAATAAGCATTGTGCTTGGTTTCCTAGAGCTGGATAAAAAGATGATTTGATTAATCACTGTCTTCCATTCATATGTAGGATTCATTAAATTTAGCATGTGTTGCATTCTACCCTAAACTACTTTAAGAATAAATGATTGCAATCTTCTGCAAGCTCCTTGTGTAGTTCACAAATTGTATCTTGTGCTCTATACGATTGATTTTTGTCTTTAACCTATTTTTAATCACGAACCACATTATTATGGAACCTTTCAGGTTTATAGGATTTTTCCATAAAATCTTGGACCAAGCTACATCAATTGTGGGACTCGTTAAGATGGCACAATATGAGGCATTAGTGAATAGTGTCTAAAGGTGAGGTGTGCAGATTATGAGATCATCTCTGAGACAATTACTGAGATTTGGTAACAGATCTTGCAAAGTATAGAAACCTCGAAAAATACCATTCCATTGCCCATTCAAAATAAAGGTCGAAACTCTAGTTAAGGTATGCAACTTATTTCGCAGATGTAAGAGCTCTATTCTTTGAATAAGAGGACTAGTCATGGACTGGTTTTGCTAACCATTCACCTTACCTTTTATCTTTTCTAGTAGAGAAATACAATCTACGTATTTAGGTTTAGAAGAAGTGACAGGCACCCCAAGTTATCTGAAGAAACGAGGGTGTAGTCTCATACTAGTTAGTCTACTAATAGCCTCTGAGTTTCTCACATCTGAAGATAAGAAAAGGCTTCTCTTCTCAAAGTTTATCCTTAAGCCAGTCTATTTTGAAAATAGTCCCAAAAGTTGCATCATTAAGTTGACAGAAAATTGATTAGCTTCACTTAAAAGAACAAGTCATCTATATAGAGTAAGTGTGTGAGTCTATTGGCTTTGCATTGAGAATGAAATTTGAAGTTTCCATTTGAAGCAAGGATGTTGTTAAATAATCTAGACAACCCTTCCATCGCAATAGTGAAGAGGTAGGGAGATAGAGGGTACCCTGCCTGATCCCTTTGGTATTCCGAAATTATTTAGAAGGTAGGCCATTTATTAAAACACTCAAAGAGGCTGATAAGATGCACTTCATGATCCATTGCATAAAAGTGTTTGGAAAATCCATAGCTTCTAGGCATATTTGAATGAATCTCTACGTGAGTGTATCGAATGCCTTACAAAAAATCAAATTTGATCATACAACTATTGATTCTCTTATCAGTTGAATACTCTCGAAAGAGCTCCTATATAAGCATAATATTATCACATATATTCCTTTCTGGAATGAACGCTCTTTAAGAGATGTTTACAACATCCTTCAGAACTCCTTTTAATTTTCCCATAAGTAGCTTTGCAATCACTTTTTAAAGAGTATTACGACAAGAAATTGGTTGAAAATTAGCCATAGTCCAAGGGATTTCCTTTTTTTTGGCACAAGATAGAGGTATGTATGATTAACCTCATTCAGCATTTTATTTGATGAGAAATATTCCTGAACCGCCTCTGTGAATAAGGGATCGATGTTTAACTAAGTATGTTGAAAGAACCCAGTTGAAAACCTATTGGACCCCGGAGCTTTAGAAGAGTGCAAGCTAAATAGAGCCTTTTTAATTTCCAGATATGTGAATGGAGCTATTAAGTTGATATGTGTTTAATTGTTGATACATTTAATCATTTACAATTAGCGATTAATGAAACTTTAAGATACTTATTTTAATTTATATATGATTTTAGATATAATTTGGAAGCAAAGAAATTAAAGTGAATCGAAAGTATCATCTTCATAGAGTGAGAAGAAGAAAATTAAAAGAGAAAAAAAATGCAAAGAAGAAGAATTAAAAGTGGTTGCTGAAAAAATGAAGGAATAATAAGAGAGTAAAACGACATAAAGCAGGCTGGAAGCATGCAGAAAACGGCAACAGGTGGATAAAAGAGGAGTAAAACGCGGTCCATGCCAAATGAAATGCAGTAGCTCGAACTAGTAGCAGGAGACGATGGCATATAGCAGCTGGAGGCAAGGAATGACTATGTTTCACGTAGACGTGATGCATTTAACGCAGATAGCGTCTACAAAACGCAGACGTCACACAAGCATCATGTGGAAACGCAAATGTTTATGTCAATTCGGCTGAAGGGTTTTTAAAGGGATGTGAGCAGTGACGGTGGACAACCAAGTTAAATTGTCACATCAAGCTGCAGCATAAAAGAGAGTTGCATGAGAGGTTTGCGTTTAACGCAGACGAGCAGCTTGCAAGATAGGAGGGTAGTGCAATGAGGTGAGGCAGAGACGTGGATAGTGGAGATGGACCACCATCTTTATTTGTCACGTCGATAAACAGTAGATAGAAATAAGAAGCTTGGGCAGTTAAGGAGAAATAAAGGGAGCTTCGGTAGGGTTATAAAAATGGGAGCTGAAATATTTTTCGGGAGAGATTCATGGAAGCTTAGACGCTCCGATGTCAATTTAGAGGCTACATCGACGCCGACAACTCGGGTTAAGTATTTTTTATTTTTTTATTATTTCTTTCTTTTATTAGAAATTGATTGTATTATCCTATGTTAATTGATTTGGGTATTGTGTATGAATAATCGAATTTTCGTTATTGTTAGATGATTTGTGTATGAACCCATTGAGTATTTGTGAAAAGATGATTTTAATGCATTCACTGAATCGTTTAAGTGCAAACTCATTGCCAGAATTTTGATATAATCCGTAATTGATATGTTAAAATTTATATGTAGCGACTAATGATTCGTAATCATTAGGGATAACATGACTTAGGTTAAGTGAGACATCGTATATGGTTGTTGCCTTGACTAATTGATTTTTCTAATTCATAATGATACTACCTAATTAAATCTAGAGATCATATCCTAGGTTATTCGGTGGTTAGGTTTAATTAAAGTTCGTATCTTGATTAAACACTACCTAAGGGAAAACTTAGTTTAATCATTAACCCACGATTAATAGTTGCAAGGAGAGGTTAGAGAATAACAGATCAATAAAATATGCTTACTTAGGGTGTCGGCTGAGATTAAACCAAAGAACCTACCGAATTCTTCATTTTTATCATTTTTACATGTTTTCTTTAATTTGTTTTTATTAGTTAGTTTCATTTTATTTTCTTCTTTCAAAAACAAAACTCCTAGTTAAACCTAAATACCGGTTAATTTTATTTTATAAACTTTACATACACTTTCTGTGGGATCGACCTAAACTTACCATTGTTATAATAATAGGTCTACTTATTTTATTTTAACTAGCGTAATGACGCGCGGTAAAAGTTCCATTACTGTCATGCAACTGTACTATATGGTTTGATTTCTCCTACAGAGTAAAGTTGTATGAAAAAATTTAGAATTGGTATCTCCCTCTCTAAGCTAGTTCACCCGTGCTATTTACTTTCAGTACAGAATTATGAAGGTTAAAAGCTTGTTGGTATGCTTAAAGAGTAATCAACTCAACTGTTCTCAATCCAATATCAATAAGGGCAGTGTAACAGTTAGTTTGAGCAATCTGAAGTCGACATTTAAGCTCAATAAGATTTTTCAGTTGTTCTCTAGAGAGAAGTTTAAAAGCAGCCTTTACCTTTCTCAACTTCTGCATTAGCTAGAAATCTTTGAATCCCTTTATTGCTTTTTCGGATATTTCTTGAACTTGAAGAATTTGATGGATATTCTTTAAAACTTGACCTTAGATTAAGGAGTAGTATTGTAACTTCAACACATTTATATATTCATTTATATGATTCAAGAGAAGTTTCTGTTTGTGACAAAAATGTCAAAAAAAAGGAGAGATTGTTAAGATATTTACTATGTTCTATTATTTTAATTTTGACATTTTTTTATTAATAGATATTCAAAAATAACAAAAAATATAAATCAAGATGTCTTACTTTAATTGGTTTCTTGGATAGAGTTATTGTGTAAATAGAACTCTATCTTGGATGAAGATTTACGTGAATTACGTTTCTTATAGAGATTGTGTGGGTATAGAAGTGTAGTGGCGTGTGTGTGACCTCTCTGTGCAATGGGAAACAATTGTTTATTGTATCTTTGGTGAATTAGGTAATAGATGGTGGATAACGTAACCTATGATGTGTAGTCCATTTGTGTGCAGCAGAAAACATCTCCAAGTGCTATTTTCGTATGTGGGCAGCTAGGTTTACTAGTTAATTGATTGTGAGTATGTGAAGTTTTGTACATGAGTTGATAGTTCTTTGTGAGTGCGACATCTTGACTTGCTCATGGCTTTGTGTTGAGTTTTCACTGCATGGCTCACAATTAAGTCGATATGTTCATTGTATGTCTTCTACTGAAGCCGTATTTGCTCGATTAGTTATGTGTGACGTCTTCCCCTGCTACTGTGAGTTGATGTTGGAGTTTGCAAAAATCAGTTCATAGTTTGTTGCGAAAACTTCATATTTATTTAAGTGGAGTTGAATCTTTCGAGAAGTTTTTTTTAATCTTAATTGTGTTTTGTTCTTGTTCTTGGTTAGTCAATCACTTGAGTTATTTATTTATTGTTCTTTTGTTAAAATGAGTGTTGAGAAAATCCTCTGTTGAGGATAACGCAAGTCGGTCATGCTATTAGGTGTGAAATTCTTTCACGGGTAACGAAGACGAGGGATTGTTTCAAGGATTGAGTGGTGTCGGCCTTTTATAAAATTATTGTCGTTAGTGAAAGAATTAAGCTGAATGAGGAACCCACAGATGTAGGCAAAATATGCTGCATTGTGTTATTAAATTTTAGTATTGATCTATTTAATTTTGTATTTATTTTTCTGTTTTCGTTTGTGCTGAAAAAATTTACAGATGATGATACAGTTTCCTTATATCTAATAATCGACGCATACAATTACAAATAACCGTAACAAAACCTTACAAATAACTGCAATTAAATCGAAATTTTTGGGAAACTAATACACCCATTAGTTTTCTTCAAATCCCTTCAAACATAACATTTGCGTAGTACTTCATGGACACCTTTTTCGGAGGCGTGTATACTTTGTTCTTCCATGCTACAGCAGGGGACGCCTCGACAGAGCTTGTATTTGCTTAAACCTATGAGGTTTTTGGAGAAGCAACTGTCGAGTTAAAGCAGGGAAGTCCTAGTCGAAGAGGTTTCCCTCTTTCCATAGAGGTCGTGGAGGCCTGAGGAAGGCCCTCCGTCTAGGTCAACCGCTAACAAAACGACGAAGTGGTAAAGGCTGAAGCAAGCCGAAAGCAAAGGGCGGGAAAAGGTAACGAAGGAGGGTAGAAATGGAAAAGTAGGTAGAAAAAAAGGCAGAGTGAAATCAGCTAGTGTTCCTCGTAGAATACAATTGTCGATTCTTCAATACAGTTCTGATTGCAAGTACTATGGAAGTCACCAGAACCGACAGGTGATGTGAAATCCAGTTATTGGTTGAAGCAAAGACTTTTAGTTGGCCCTAGTTTATTTATAATTAATACAAAATTTAAATGTAATTTAATAAATTTTGATTTTATTTAAAAAACATTAAAAAGGTTAAAAAGTCAATATTTTTTTAAGTTTTAATTTGATTGTAGTTGAGAAGATTGTATTAGGAACATTATTCTTCATTTTCACTCAATGTTTTTTTAATTTATGTTAATTTTCTTCAATTTTATATAGAAGAAAAAAACAAAGAAATTGACCCACGAGACAGTAACTTTTGTGGACAGGAATATATAAGTTTCTACAAACAAATACGATCGAATGAATAGAATGTTTTTTGTGTGTGTGTGGTTTAATTACATTTTCTTCTAAAAGAATTTCAGGAAGATCCCTTAAGATACTTGAAATCCTTACAAGGATCAACAAAATGGAACTTAACCCTGTAAAGATTCAACAACTTCAACAAATCTTTAACTTTGTCCTTTGTCTTGTCGCTACAGCCAACCTGCAAGAGAACCAATAATTTCTGAAAACCACCTGATTCAAGTGCCGCTATCGCAGCATTATTCTCATGTTCCTCATCGTTCTTGCAAAGCTTCCAAATTATTGACACGGAGAGCTCTGATGTCAAAAACGATACTCTCAGAATCTTCTTTACAAGTAACGGCAAAATCAGATCATTCTCAAAAGCACCTTCTCTTCCTTTAGAGCTGTTGCAGATTTGTTCCAAAACGCACAAGGCCTTCTCGCATGTACCTTTATCACTATCCACAAGAATCTCGACAAGGCCAGAGACCAAACCCATCTCTACAAATGTTTTTGTTGCTTGCTCACCGATCTCTGGCTCTGAAATTGTATAAAAAATAATCTGTAACGAAGCTTTTGTTGCACTCGGGCTAATTGGCTCCTTGATCAACGAAATCAAAGCTTGGAAAAAGCCTTCAATCTGGGTCAAGACAAGCACGTAGCTTTGGTCCAAAGCAAGAAGCCTTTTCATAGCCAAAACTGTGTTCTGCCTTGTAGAAAGATCTGCTTTACTCTTCAAAAGCCATACTATTGTAGATAAGCACTTCATTGATCCAAGCTTACTCTGGTCTTCTACACCTTGTGGAATCATCCATGTCAGGACTGAGAGTATCTCCTTCAACAATTCTACATGTTTCTCGCTTGCAAATGACTCGAAACACGCCGATAAAGCGCATGCACCTCCATTTTCCCTAAAACATCGCTTATTGCGTTCACTTTCGTTTCCCAAAGTCTTAATCTTTTCCACAAGTTGAAGACACTTGTTCTCATCCCTTTGTTTAGTTGCCTCCATAATTTTCTTACAAGTACTCGAAACCTCATAAGGTGTCACTGGAACACGTGGGGTCGGTATCCTTTCGATGCCATGAGAACGGTTCTCACAGCACCAATCCTGAATCATCCTGCGAATAGAGTGATTTGGTATTTGATCAAAGTTCCGCAACACCGTATTAGTTACCGGACATGTCTGGTTTCCCAAATCAATCCACTTCTCAATGCTCTCTCGGTCGTAGGTGATGCCGGTTGATAAAGTAACAGGATCTTTCATCAACTCGAGAGAGATGGGGCATCGAAAATGAGTTGGGATCACAATTTCCATGCCGGAAGAGATGCTACCGGTAGAGAGCTCCTTGTATTCGATGTTGTTGGAACGATGAACATTTCTTGCTCTTCTTCTCCAAGATAAATACATGGTATGTTATGAATATGATGTGGTCTCTTTTGAGAGAATGAAATTGATCAAGTTACAGATATAGAGAAAGTTTATTCTGAAGAGGGAGGAAGATATGAGGTTTGGCTTGTGAAGTAGAATTGGTGAAGGGGTGTTTATAGGTAAGAGAATGGAAAACACAGGTGGTCAAAACCAAGTAAAGGAAGGGGAAAACACGTTGACAGGGGAGCGAGTGGAAGGTTATGGTTTGAATATGGGAATTGTTGACCTTTGAATGTAGTATTAGGGTCGACTTACGTGACCAAGATGAAGTCGGCCGAGGGTTTGAAATGCTGACCGCGTTTCTCAGTCAAATCAATCGCTTTGACTCACCTGCTTTTCCTTTTCTTCATCTAATTGAGTACCCACATACTTATCTAATATGCTTTCGTTGGGCTAACTCTTTAGCTTTCTACAAAAGAATGAAGACTGAAGTTAAAGCTTATGGGCATTTCATTCGAGGTTAGTCGATTAAGTTGGCAATTTAGACTATCTAAGAGTGAATTAAAATTTAAAATAGTAGTAGGAACAGAAGAAATTGTTCTCCTTAATTCTCTAAATTTAGCATTAATTATGTTTTTTGACTTGTTTAAGGATATAAATTTGTTAAAATATTTGTAAATTAATATTGAACTGTGAGTATTTTTATATTTTCAATTTGTTTATGTATTAGCCATTTTAACAATATACTTTACATAATAATTTATTTATAGATATTTTGTTGTATGTGTTATCTCTCCCAGGGGACTGGACCACTGCGAAATACGCACTTATCAGTGAATTTAGAAAGATACATGCCT
>JANSVA010000002.1:16651943-16666766 GCA_025504915.1 Erythroxylum reticulatum | reverse complement strand
ATAATTAAATAATTAAAATGCACAAAGATAAAGAATGCCTTTTATTGAATAAAACAAATTTTATACAATTAAAAGTACAACCAAAATTGGCTGCAAGTGCATAAACCAACACTTAGTTCAATTCACAATGCCTCAGAGAACTCTACTGAAAAGAACTCAACTATCTCTAAAGTTTCTCATTCTATTGTACTTTAGATGTCTATACAGTCAAATACTTTTCGTATTAACTTATTGATCGAACAACTTAGTTATAGACATTAAGGAGACAATGTCTTTTCTCCTATTTCTCTCTCTGCAGAGTTTTTATATGTCAATATTTTGTGTTTTCAATAGATTTGTTTAAATATGCATTTAGACACAATTTTGGCATTTGCTAACTAAACTAATAGTACCAAATATGACCATATCACCAAATTCAACATATGTAAAGGTAATGAATAACTTGTTGAGTTATGGTATATCTATAAGTTTTTATTTATGTGTGACTAATTGTTGAGATTTTATTTTAAAGGCACGAAAGATAAAAAGTTCCCAAGCACAATGAATTGTCGATAACAAATAATAATAGCAAATAAATGGTCTCGAGGCATGAGGAGACAACAATGACAAAGTCCAAAAATAAGGAGTGAAATCTTCTTTTCCTTTTATCCAAGACCAACCTTATTCCATCTATGCATAGCCACAAATTTTGCTGGGTCCACTTGGATAAAAGGAAGAAAAATTGGTTCCAAAAATAAAAGATGTTCCGAGGCATGAAAAGACGTTGATGATGGAGGGAGATAATTGCAATAATACAAATGGTCTCCTCTTCCTTCATACTTTTCCCTAGCCCCTTAACCACCTTTTAAGGTCCATTTTACCAATAATAGGTAATCTTGGCAACTTATTTAGACCACTCTACTTAAGCTCCATTTTGCCACCAATAAGCTATCTTAACATCTTAACTAGATCACTCCATATGGTCCATATTTTGCCAACAATATGCAATTCTAATGCCTTAACAAAATTAACCCACTTAAACTCCTTTTATTATTAATAGGCAATCTTAATACCTTAACTAGATCACCTCATTTAAGTCCCATTTCATCGACAATAGTATTAGCTTAAGGTTTATTATTAATAATTTTGATGATAACTATATAATATTTGAAAGTTTAAATTGAATTTATTTCCTTATATGTAACGATATAGTTCTTAAAAGGAAATGATAGTATAGGATAAATGCTTCCTTTCTTGTAGGAACTTTCTTAATGAAGTTACCTTATTAGAAATGATTCCACAATATCCGGAAGGATCTTGCTATTCACAAAATTCAAAAAATTAGCTCTGATTTTTTTTTCAATACTTTTTTCTTAACGTCTGAATATTAGAAGATTTCAGTAAAAATGATATCGAAGATTCGTAAGATACAAAGTCAACTCAAAATAGAAATGAAGCAATAGCTAGTTAAAGAAAATGTTTACTTAAGGAAGAGCCACTGCATTTGTGAAGAAGTCATATTCTTGAAATACTTCAGCTGCATCAATATTCCAAAAAGTAATATCTTTATCAAACTCCTTATTAGAAAGTGAAAACACTCTATTGAGAGAGATTGTTATTTCTTGAAGCTTACATTGAGTAAACCCTTTATACATTTTTGTTGAAAGCTTGTAGAGGTTTATTAAACACTACAAGTGTGAAATATTGAAGAACCTTGAAAAAATATGTACTTGTGAACTTAGAGAGACTTTTCAAAATTTACTACTTGGAGTTTTTATAGTGAAATACTCGAGTTAGATATTTGAGGAGGAGGTGTAGATTTCGTTATAAGTCGAATCAGTATAAATCGATTGTGTCATTCTTTCTCTCTTCTTAACTTTTAAATTTCTACATTATAATGTTTGTGTTTTAAATTTACAAGAGACTCCTTCAAATTTATAATAGCTCCTTCTGTTTTAATATTGCAAGAGGTTTCCTTTTAACAGGCTTTTTTTGTTAAGAGGCTCATTTTGTTTTTAACACTAACAGGCTCCTTTCGTTTTTAACTTTAACAGGCTCCTTTCATTTTAAATGTTAATAGGCTATTTTCATTTTTAATGTTAACAAGCTCCTTTCATTTTTTAAATTTTAGCAGCTCCTTTCGTTTTAAACTTTAACAGACCTCTTCTATTTATAGATTTTTTGGTTGAAATTTAGCAAGTTCTTATCATTTACACGAATTAATAGTAACTTGCAAATTTTTAAAGTCACACACAGTTCACTCTTCTCTTAAGTGTGTTTACTTTATCATTTGGTATCAGAGTGAGGTTTCACATTTATTGTGTTTTACAGCACGTGATAGATCTTGGTAAACAATTTAAGAAGCCTTAAAGGACCATCAATTTCAATGCCTCCTTAATTCAATGGAAACAACTATCCTATTGGAAAGAGAGAATGACCATTTATCTTCAATCTGTAGAAATTGAAATATGGAAAGCTATCAAAGTTGGAGCCACACCTTCTACTATTGATAATGTAGAAGTATGGATTAATGTTGATAGAAGAAATGCACAGTTGAATGCCAAAGCAAGACATCATCTGATTTGTGCGTTTTCTCCATAAAAGTATGAAAAGATATCCTACTTTTCTATAAGAAAGAAAATGTGGGATAAACTTGAAGTCACTTTTGAAGGAACAAATGAGGTAAAGAAACATAGAATAAGTCTTTAGTGCATCAATACGAAACTATTTGCATGAAATAGAGCGAAACTATAGGCAAATTCTTATGATATTTTAACAATATCATCACAACCTTAAAGGACTTAGGCAAGATATATTCCAATGATGAGCTTGTAACAAAGATTTTAATATCACTGACAAAGGAATGGAGACCTAAAGTGATAGCTCTAGAAACTACGAAGGATCTAGACAACTCGTCTAGTTAAGAGGAAACTTGATGATCTATAAATTAGAGCTTAGGAGAAATGAAGGATACTTATATGGAAGAGGAATGGCACTAAAAGTAGTTGATGAATCAAATTCATCAAACAGTGATGAAAGCAACACTAAGTTGCAAATATATAGAGATGACAAATTCAATTTCATGGTTAGAAAATATGTCCAGTTCTACAAGAAGAAGCTAATAAAGAAAAGAGAAGGAAATAAGAAAACTAGAAACAACAGGTTCCTATTAAAAGGCAGCAGTAGTAATAGTAATACATAAAACAATGAAATCATATGATATCACTGCAAGAAGCCTAGACAAATAAGACCAGAATGTCCTCTTATTCAAAAGGACAAATCAGAGAATAGAAAATCCAAAAAGCAAGCTATGGCTATAGCTTGGTCAAATAAGGAATTTGAAAACTTTGAAGAAGAAGATCTTGAAGAAGTCAGCAATTTTTGCTTTATAGTCGAATCAAGAGACAATGAGGTATATTATTCTGACTTTGATAATAAGATAAATGAATTAAAAGATGCATATCATGAACTATATGATAAGTATAAACAAATTAATAGTGCAATATTTCAAAAAGGTTGAGAAGTCCAAAAATAATGATGCATCCTTAACAAATAAGATTAAATCATTAGAATCTGAGAATAAAAATTTGTTGTCTAAAATTATGTCTCTTGAAAATGATAATAAACAAAAAGACTCTGAAAGGAATTCCTGGATCAAAAGGTAATCCAACTAGAAAATTCTTCTTTTAATGCAAAAAAATTAAAAGAAAAAGTTACTACTCTAGAACTTGAAAAAGAGAATTGGCTGAAAAAATCATTCTTTAGAAAAAGATCTTGCAAATTTTATTAATGGAAGGAATAATCTTGATGCATTACTTGGGAATAGTTAAGGAGCTTTTGATAAGGTTGGAATAGACTATAATAAAAATAAAAATATTAGGCCATATAATGCTTCTTTGTGAAATCTAGCAGTAGCAAAAACCAAAATAGCAGGAACTTGATAAATAGCAAAAACCATAGTAACTCTCGTTCATCTGTTTTGTTCTCTTATTATGGTAGACATGGTCATATTAGTCATTCCTCTAACTTTGGGAGAATGAAGAAATTATCTCAAATGTATGTTTGGAGACCAAAAGGCCAAACTACTAACCTGGAAGGTCCTAGAAAATTTTGGGTACCTAAAATGAGATAATACATTTTGCATATATGCTTCAAAATAAAGACTAGAGAAAATCAATGGATAGTTATTAGTTCTTGTTTGAGACACATGACAAGTGAAATATCACACTTTAACTATATTGAAAGGAAAGATGGAGGTAATGTTGTCTTTACTGGCAAAAACAAGGCAAAAGTTAATGGAATTGATAAAATTGCTAACTCTAATTCTGATTCTATTAATAATGTTCTTTATGTTGATGCATTGGAACATAACTTCTTAAGTGTAAGTCAATTATATGATAAGGGCTATAGAGTCACTTTCTATGCATCTCATTGTGAAATTTTAATGATAATATTGTATTTATTGGCCCTAGAAATCATAAATATATATTGTACTCAATCGAAAGACATGTCTTCACGAAATGTTAATTGTTTTGTTTAATTAGAAAAGGATTTTTTATCTAGCATAGAAGATTTGAACATGCTAGCATAAGCATTTTATCTAAATTATCCAAAAATTAGTTAGTAAGAGGACTATCGAACTTGAAGTTTGAGAATAATCAAGTTTGTTAAGTTTGTTTAAAATGAAAACAAACTAAAAGTAGCTTTCCTCCTAAAAATATTATATCTAATAACCAACCGCTTGAAAATATACATATAGATTTATTTAGTCCTACTAGGACTCAAAGCTTTGGTGGTAAACACTATAGTTTTGTTATAGTAGATGATTATTCTAGATTACATGGGTTTAATTCCTATCAAATAAGGATGATACTTTTGAATTTTTTAAAAAGTTTTGCAGAACAATTCAAATTGAAAAAGGGTACAACATTACATCGATTCGGAGAGATCATAGAGGATAATTTGATAATAGAAAATTTGAATATTTCTATAATGAAAATGGCATAACTTATAATTTTTGATGCCTAAGAACTCTTCAACAAAATGAAGTTGTTAAGAGAAAGAACAGGACTCTCGTTGATATTGCCAGAACAATGCTGCGTGAAAGTGTTCTACCTTATGGTTACTAGGAAAAGGCTTTATCTATTGCTTATTAAATACTTAACAGGTGTCCTATAAGAACTATTCTCAAAAACACCTCCTATGAGTTGTAGAAAGGAAGAAAACCAAATGTTGCTTACTTTTAAGACTTGGTTACAAGTGTTTTGTTCTAAATAATGGAAAAGATAACCTTGGAAAGTTCAATCCAAGATCAAATGAAGCTAATTTCCTGGGTTACAGTACTGGTAGTAAAGGATTTAGCTTTATAACAAAAGAACAAAAAGGATAGAAGAATTAATACATGTAGTATTTGATGAAGCACTACCCTCGATGATAACAGCTGATTTAGATGATAAAGAGCATCCTTTAATTTCTGAAAATACATCGCAGACTCAAACTACACCTATAGTACCTTCAAAATTACAAGATAAAGAAGGTCCTTCTAAAGCTAGGACAGAGCAGGCTCCTTCATCTCAGCAGGAGTCTATGCAACGAAGAACACCAAGAGAATGGAGAGTTCTTGATACACATCAGTACATTCTAGGAGACCCCTCTGAAAGTCTAAGAACCAGATCATCCTTTACAACAATTATGTTGCCCTTATCTCATAATTAAAACCAAAGACCATTAAAGAGGCTCTTACTGATGAAAATTGGGTTTCAGCTATGAAAGACGAACTAAATCAGTTTGACACAAACAAAGTTTGGAATCTAGTACCTTGTCCATGAAACAAGTCAATCATTCGAACTCATTAGGTATTTCAAAACAAACTTGATGAAACTGGTAAAGTGGTAAGAAACAAAGCTAGACTTGTAGCTCAAGGTTATAATCAACAAGAAGGTATTGATTTTGATGAGACTTATGCATCTATTGCTAGATTAGAATTGATTAAAATTTCACTTATTTTTCATGCCATATAAATTATTCCAAATGGATGTCAAAAGTGATTTCTTATGGATGTATTAACGAAGAAGTGTCTGTTAAGCAACCTCTAGGTTTTGAAGATGAAAATCATCCTGATTATGTGATGAAGTTAAATAAAGCTCTGTATGGTCTAAAGCAGGCTCCTCCAGTATGGTATGAGAGGATAAGTAACTTTTTTATTGAGAATAATTTTGAAAGAAGAAGGCAGATAAAACCTTATTTATTAAGAAAAAGGAGAATGATTTACTCATAGTACAAATATATGTTGATGACATAATATTTGGTCCTACTAATCAATCCTTTTGTGAAGAATTATCAACCTTAATGCAGGGGGAGTTTGAAATGAGTATGATGAGAGAACTATCGTTCATTTGTGAGTTGCAAATTAGTCAAGACAAATACACAAAGGAACTTATCAAGAAATATCATTTTGAGAATGCCAAACTAATGGGTACTCTTATGTATACTAGAATAAAACTTGATAAAGATGAAAAAGGCAAGGCCACGAATGAGACAAAGTACAGAGGAATGATTAGCTTACTATTATATCTTACAAGCTCAAGACTAGACATTATGCTTAGTGTGTGCCTTTGCGCACGCTTTTAATCAAATCCAAAAGAAAGTCACCTTCAAGCAGTCAAAAGGATCTTTCACTATCTTCTCGGAACTACGAACTTTGGATTATGGTATCCAAAAATTGATTCATTTAACATAGCTGTCTATTGTGATACAGATTATACAGATAATAAAGTCGTAGGAAAAGCACAAGTGGACACTATCAATTTCTTGAAGGATGTCTAATTTCTTAGTCTTGCAAGAAACAAAATTACACAATGCATTATACAACTGAAATGGAATAAATGGTAACTGCCAACTGTTATGCTAAAATCTTATAGATGAAACATCAACTTAAGGACTTTTCTCTAAACTTTGATCATATTCCTATATTGTATGACAATACAAGTGTAATAAATCTCTCTAAGAGTCTTATACATCATTCTAGGACTAACATATATAAATCAAACATATTTTCTTAGAAATCATGTTTTAGAAGGAACCATTGACCTTTTGCATGTTAAAATTGAAAATCAAGTAATTGATATCTTTACTAAGCCACTTTCTGAAGATAGATTTTGTGTGTTAAGGAAAGAGCTTGGTATGTACAGATTATCTGATATTAACTCTGTATGAAGATTTTACGCTACTTCTCTTCATAGATATTAATAGACTCCTTCTAATCTATTTTTATGGCAGGCTCATCTTAGTTTAGAAGGCCCCTCTTAGTTTAGAAGGGTCCTCTTAGTTTGGAAGGAACCTCTTAGTTTAGAAGGCCCTTTTTAGATTAAAAGGCTCCTGTTAGTTTAGAAGGCTCCTCTTAGTTTAATAAGGGAGAATAAATATGTCTTAAAAAGAAAGTTATTAAATAGCATTGCTTTACCTTTTAAAGCGTATATGTGCAGCTCTAACAACTTTTTGTACGTGACTGATAGAAGATATGCAGATGATCACACGTCTTTTAATAGTGTGTACATTTTTTCATCTTCACATGAAATCAATGCTCAAGAATCATTTAGCATATCCTGAAAAGGTTTCTTCCTTCTACTCACTTTAATCATTCTTAAAAGTGCCATTTTTCCTCACTGCACCCTAACCCTGTATTCCTACTCCTACTCAAATCTCTTAAATCTCACTAAGCTTACTTATAATGGCACGAACAAAATCCAAGTGACAAAAGAAAACCTTGACCACACTACTAGCCATGGCGAAACTCTCCGCTATGAACAAGAGTCTGAAACTCTTGTTTCTGAGTCTTTCTATCGCTAATAGTAAGATTATTAAACATTCCTATTGAACCTATTTCTATCACCTATAAGCCTCAAGTTTCTAAAGCACCCATTCAGGAGACTTCATATGAGAGAGAAAGAAAGAGAAATATTTTGGCTATGTTGTCTCTAGAATCTGACTCTGATTCATCTTTCGAACATAATGAAACAACAATCAAGCAGTAATATATCTCTGAATTTGATGAAGAAGTTTCTGATGACTCAAACCCTAGCTCATTAGAAAAAGAAGAAGAAAAATCTTCTAGTGAGGGGGGGGCAACGACAAAAGTAAGGTTTCATTCTCCTTCACTATCACTACCCATTCTTTTTCGGCCTATTTGCATTATATCCATTATATCTTCTAAAACTTCACACCACCATTTACTACTCCTCAACTTGATACCATGGGTGAGAAATTGCCTAAAGTACACTTGATTGTTAATGATAATGGTTCAAATGAAGAACCAGACCATTTAATAAGATGTCTATGAACTAGAGGAAGTCTTGCAAAGGAAGTTAAGAAAGTTGTTGAGAAAGAAAAAAAATCCTTGGCACTGAATAGAGGAAAGAAAAGAATCTCAAAAGAGAAAAAAAGCAAGAAATAAAAAAAGTAAAGCACCTATGGTTGAAGAGAATATTGAGGACCCCATTATTAGGGATGAGCCATTTTATGAAGAAGCCTTATTTGAAGAAATTCCAAAAGCTAAGAGGTCAAAATCGAAGAAATAAAAGAAATGAGAGTCTTCAACACCGGTCAAACTATTTCAGTCAATGGACGCTGAAGCACAATACAAAATGTGGTACAAGAAGCAAAAGGTGGTTGTTAGACGCATTTTGCCTCCTCTCCAATTCGTTGACATTGGTATTCCCATCTCTTCTCATTTTCTTATTGTTGGTTGGGAATTTTTTTTTAATTTGAATGAAACAATATGTTATGATTTAGTTAGATCATTTTAAGTACATATGAGAAAAGATGAAATTGATGGGAAGTTAGCAATAATCTCTTAGGTACGTGAGTGTGAGATCTTGAATATTGAGGAAATCTTGGGAAACGTGCTAAATATAATTCCTATAGGTAGAACTAACCTTCTTTGTCATAAGTGGGACATTACTGATCTTGATTTGGGAGAAGTTGTGAACTTTATCTACTTGCACACTGAGAATGCCCATAAAGGGAGAACATGGTGTAAACATTTGGACTTACTACCACAATGCTTTAAATCATATTTGCTACTTCAATTTTTCTAAAGAGTAGTTCAGTGGAAAGATGCAGTCTCCTAGATACATATGTGGTATGTAATCTTTTTAAGGGCAAGAAGAAGTACCTCTCAGTGATGGAGGACCATCTCCATAAGTTTTGAAGGGCTTGGAAGCCATGGGATTTGATGAAAAAGATGAAGACAATAAAGCTCAAGGTAAAGACAATGATTCGGGTGAAGAACAAGGTGAAGTTAGCTTGGATTTAATGCTTAAGTTCCAAGCTAACTTCGGCCCATTTGGTGATCACAAGGCAGCTGTTTTAAATCCTTAAATTGACATTTTAAGACTTTACTTTATACTATTTGAGACTTTATATTGTATGTTTGACGTATTTGGTCCGGCTTGTATTACTGCTTTGGCCGATTGACATTTTATATTTCCGGATTGGTTTGTTTTGTTGTTTCGGTTTGACTGTGTTGAACCAGCCTTTTGGTCTCCCACCTTCAGGTTATTTTGAGACTTAAAGGTGAGTTTTAGTGTTGGGTTTAGTTTCAGCTCAGGGGCAGCTACAAGGACACGAACCGGTTGACTTGTTGGTTCACTTTCCTTATAAGCTATCCCAAAATCTAGCTAATGACCATATTCATAACTTATCAAAAAATTTCCAGATTTTGAGAGTTTTTCTCTTTGATCTTTTGGAAAGAAATTTTCTTGGGGGGGATTTTCCGAAAAAAAATTAGATTTGATTATTTTCCGAAAATAATCCAAATTTGTTCGTTGTTGTTGATTGTTTCTGAGTCAATTGAATCTACCCGTCCGTTTTAAAATCTGTCCTATGAAGTAGGTTGAATTCGTTTGATTGAAATTACAAAGCCATGTTTTAGAGAACATCCTAAACTTAAAATTCAAATCAAGAATCACCAAAAATCGATTTCCCAATCATCCAAAATTCCCGACTGAATCTTATCCCATCGCCTAGAATTTTCCCGTCGCCCATCCAGATATGCCTTCACTAAAACCTACATAACTCACTCGTCCCTTAACCAAATCGTCCGATTCTTGTGTCTAAACTCATTAGCACAAAATTTTATACAAATTTCCCTTCTACACCAAACCCTTATTCTGTCTCTATTTTTCCATAAAATGACCTAAAATTCGCTGCTAGTTTTCTACCCGAGAAGAACAAAACTTCTCCAAACTTTGTCGATTCTTTTTCAATTCTTTCCCAATCTGTTTGAGACGTTCATGCATCATATTTTTGGTATCAGAGACCATATCTCGGACGTGTCTTTGATCATTAAACATATCTGTACTAATCCCACACGATCTGGAGAAGCTCTTTGCAAAGTTGGATGAGATGAGTGTCAAAATCGACAAGTTTGATACGTTCCAGAAGGAGATCCAGGCTGCCAAGGCTAAGGAGGCAACATATGCAACCTGGGGGACATTTAATGCACCTGGTGAGACATCTCAAGCCAACCCATCCGTAGAAGAAGAATTTGGTGATGAGGTAAATGATTCTTGTGCTCCTGAACGTGATGATAGCATTAGAATTGGTGGTTTGGCCCCAATTTTGCTGCTAGCCGTATGGTCCCTATTGGGAACATGTTTCCACCTAGAAATGATAGGAATGATGATCTAAACATTAAGATAGACATTCCTGAATTTTTGTTTCAACTTGATGCCGATGTGTTTAGTGAATGGTTGTACACCATTGAACGCATTTTTGAATTGAAAGAGGTTCCGGAGGAGAAGAGAGTCAGATTGGTGTCTATGAAATTCAAAGGGTATGCTGCCTTTTGGTGGGATAACTTGCAAAAGAAAAGGCTTAGAGGTGGGTTGCCTAGAATACTACATGGGATAGGATGAAAATTGAGTTAGAAGAGACATTTGTGCCTCCTCAACATATGCAGCAAATGTTAGATAAGATGTTTGGGTTGAAGCAAAATAGAAGGCAAGTTGAAGACTATGTGATGGAGTTTGAACAATTCCTTTTGAAGTGTGGATTGGAAGAAAGTGAAGAGGTAGTTATCACACGGTTTGTTAGGGGACTTGACATTGACTTGCAAAACTTTGTGAAGACTTATCCTTTTGACACTTTGAGTGAAGACAAAAGACTTGCCTTTAGGGGTGAGATTAACTTGAAATCTACCAAGCCAACGCTACCCAAACTGAGCCATAACTTTCCCCAAAGAACCAGCCTACTTACACCACCAATAAAGCCAAATTTTCCTACACCACAAACAACTCCACAAAGAGCTTCACCTTCCCAATCAAAGCCACCATCCACCATTTCACCAACACAATTCACTCCTAAACTCTATACTCCAAAAACTCCTCAAACTCCACCAGTCCCTAAAACCAAGTTAAGATGCTTTAAGTGTCAAGGCTATAGTCATTTTAGTGCCGAATGCCCCAACCGAGCTATCATGACCATTCAAGAGATGGAGGACATTGATCAAGAGGTGGATTTGGAGATGGAAAATGAACTTTTGGGGAATTTCAAGAGGGGACCGAGAGTCAAGAGTTGGTGGCCAAATATGCAAACAATGAGGAGGTAAAGGCTGAAATGTTAGTGTTGTGTAGATTGTTGAATAGTGAGAATGGTGGAGAAGATTGGAGAAGAAAATCACTTTTTCACACCACTTACATAACCGGTGGAAAGAAGTGTAAAGTTGTAGTTGATAATGGAGCTTGTGAAAATGCAGTTTCAAATGAGATGGTTGATAAGTTGAAGCTTAAGACCGAGCCTATTCCAAACCCTACAAGCTCACTTGGTTGGATAAGAAGCATGAGATTCGGGTTAGTAGAAGATTCTTGGTATCGTTTGCAATTGGTGGCTACAAGGATGAAGCTTGGTGCCATGTAATTCCCATGAATGCATGTCACTTGCTCTTGGGAAGGCCTTGGCTATTTGACCGTGATGTTAGCCATCAAGGTAGAGAAAATACATACACATTAGACCACATGGGCAAGAGGTTTATTCTAACTCCATTGAAACCGCTTGCACCTACAAGGGTTGAAAATGAACAAATTTTGTTGAGTGTTAAAGAAAAGGAAGCAATTAGGGATGAATTGCCAAGTTTTGATCCGATTGGGGTGGAAGATGACAAGAGGCCGAGAGCTCCCATTCTACAAGTTGTCCAAGAGTTAATTGAGTTGTATCCAACTGTGTTCCCCAAAGAACTTCCTAAGGGGCTACCCCTTTTGACAATTTTGTTCTGGGAGCCGTTATTCCACATAAACAATCCTATCGAATGAGTCCAAAAGAGGGTGAAGCATTGAGAGCTATTTTTGATGACTTGCTTGACCGAGAGTTTATAAGTCCATCTACATCTCCTTGTGTAGTTCCGACCTTTGTTGTACCAAAGAAAAATGGGAAGTGGCGGATGGTTATTGACTCACGGGCAGTGAACAAGATTACGGTCAAGTATAGGTACCCTCTTCCTAGACTTGACGACATGTTAGATCATCTACATGGAGTAACAATTTTCACTAGACTTGATCTTGCCAACGGATTTCATCAGATTAGAGTGAGAAAGGGAAATGAGTGGAAACAGCTTTCAAAACACGGTAGGGTCTTTTTTAAGTGGTTGGTAATGTCGATGGGGATGTCTAATTCTCCTTCAACTTTCATGAGACTTATGCACGAGGTCTTTAAACCTTTCCTTCATCACTTTGTTGAAGTATATTTTGATGATATTATGATTTTCTCTAAGAGCCTAGATGAACATGTATTACATTTGAAATTTGCGTTTGATGTGTTAGCTAGAGAGTCTTTGTATGCCAACATTGATAAGTGCCATTTTTGTGATCATTCCTTGACATTCTTAGGCTTTGTTGTTTGCCAAGATGGCATAAAGATGGATCCCTCAATGGTCCAAGCCATCATTGATTGGCCGGTCCCAAGCAATCTTTTACAAATTAGAAGCTTTCATGGCTTTTGTTCATTTTATAGGAGATTTATCAGAAATTTTAGTAGTATAACTGCTCCTATAACCGAATGCATGAAAAAGGGTGAGTTCAAGTGAACTCCTCAAGCTACTCTAGCTTTTAGGAATCTTAAAATTTTGATCACAAAGGCACCTGTTAGACTTGCTGATTTTAGTGCACCGTTTGAACTTAAATGTGATACGAGTGGGGTAGGCATAGGGGCTGTTCTTAGTCAAGAGGGTAGACCAATTGCATTCTTTTCTGAAAAACTCAATGATGCTAGAAAAAGATACACTACATATGATAAAGAGTTTTATGCAATTGTTAGGGCTGTTAGGCATTTTCGGCCATATCTTCTTGCCAATCCGCTTGTTCTTTTCACTGATCATGATTCACTCAAATATGTCCAAAGTCAAGCTAACTTGAGCCAAAAACATGTTACTTGGGTTAAGTTTCTTCAATCGTTTGACTTTATCATTAAGTATAAAAAAGGGACCACAAATGTTGTTGCGGATTCTTTGTCTCGCAAATTCCTCCTTTTAAATTCAATGAATGCACATGTTGTAGGATTTGATGATATAAAGGGTTTGTATGAAAGTGATAAAGATTTCGGTCCAATTCTTACTAGGACTATTGAGTGTAATAGGACTTTGTTTTGCATGATGGTTTTCTGTTAAAAAATGGTGCATGTTGTGTGCCAAATTGTTCACTCAGGGAGGTAAGTTTGAGAGAAGTCCATGGGGGTGGACTAGCTGGCCATCTTGGGAGAGAGAAAACCTATGAGCAAGCCCTTTTAAACTTCTTTTGGTTGGAGATGTATAGAGATGTGTCTAGGTTAGTAGCCGGTTGTAATACTTATAGTAGAGCCAAGATGACATCCCAAGCCCACGGCCTTTACACACCTTTGCCTACGCCTACAAAACCTTGGGAAGATGTGAGTATGGATTTTGTTCTGGGCTTGTCGAGAGCTAGGAGGGGTTTTGATAGTGTCATGGTTGTGGTAGATAGGTTTTCTAAAATGGCATATTTCATTCCTTGTGCTAAATCAACTGATGTTCAACATGTGATGGATTTATATTTTCATAATGTGGTTAAATTGCATGGCTTGCCGAGAAGCACTATTAGTGATAGGGATGTGAAGTTTATGAGTCATTTTTGGAGAGTCTTATGGGCTAGATTAGGGACAAAATTGAAATTTTCCACAGCCTTTCATCCACAAACAAATGGCCAAACTGAGGTTGTCAATAGGTCCTTAGGAGGGGTTTTAAGAAGTCTTTTGAGAGGAAAAACTAAAGGTTGGGATGCCATGCTACCACACGCCGAGTTTGCATATAATTGTTCTAAGTCTAGGTCAACCGAGTACTCACCATTTCAAATTGTGTATGGAGCTAATCCTTTGACTCCACTTTGTTTAACTCCTTTTGTACAAGCTAACCCCATTTCTAGCATTGTGGCCAAAAAGAGGAGTGAACAAATTGTGAAGATTCATAAGAAAGTGATGGAAAATATAAGGAACCACAATGAAGCCTATACAAGACTAGCAAAGAAGAAAAAGCCGGTTGAGTTCAAGGAGGGAGATTTAGTTTGAGTGCATTTGAGGAAGGATCGGTTTTAAAGGAAGTCAAAGCTTAGCAATAGAGTCGAAGGTCCGTTCAAGGTACTCAAGAAGATCAACAACAATGTATACAAGGTGGAGCTGCCTGAGAGCTACAAAATTTCCAATTGCTTCAATGCAAGTGATCTCAAACTTTATAAAGATGACACTATGGCGGAAATTCCTACTACCTAGGCTAACTCTCAAGAGGGAGAGGATGATGGAGGACCATCTCCACAAGTTTTGAAGGACTTGGAAGCCATGGGATTT
>JANSVA010000002.1:16584577-16600036 GCA_025504915.1 Erythroxylum reticulatum | reverse complement strand
GTAGTGCGATTTAAAGATTATTAAGATTTGTCTTTATAAATAAAAAAAAAGCTAGTGATGAAATATTACTATTCTCCAATTTTTAGGATTTGATTTTCAGACGGCAACGGAACATTTTAGCATGGGCCCGAGTCCAGCACCAACCTAGCCAGGTTATTTATTTTTTCAAAAAATTAAAAATTAAAAAATAATGACATTTTATTCGAAACAATGTAGTTTTTTTTTTTAATTTTTAAATTTTAGGTAAGCTCAAGCTCGAGCCCGCCCAAACTTAATTTTTTTTAAAATATTACGACCTTAGCCTTTATGAAGCCTATTTGATTTATTTAAAGTTCATATCACATCCAAAAAGAAATATTATTAGCAAGTTTTAGTTAATTAAACAGTCAATCTAGAATTTGAGCATGTGAATTTTTTTTTTATAAAATTTGTAATTGACTTTTTATTAACGATACAGGTGGGCCTCCGAAAATTTAGAAAATGAAAATCTAAGCTTTCAAGATGCTAAAAAGTATTGGAATGATGTTTAAATTAAAAAGATGATTTGGTTTATGTAAAAGAAAAGTGCAAGCTACAATGAAATTTGAGATAATAATAGAAACGAGTACACGAAGCAAAGAAAATCTAGAATAACAGCAAGGTACTTTTGTTGGAGTAGTATGATTGTCTTTATGTGTTTGTTTTTGTGTGTCTGGAGATGTCCTTTGTGTTGTGATGCCAGTGAATTTATATCATCCCCTTTCAACTTCAATTGCCTGAAGCAATTTTCCTATAATTGCTCAACTTTCATCCCACTTTCCATTTTAGCCATGTACTAACTAAATATCTTCGTGCACTATTGTTTTTAAAGCACATGTCAATTACGTATCTCTTGAATCTTAAACTTATTAACTGATTCCCATGTTCACAAATTTTCTTACTAAATGTCTTCTAGGACTTACAATATTTGAGCCTTTTCGCTTTTAAGCTAAAAAGAGTGAATTCTTTGTATGGATCTTTATTTATCAACATAGTTTGGTCAAATTCAGAAAACAACATAATTTTCCTATTCATTTGATCTTAACAATCTTAGATTGTTAGCATGAATTCGTTGGCATCTCCATATATTATGGTACTTACATTAGGCCCTTCCTCTCATTTCTTTCTTTGTGAGAATTTTGTACTCCAATGGTAAAGTAATAAAATTTTCCTATAACAAAAAATTAAAATTTTTCTCATTTTTGGGGTGTCAAAATTGTATTGAATTTAAGTAGTTAGTTTTTATATTTTCCTTTTGACTTTAGAGATTTTCAGTCTAGAAAAAGACAAACATAGGTTCTAAGGATATGAACTTTAACCATGTCGAATCGTATGAATTTGTTGCCATAAAATAAGTACCAACTAACTATTTTTTAATGTCCTTTTTCCTTAAGAAGTTATTTGTATTCAGATACTTTTGATGACAATTCATAAAAATCATGAAATTTCATACCTTAGAATTTTTTTTAAAGTTCCATATCGAGACCCTTTCGAGCTAATGTCATATAAGCAGTCTCTTAAAGTTCAATCTGGCATCAACTTCTTATCTTCTTGAGCTAAGTGAAGAATATGTCTTCATTCTTGCCACTTTTGTAGAGAACTGTTAATTTTGGCCAAACCTGACCCGGTTTTGGCTCGGTTTGGTAAGATTATGGCTAAAATTGTTCAACCCGATCAAGTTATAGGTCAAGGTTAAATTGAACACGGGTTTAATTTTTTTTAAGAAATATATTAAGGATGGGTCAAGTCAGCCTGCTATGAGCTAGTCAACTCATGATTGGACCGGGCCACCCATCCAGCACCCAACCCGAGGGTTGATCTAGGCCCGGGCATCCTACTTTTGTTAGTAACTCTAGATAATTTAGTTATTCTAACCTTAGGTTTAATATAAAAAAATTTTTTTCTATAAAAAAATTGAGTATAAAATAATCTTCTCATTTTAGCCCACAAAAGGAAAGAATGGGTAAAATTTTAAGCTTTAAATTATTGAAAATTTCATAATTAACCAATTCATTACATTAAATGGTGAATTTAGAAATGTGTTGATTGATTAGTTACCTTTAGCAAAAGAAAAAAAAAATCGGGAATTCTATAGCTATGGGGATAAAGATTTTTGTAGTCAATATGTTTCAGATATGGCTCATAGAATTTCTAGTGTCCAAGCTGCGTTAAACTAGGCTCATACAATTCTTGAACAACTTATCAGAAAACTTCCATGTAAACTTGTAGTCTCATTTATAGAGTAGTAATGACATGATTATCGTTTACAACCACAAAGTTGCCCCCTAAACTGTAATATGGTATATTAGCTTCAATTTCCAGTATTAATGTATATGAACATCCTCTCTTTCGTAAGGAGGAACGTATATGTCATCCACATAAGAAGAAGCTAGAGGTTAAGTACACTTGCCAACTTCTATTGCATTTTGGTGCAGGAGGCCTCGAACCTTTTAGAGATATGTCTTACTAGAGAAGTAGAATTTTACCCATCAACCTATACTAAAGTAGCAAAAAATTTGTCCACCTTCTCTGTCAATACTTTGATTGCTTTGTCTATTTTTTATAAGCACATACAAGGTCGATTCAGTGCGAACTTTCTTTTGGAGTTTAATTGGCGAGAAGTCTATTTGAGCCGCATGTTACTATTCTCAGAGCCATCATTTTGACGTTGCACAATGCTTTGGAGAAGTTTTGATCTACTTGCGAGAGACTCAAGGCTTATTATGCTACCATTGATCGAGTGGTCGTGGTAATTAGTGGTGATAGTCTCCTCCTAGTTCATCCGACTTCTGAGGTGAAACTTCTTTGTATCTTTGATTGGTATACAAAATGGTTGTTCTTGTTGTTTTGTGTTACTCTTTCTACGAAAACAACAACAAGAAAAGGATCTTCTGAGTTTTCAAGGTCATTCATTTAGGATAATCTAGAGCACTAATCTGTATGCATTTGAGATCTAATATTCAGAATTAGCAACAAAGCAAACAACTTTATTGTCTCTTTATCCTTTGCTTGTTGATAATATCATAATCTAGACATTTGTTGTTCTTCGTCTTCTGGGTTTTCAAGGTTTTTCATTTGGGATATCTTCTTGAGTACTAATTTGTGAGCTTTTGAGATCTAATGTTTACAATAACCAAAAAAAGAAAATGAAGAGTGGATTTTGTAGTCTCCTAAGTCAAGATAGGGATTTAGCCACGAGAGCAAGCACGACCTGGCTATGGGAGTAACTTCTGATTGCCTCCCTCTTTTGTCTTTTCGGGATTGGGTTTCTTAAATACCAAATAGAATTAAACTAACAATTTTGTGGATGCATAATGTTTATCTCCTCTTCCGAGAAGTTGAGAATCATGAAAGGATCTTAAGCTAGAGGACTGGGCTGTTTATAACAGAAGCCGTTATCTGGATCAAGAAGAAGTATAGACTCATACCTAAGTCACTTTGCTTCTAATTCCTTTTGGGCACACTGATTCCAAAAGTTCGTCCTCTTGGAGATTATAATAGGAACTAAAACATTAAAAGTTAGAGATTTTTTTCCCTCTTTTCTTTTCTTTCTTGGATACTTTTTTGCTGACTTTTGTCCAATTTTATAAATACTGTACCGAATTTAGTATCAGATTGGATTCTGGTACAGTATTATACCGATGCCGGTTAATACCGGATACTATTTCGAATAAAATTTTAAATTTATAAAATATTTTATGAATTTTTTAAAAAATTATAAAATAATCTATTGTCATATTATAAACTTGTATATTATTTAAAATTTTGCAAAAAATTCCCCAATTTTTAAAATTTTTTGATATCGATTGATATTTGGCCGGTATTTTAAATACCGGTCGATACAGCCAAAATAGGTCAGTACCGACTGATATTTAAATTTGGTACCAAAACTTAAAATTCGTTACCAATTTTGAGCCAGTATAGTACGAAACTTACAATACCCTAAAACAAATACTAGAAAATAGAATAAGAAAATATCAAATTGTACAAAACAATAATACTTTTTTCTATCTTTTCTCAACACATAATCGTACGGATAAAATTAGAATGAAATTACAAATAGATTTGGAAGATTTTTATACAGTAAGGAAATATATTCCTATAAATATGGTCTTTTGTGAATAAGGACTCTTTAATCTTTATGTTATTGTAGACGTAGATAAAACCATCTTATAAGGATTTAAAGAGTGGAATATGTTAATGTATATGAAGATAATCTATAATTAGAATTAATTAATTTTAAAACATAATAATGATGTTAAAAATTATTAATACGAATATAATTATAAAAATAAAAATAAAAATAAAAATAAGAGAATAAAACCAAACATATTTCTGTTTTCAAATTTTTATTACAAATTTCAATCAATTTTTTTTTAAACTTTTATATTAAAAATCTCAACCAAATAAAATTTTACTTTTTAATTAAAAAACTAAAATCTAAAAACCAAATGACACCTAATCTAACAATTTATGATAATCATCTTTCATTATTATTTGAAATTAAATTTAATTAGTTAGTATTTAAATTAAATTTAAAATCAAATTAAATGAACACATTAGTAATTAATCCACATTCAATGTGTTATTTTTTTACTAAAACTAAAAGAAAACATTTTATAAAAAAATTAGTAGTAGAAACGATATTTTTGAAAATTTTAAAAATTCTAAGATTTTTAATAATCCCATTTCATTCGAGTATCTTCCCAGTGTGTCTTTCCGTATTCGGAAGGGAGATCCCCGGACAATGCGAACCAGCGATCCCAAAACCGGACCCCTGGCGATAACTTGAAAGCAAATGACCATGCTTGGACTTGGACCGTCAAGAAAGCGGTAAAATATATGCTGTAAAAAAGCATTTATTTTGATTGATCACTCTACAGACTCTCTAGGATCATGCATATTACTTTGGTTATGAAACAACCAGGTACCGTTATCTGAACATTGAAGAAGGAACAAAGTGCCAAAATGACGAAGACCCAGCTCAAGCGTCGTCCAGAGCAAGAACTCCTGGAAGTGACTTGCCCTCAAGTAGCTCCAAGCTTGCACCACCTCCAGTAGAGATGTGACTCATCTTGTCAGCAAGCCCAGCCTTCTCGACTGCAGCAACCGAGTCACCTCCTCCAATGATCGTTGTCACACCTTGCCCACTCAGATCTGCAAGCTTCTTAGCAATTGCCTGACACGAAAATTTTCAATTTCAATGCCATATTACATAGAAAAAAACATCACGTATAGATTCACTAGTCCTCAAGGTACCTCAGTTCCCGAAGCAAACTTTTCATACTCAAAGACTCCCATAGGTCCATTCCAGATAATAGTTTTGGTGGTATTTAATTTCTCACTGAATGTCTTAATGGAGTCAGGTCCAATATCCAAACCCATCCACCCATCTGGGATTTCTGATGCTGCCACAATCTGTAAAAATGAGGCATACCTTAGGAAAAAAAAAGAAGATAATTTAATTAAATCCTTTCCGAACCCTATCCCTCCATGAGAATGGATACTTGAGTCCCAGTTACCTAAAAGAAGATTTAACCATACACTTCTCGATGTCCACTTTGATTTGAACAAGGGCCTAAAGGAAACTTAGTTTGATGGGCGGGAATACATACCTTACTGTTGGCATCTGCATAGTTTGATGGGCAGGAATACATACCTTACTGTTGGCATCTGCAGCAAATTTGTCAGCAATGATCACATCTGTAGGCAGCACTAATGATACACCCTTAGCCTTTGCCGTCTCTACAAGAGAATTGGCAAGATCAAGCTTGTCTTCCTCTACAAGCGAGGAACCAACCGAGTGACCTTGGGCCTTGTAAAATGTGAAGATCATTCCACCACCAAGTAAGAGGATGTCAACCTTCCCCAAGAGAGATTCTATAACCCCAATCTTTGATGACACCTTTGAACCACCAACGATTGCAGCAAATGGTTTCTTGGGATTTGCAACAGCTCCAACGAGATAATCAAGTTCCTAAATTTTGAAGTTCATTACAAGCACAAACATTACATCCTAAACGAAACAATTGCATCTTCAAAAGTATGAAATTTCAATTGATACCAAAATTAAACCAATTAAGACGAGAAAACATAAAGTGAGTAGCATAAGGGTACTTACTTTCATCCTGTCATGAACATTAGATTAATTAATTATAAATGCTACATACAAATTGAAAAAAGAAAAACAGAAGTAACAATCATTGATATACTTTTTTTCACCCTACAAAGAGCAGGAGATGGTTTTCAGTAGTAAAATCTCAGTTCAAAATCTTTACATTACAAACTTCACCCTTTGCTTATGCACAGATGCACCAAGAAACTCCAGGCATCCAACAACATGTCAAACTACTATTTGAAACAGGTAAACGTACTTATTTTCACCCTAAAAAAGTGCAGGAGATGGTTTTCAGTAGTAAAATCTCTCTTTACATTACAAATTTCACCCTTTGCATGTACACAGATGCATCAAGAACTCCAAGCATCCAACATATCAAACTACTATTTAGAATAGGTAGCACAAGTGATGCTTGTAACTTTCAGCTTTCTGCAAGCAATTAAGTATAGGACCAAATTTGAGTTGCCAGAAACATGGATAAACTCCATACCTTCTGCATGAGAAAACCAGCAACAGCAGGTTTCAAGTACTTAGCCACTCCCTCTGTCGAAGCATGAGCTCTGTGAGCAGTACCAAATGCATCATTCACATAGAGATCTGCAAGGGAAGCTAGCTTCTTCGCAAATTCAGGATCATTTTTCTCCTCCTCCTTGTAGAACCTAACGTTTTCAAGGAGCAAAACACCACCTTCAGGGATTCCAGCCACCAGTTTCTCAACTTCCTCTCCAATACAATCATTTGCCATCTTAACCTGCAAGAAAGCGTCAGAACAGTAATCAGCTGAAATAGTCTAAAATTATGATTCTCATAAATGGTAAGAAAGAACGAGAGGAAAAATGAAGATATACCTCAACTCCAAGAAGTTCAGAAAGCCTCGGCACAAGAGGCTTCAAGCTGTACTTGGGAGTAACACCCTTGGGACGTCCCTAAAAGCCACCATAAATGCAAGTCAAACATTCAATCCATTTACTTATAGTCCCAGTTAATTGTCTGCAAAGGGAAGAATTTTAAACAGAAATATATGAACTATACACAGTAGACTGTTCGTCCTAACAAAATAAATCCTAGCAATAGGCTTCAAACCAACCCAAAATAGAGAAAGATCCCCTGTTTGGATTCATGAAAATACATAAGCACACATAAATAGTATTGATCAACAAAATTTGTCGAATGACGTTTGGATAACCTGTTACCTGCAATAAATCAAAGAAACTTGAAAACTATAAACAAGAGCTCCTTCAGCAAGTTAGACAAAAAATAAATTTGGAAAAAGTTTTGATCCGTTAATATCAAATGCACATTTCCATATTCAAAACCCAAATTAGAGCAAATACTAAAAGAAACGAAAGTCGGCCTTAGTTGTTCAAAGCTCACGCAAATTTTAGGAACTGAAGTGAAGAAAAAGAAAAAACCAAGTTTCCTTATCATCAATCAGAACTAGAATTCAGCAAGCAGAAATAGCAAGCACAGGGCAGTATTGGCCAAGAGAGTAAAAGCGGATAACACAGTTCACTCAAAATCAGTATAACTGATCTAGAAAGGAATACCAAACTCACATCCAAGTATAAAGAAGGAATATATCTGAATCACAGAAGGTTATGAATCAGGCTACATAAGGGTCTATACCAAGTGACTGGAGAGTATAACTTTGGCTTTACGATCCATCAAGTACTTGATAGTGGGCACAGCAGCACGGACCCTGGTGTCATCAGTAATATTACAGATATCATCCAAAGGAACATTCAGATCTACCCTGACAAAGACTCTCTTCCCCTTCAAATCTGCCTCTGTCAAAGTACCCACACTCTTCTTGGTAGCCATTTCCTAAGAACCAACCCCTGCAAAGATCACAAAAAGAAACCCAACAAATAAATAAATACCCAGATCAAAACACACAGAAACCCAGATGTAGAAAAGGTTTAAAGGGTCGAAGATCATGGAAGAAACATACACTGAGTAAGTAACAGAGAGAGAGAGAGAGAGAGACAGAGATTGCGTATGAGATTAGGTGAGATCAAGACAGGACAACTGTGAGGGCATCGAAAGTTTTAGAAAGGTGGTATTTATAGGGCGAGGACTACTAGGTGGGTTATGAGTTCATGGTTTTCTTGGGCTAAAAGTTGTGGCCGTGTTTGATTGAATTGCTTCTCTCTGTAAACTTATGGGCTACAAACCATGGATGGCTTACTTCTTGCTTTTTCGTTGGAATACAATTCGTGTCTTCGTAGAAATAGAAATTTGGCGAGGAAGAAAAGTATGTTTGACATTTCATGCCTTTTCCTCGTTCCCGCATTTCATTTGACCATTAGATCATCATAAATAAACTTGAGATATTATTTACGACGAAAATAAGAATATTAAAAGTAGAAAGACAGGATTCAATAAGCTCTGCAAATTGGTATATAAATGAAAATGCAACGTAACAAATAGTGATGCAAAGTCAAAATACTGTTATAAAAAAATTTCCAACTCATAATTTAGCACAAGTTATCTTTAATGATTCTTTCGAATCCAAAAAAAAATTGAATTTGTTCACTTTTTGTTTATTGTTTTTGGAGACGTACTAATTCTCTTAGTCCATTTAAATCATTTCGTTTATTTACTTTAAGGAGGCAATTATGCGGTTTAACTCTACTCACCTTTTTTGATTGATGTACATTTCTTAAAAACAACTATGTAATTTAGTATTATGATTATATTTTTTATTTTCAAATAACATGATATAATCGAAACACTAATCAAGAAACAAAGTTACTTACAAATTTCAGCTTTAATTCACATAGACTTGCAAAACTCCTTTTATATATATTTTTAGTAATTTTAAATTTTATGATAAATCATATCTTACATATGATTTTTTAAAAGTTGTCACGTTTACATTTACATTTTCATTTTATTAACCTATTATGTGTACTAATCCATTATCTTCCACTCACACGTATTAAAGTTAATTTGCCTACAAAGAAAAAACTTCTACATTGCTCATACTTATCTAATATCATATGCGACAAACATACTATAAGAGCATGTTATCATACATTTATTAAAATATGTCTTCTGGACTAATGAATCAATTTTTATGTAAATTTAATATGTTATAACTTAGATCATTTATTGTATCAATCATCATCTCACTTTTTTATTATATAAATATTTTGTATTCATACTACTTTCTACGTAGAAGGTAGACCCTTTTGAATATATCTTGATGTAAACTTATATTGAAATGATTTTCCTTGTGTTCTCAATCATTTGAATTAAATTAACTCATTTTTTATAATGTCCCATTATATCGAATCATTCATGATTTTCTAGAAACATTTTAACATAACAAACATTAATTCAATTCTCTGGGATTAGAACTCGAGTAAAAATGGTACTTTAAATTTGAGGTTCATATAATATAAGTTAAGAGAATGAATTATATTATCTTTATTGGTCAAAAATCCACATATGGTATGATTCATGTGTTACAATATTGACTCTCTTTTTTTAATTAAACTGTACGTCTTTCCTCCAATAATATACGGATGATAGTTCAGGTGTACCTAATGCCTAAGTTAAGTTCACTTGTTTATTTATTTAGTACACCCTTTAGAACTTACATTTGGCATATTAATGACATATTGGGCAAACAAATCATTTTTTAAGGTTATGTCATTAGTAATAACCTCTTATAACCTTCAATGTACTTCATATCGACAATAGTGTTTTACACATTCAGCTCTCTTTTATCACCTCGGTAAATTACTTAAAACTTGTCTCATCTATATTCTTACAAAATAATGGAGGCGATCACCCATGAGGGAAGATATTTTGTATTTGTTTGACATACTTGTATTTAGAACTAAATGTTCAATAATCAATTAACATTAATTTATAATAGCAATCTTAATTCAAAATCAAGCATTCTCATATTTCTATAATTGAATTTTCATTTAAAATTTAGTCTAAAAATGTTTTTTAATTCTCAATTAAATATATATTACATCAAATATACAAACAAACTATTGTCATTGATAACAAGTATCATAAATAGTCATTAAATATATTCATTTCTCTTTATGCTACTATGTCCCTGACATAGTTATACTTAATATCTATGTGTTTGATTTGGTAATGATATTTAAGCTCTCTAGTATTGTCTTTCCACATACATGTTCATATATAAGATAGTATGCATGAGATTACTGATCTTTGAAATAAAGAACCATATTTATCTCTTACTTGTTATGTGACATTTGTGGTTGTACTACATATTATTTTGATGTTCACCTTTAGCAAATGGCATCACAAAAACACTTTACTATCTTTTATACAAAAACTATTTAAGTATTCTGTTAATATATATGTAGGTTATAACAATAAGAAATCTCTACTTGAACAATGCTTAGTGATCATCACCACAAAGGTGTATAAAACCTTCAACATATTCTTAATTTTTATTATGCTTGATAGCCAATTTGTTTATCCTTATGAAAAACTACTTATTGTCGTTAGCTACCAAAAAATATCATTCGTATGAAGCAATAAAATTACACATTTATCATTGGATCTTTTAACATGTATTAAGTGTTATTTTCCAACCATACTAAAATCATATAATACGATTATAGTACTAATGTAATATACCACTTACTTTGAGAAAATTTAAGATTATAGGTTCATTTTAACAATCTGAGCATGCACTTATCTTGGTCCTTTTAAATGAAACCTAGTGGTTATGCCATATAGATTCCTTCATCTAGTTCTTTGTTTAAAAACATAGTCTGTACATTCATTGGATGTATATTAAGATCTATTACAATTCTAAGGCTAAAATCAATTAAACTGATGTAAACCTTACAATAAATGAGAATTTCTTCTCATAATAGAACTCTTCGATTGTATGAATCCTTTTTTCACTAGACGCATTTTGTATCTTTTAAAACTGCCATTAGTCTTTTACTTAACATTTGAATAACATATTTGTTCTTGACTAGATGGAGCTTTTCACATTCCTTGTTTCATTACTTTCTTTGCAAACTATCGTAAGGCCCGTTTGGTTGACAGGTAAGCAAAGTTAATTTGAAATATGATTTTTTGAAAATTAAATCTATGAGAAAGTAAAGATAATTACATGTTTGGATACTTATAAAAATTTTAATGAAAAAGTTGATTGGATTTTTATTATAATGTTTAGTATAAACAGTATTTTATAGAATATAATTTAATTTTGACTTATTTTTTCAATTATATCCTTTTAACAAACAAAACAAAAATCAAATTAAAAATCTGATAATAATTTCACTGTAAAACTAAGTCTAATGGGAAATTAAAATCTTGGAATTTGCTAGGTGAATCCAAAATGATTCTCTGCGAGCCTTTGCTGATTCGTCGTTGTCCTTATATACATCTCAATCCATTTTCTCAGATCCAAACAGAGTGCTTCCCACCTTCATCAAGTCCATGACCTCCGGCCGATCTACAGCCACTGCTTCTTCATGCCCCCAGCAGCTTGTGTCTGCTTTTGAGACTCGAGTCTCTCTTGGCTTGGCTCTCGCTACCCAGGCGTCCAATGTTTCTCAGCGATGTAAAAACTGTAATTCAAATCCATTGAGTGTTATTAGTTTTTTGAGAAAAAACTCTGTTGAGTGTTGTTTCTAAATTACATTATTTTGTCATAGTTTTCTTTGAGTTGGCGAATGAGACTGCCAAGTATGTATTCCCTAAGAGGTTTGAAAGTAGGAATATGGAAGAAGCATTGATGGCAGGTAAATTTTTTATCACTCTTGATTGTTCAATTGAAGTGAATAATTCTGTTCCATTCGATGTTTATTTTTTTATCCTATTTTATTTTTGAAGTTTCGGATCTTGAAACAAAGTAGAAGAGAATAGTACGAGATTAGAGAAGTTGAGGTAATATACAATGTGAATCCTTTTGAAGTCCTGCCCTGGTATTTGTTTTGTTTGTTTTAGCTTAACTTGGCTTCACCATTTGTGTTTAAATTGGGGTAATTAAACAACATTACTTTATAGCGGAGACGATAATGCCTGTGGATTTGACATTACAAAAACTTTTGTCTGCTTGGATTTTGAGTATGTTGGTGGGTAAGTAACAAGATTGCTATGGCCATAGAAATAACAAAGATATTGAATCAATATCTCACACATTCATTAGTACTGGAAAGTGAAATTTTAAGTGTTTGTGCACCTGTTGATTGACATCACACAAATTTCATCTTCTTAGATTTGATTATGTTGATGAGTAAGTTACAAGATTCCTATGGCCATACAAGTAATAAAGATATTGGTTTTTTTTTGGTCACAAATTCATTGACTGGAAAGTGAGTGTGGATGCACAGAAAGTACTAATAGTATTGACGAAAAGGTTTATCCTAGTTTTGTTGATATTCTCTGATATTTGGTTGGCATTGGATAGCATGAATTGTATAGATTTGGGCACAGCTAATTTATGTGAACATTTTTTTTGTAGTTCCTTTTATAAGAACATGGTGAAGGTTGCAAAGTGTGTCCCGTATAATAAGGTTATAAATTACAGTCTTTTTCTTGTATTTTCATCTGTAACCAGTTTAAACTGCCTAAATTTCTTCTCGATTGTCGTTATTGTGCTTATATTCAAATGTAGCTTCCCACATGCAAGTTGTGGGCATTTTTGGTTTCACTGGTGAAGATCATATTGGGAAAATTAGTTTTCTACCTCTTCAGGTTAGTTGCTTATTCATGCATATTGACAGATATGCCATCTCTGAACAAGTGGAAGGAATTTGAAAGATGCTTCTTGCCTTTATAAGTTACTCTTGCCTATTCAAGTATGAATGTTATATTACAAATGTTGACACTAAGAGACTGGAATTAGCATGTTTTTTTGTGGGCTCTACTTGTATGACTATAATCAACTTGCACCCCTAGAAAGGATATAAAATGGTCCATTCCCATTTTTGCAGGCAGTTCCATCATTTGTCATAGTTCATTTCCTCGCCTATTCTCTAGCAAAGATCACCTCCGCTGCTTAATTCCATGTGCTATCGACCAAGTCATGCCCTTTCAGTGTTGAAGATCTGTTCAATCTGAATGTAATTTACTCCAAATGCTGCTTCAGCCTCTGGCATCATTTTCTTGATTGCACTGCAGTATAATCCCCCATTTATGCTTCCATTTCAATGCCGTAATGAGATTGCGTTAGAAGTAGAAAGGAGAGAAGATTAGTTGTTTGAGGTAAGATTAGTTATTTTTCTCTGATCTAAACTCGGATGATTGCATTTTTTTGAATTTTGCTTTTACATTTTCATTTTACGATTATCTATCAGAAATTGTTACAACTGACAATGTCTGCCAAGAAATTTAATTGATTTTGAATATGGATTGCCTTGAGAATTTTATTTTGTCAGATTCATATGTATTTCCTGAGAAGCATGATCGTTAAAATCTCAACATGTTCAGCTGATAGGAAATAATAGAACTTATAATTTGCTATGTCAATGCCAGGGTGCTTAAAGAATGACAAATGAGTAACACAAATTACTTTCAGAATATTACATTCACAAACCATCACGTTGCTTGAAGAATAGATGGCCCTGCCTTTGAAGAAACACAATTATTATCCAACAACTGTTCTTTAAGAAGATTCCTAGTGTTTAAAGAATATTTTTTGCTCCTCTTATGTTTCTTCTTCTTCTTCTGTAGTCCTAAAGATGCCCTAAAGAAACTTAAACCAACATAAAGGCTGACAAAGGAATAGAACAATTAAGCTCCTATGTCAATTAATGAAAAGAACTTTCTCCCCTCTTCAATCTAAGGAGCAATGATCCTAGTCCAAATAGTCAATATGAGACTATACTAAAGTACACAATCAGCAACCCATCATACTTAAAAAACAACCAAAAAACAAGAATGGAACAAGTTAAGACTGCTTCTCCAAGGAAACAAGAGGCGTTTTCTAAAAAAAAAACATGATAATGATGCAAATATTAAAGGCTGAGTGGTATCAAAAAAACTAAAATGGAAATACTACCAAGAAACAAAACAAGTGAGATTTCAAATCACTCTTAAGATTCCCTTGAAGCAATCCAATGCTACAAATCAAACAATTAAACTTAAATATCTAGCCTTTTATGTATTCACTAATCATGGAAAAGAATATTTCAAAAATACTAAAAAAACCTCAACTAAGTACAAAGATAAATCTTAAAAACTAATTACTCTTTAAATCTGCTTGAGTTATTCTTCTTTGTCAGCATCCTGAAGAGTGAAAAAATAATCCATATGATTTGGATTATTTACAAGTTGTATTCTAGCTCCAATACGTTCAGCTTGTGTTAAGAATTTTAGTTTGATAAGTTCTTCATCTAATTTCCGCCTATTCTCAGATTCCTTCTGATTCGGCGCTATAATAGATTCTGCAACTTTAGCCATTTGCTCATTAGATTTCTCGAAACTTTCAGTAAGCTTTTCAGTGACACATTCCAAACATGAAACTAAACTATCAGTACTTCTCTTTCTTTTGCGATGTGTTTTCTTTAAACTTCCTTGACCTTGAGAATTATCCTTGATTGGTTGATCTCTTTAAGGCTCAACATCCTCCTCCCCATTAGATTCTTCATTCTCTTCATCTAAGTTCTCTTCTCTGTTTATATTTTCTAGCATATCTGCGGGTGCTTCAACATTTTTTCCTATAGCTCGATCTTGTCCCCAAATAATAGCTAGTTTATGATAGTAGGGAAATGATCTATTCCTCATAAATGAATTATCCAGATGACTCTACAACAATCACAGTATCAATTATTATACAAATATTAATAAAACATTAATACAAAAATAGTGCTAAAAATTATAACATCAATCATTATATATATCATGTAAAATAATTTTTTAAAAAACTAAGTAATCTAATTTGGACTAACCTTTAGATATGCACTCCACACATCAACGTCTGCAGTAACATTTTTTTTCTTCATCCCAACCAAAACCACTTATTTCTTCACTATTTCTCGCATCATAAATAGCATGATATTGTTTTTTCAATAATTTACAATGAGATTCAATATGTGGTTTTTCTTTTAAACCATGCCCTGGTAATTTTTGATCTAATATCCTTTCCAATTCTTGTTGATATCCTTTCCTTAATCCATTGCCATTTTCACCATCAAATTGTCCACTTTCTTTCAGTTCAAGCATGGTCTCCACTAACTTTTCATCCTCAACAGTAGTCCAAACATGGTTACTACCTTTGCCTCTGCGAGATCTAATATTACGTTCCATACTTGAAAAAAGTAAATTGATTTTGATATAATCAATGTTAAATGCAATAAAAAATATATGCA